>BPTQ01000006.1:231120473-231487899 GCA_019973895.1 Chrysanthemum seticuspe | reverse complement strand
ATTGTGATCGGGGGAGAATGTGTGATTTAAATTGGATTTAAACTGATAATTAGGTAAATTGTTTTATAAGGATGTACATGCTATCCTGCGCACATGTGACAAACGATTTCAAATTTTCCATGCACATGTTGAGGGGGAGCATCTATCTTAAAACCTATGATTTGAAATGTGATCAACTTATCTCAATGTGCAAGTTCCCTCTAGTATGTGCAAAACTCTTTTCAAACCTCGAGGCACATATTGAGGGGGAGCATATTTATGGAAACCTCATCCTTCCCGGAAATGCTATATCTACTTGATTTGATGTGGGAAGTGATGTTGATATCTTTTAGAAAATGGTAATCAAAGAAGTTAATTCTTTCTCTTGCCTCTGTGTGCAAAACATTTTCAAATACTTGATGCACATGTTGAGGGGGAGTTCTCGTTCTAAAAATATCAAAAACAATTCAGGTACAAAATGCTTTGATAAAATATCACAAGTATCTGAATTGTTTGTCAAATGGTTTTCAATTGGTTCCAATGGCAGATGAACAATACCAAATAGACCGACCAACTCTACTTTATGTACGGTGATATAAGGATGATAAGGTTAGGTATGTGTTCCCATGATCCGCCAGAACCGGAGGGATCTACCCAGGGACAATCCACTAGTTAGTGTAGAAGTCCTTAGGTATGATGATAAAAGGAGAAAAATGAGATATGGGAAGAGTGCAGACTAAGACTGAGCTAGTACTGGAATAAACCCAACAAGGCTCTAACTATGAAGTCTCGGTAAGCACTGAAGGGGTTGAAGAATTAAAAAGAATTGAATGAGGAAAGGGTGAAAACAAATAGCCCTCCATTTATTCAACCTTAGGGCAGAAACCGGGTTCAATTCATATGCTACTGATGGTAACATCGGTATTGAAGACAAGACGTCATGGACCCAGTGACGCACTGCACTTCAACTTTCCAAACCACTCAAGTACCTCTTAAAAGGACTTGTTTCATTCTCACGGGGAACCGACATTATCTATCGACTTTCTCTTAGAGATGGTTGATATTGAAGAAGGAGACCCTCTCCCTAGTCTCCGTTATAGGATCCAAATATGCACAAATTGAGTCTAGAGCCACGAGATCATCAATAAATCTCATTAGGACACTTTCAATGAAGACTCTCTGTTTCACACAAAGTGGAAAGAGAGATTATATCTTGAGTCCTACGCATTATCCTTGTGGTATTGCCAGAACATCTGAGTGATGTGTTTACATATTCACAATGAAGATGGAAAGCCTTCTGGAGCCAACATCAAACAAGTTCCTGGTAGGTGGCATGTGAGATCTATTATATAGATCAACCATTTGACAACTGAACAAAAACAATGGGGCGATTCAATCTCTTGAATCAATCCTGGTTGAGGTTATGGATTGACGGATACCTTTGAAAAACCGGTCTTTGTGCTTAAAAACTCTTTTCTTTAGCACATCGACCGTGTACTCATTTTTCAAACCAAAAGGTGTTTTTATGATTGATAATTGATTTTCAATAAAACCTTCGTTGTATTGCAAAAACAATTTCTATTGAGCAATACACGATTGTTTTTCAAATCTCTTTTCATCAATCAGTGGACTTAAAATTCGCTGGTTCACTCACTCCGTGTTGTCTTCTTTGAGATGTTCCGGTTTGAGAACAGCTAGAACAGCTGAGAAACCCTGTCAAGGAAATTCTTCGGAATTATACCTGATCACAGGCAGTACATGTACTGATCAACGGGGAAACGTGGGCCGTGTACCTCAATTCAACGAAATTGATGAAAGACACTTTCGTGCGATTTATTGCTAACTGTTGTATGCAGGTACACTCGACGTTTGCAGCTGATCAGAATGAAGCGGTCAATCCATAGCCGCATGCTCACTTAACACATTCATCTTAAAAGAAATCATGATTAGTGCATCAATGACTCTGATATTTTCACTCCATGCTTCTGCTACGCTGCTGCCAATATCATGATTCAACAAATGCTTCCGCTACTCTGATGAGAAGATATCATGATCCAGAATGTGAGCATGTCGGTCCTAAAGTCACAACATCACATAATACCAACACCACAAAGGATGTCTCAGAGATTTTTGATTGCTGATGATCTCAAAAGATGGAACAAAATTATTATCACGTGGATCAGTGAAAGACCTCCACTTGAAGTAACCAAACATGCAATGTGAAGAATCAATGTCTCCGAGCTTAGGAGCAAAGGACTACATCAAGAATGCAAGATCAATTGTTAATGTAATATCTATTTGTATTCAATGTAAGTTTGGTACATGATTGAGGTGACCTCCCTTAGGGGGAGATTGTTAGGAATTAGAAATTCCAGGTATTAAAGAGTCGGTCACCTCAAGTATATGTAATCGTTAGAAAGCTCGTAGTCGTAGTTCTTTTAAATTAAGTAGTATTTAGTTAAGTAACACCGTGGAGGACGGACGGGTCTTTACCCACTGTATGCCTGATCCACAGCCCGATGTGTGGCGATTTATGTAAGACTATAAATACTCTCTACCTCCCAAGGTAGAGAGTTGGAGCTCATAATAATATTTTCCACTTTCTCTCACTAAGTTCCCTAAACCTCTAACTTTCTCTCTCTAGAATTCCACTTATACGCCACCTTGTTGTTATGGTTTGATGTGTATGTGAAAACTAATATCTTACAAGAACGGTGTAGTTGAAAGACGAAATCGAACTCTTGTGGAAGCCGCAAGAACTATGCGGATTTACTCAAAGGTTCCAATGTTTCTCTGGGCTGAAGCCATTGCCACTGCATGCTACACTCAAAATCGATCCCTAATTCACACTGCTCATGTAAAAACTCCATATGAACTTGTCCACAATAGAGAACCTAATTTATCATTCCTTCGTGTGTTTGGTGCATTGTGTTATCCAACTAATGAGGGTCAAGACTTAGGCAAACTTAAACCGAAAGCGGACATTGGAGTATTTGTAGGACATGTACCAAACAAAAAGGGATACCGAATCTACAACAAAAGAACTCGAAATATCATGGAAAGTATTCACGTTACGTTCGATGAGCTGACCGATCCAATGGCTCCAGGACAACTCAGTTCTGGACCCGCATCATCATGTAGTCCCATCAGTTCTACTGTTGTTTACGGCTCCTCGCCAGCAACTCCTTATGTACCTCCTTCAGAAGATGACTTGAAGAAACTATTTGATCCAATATTTGATGAACACTATGAACCAACTGCTAATAATCTGTCAATCCCATCATCAGAGGCTGCTTCTATCCCTGTCAATGAAGTCAATCCTTCAGTTTCTATGTCATTAAGTCAGGAAGTGCCTGCTGCTGATCAATTAGTCTCATCAACAAACCTTCAATCACCGAGTGTACATCAAGGAATTGTTTCTGATTCACAAGATGAAGTTAATCCCTTTGCTACTCCCGAAGATGCTCTATTTTAAAATATATTTGCTCCTGATTCATCATCTGAACCATCTTCATCAGGAGACATCGTTGGAAACACTTCTCGTCCTGTATCCACTCGTAAACAACTTAGAAAATGGACACATGATCACCCATTGGAAATACTTCAGTTCTACAACAACAACCACATGAACACCTTAGAAAATGGACACATGATCACCCATTGGACAACATCATTGGAAACACTTCTCGTCCTGTATCCACTCGTAAACAACTTGCTACTGATGCCTTATGGTGCTTCTTCAACTCCGTAATCTCTAAGATCGAACCTAAAGATGTTAAAACTGCGATGAATGTAGACAGCTGGTTCAATGCCATGCAAGAAGAAATTCATGAGTTTGATCAATTAGATGTATGGGAATTAGTACCTGCTCCAGACTGTGCTATGATCATTGCTCTAAAGTGGATCTTCAAAGTGAAGCTTGATGAGCATGGTGATGTGCTGAAACATAAGGCTAGGTTAGTGGCTAAAGGATATCGTCAAGAAGAAGGTATTGACTTTGAGGAATCTTTTGCTCCTGTTGCTCGTATCGAAGCTATCAGAATCTTCTTGGCTAATGCGGCTAGTAAGAACATGGTCGTATATCAGATGGATGTGAAAACCGCCTTTCTTAATGGTGATTTGAAAGAGGTGGTTTACGTCAGCCAGCCAGAGGGTTTTGTGAATCCAGAGCATCCTACTCATGTCTATCGCTTGAAAAAGGCCCTTTACGGTTTGAAGCAAGCTCCTAGAGCATGGTATGATACGCTGTCAAAGTTTCTTCTATATACTGGATTCAGCAAGGGAGCAGTTGATCTGACATTTTTCACCAGAAAGTCAGGCAAACATTTAATTCACGTTCAGATTTATGTTGATGATATTATCTTTGCCTCGACTGACCCCAATGAATGTGATCATTTTTCAAAAGAAATGGGTTCCAAATTTCAAATGTCAATGATGGGACAAATGTCATTTTTCTTGGGATTACAAATTTCACAAAGTCCCGGAGGCATTTTTATAAATCAATCTAAATATGCAAATGAGATCTTAAAGAAATTTGGATTTGTTTCATGTGACACCGTTGACACTCCTATGATTGAGCATACCAAGCTGGATGAGGACCACTCAGGGATCATTGTAGATCAAACGAAATATCGTAGTATGATTGGATCCCTGATGTACCTTACAGCTAGTAGACCAAACATCTTGTTCGCTGTGTGCATGTGTGCTAGATATAAGGCTAAACCTACTAAAAAGCACCTTGAAGCGGTTAAACGGGTCTTTCGGTATCTCCAAGGAACCATCAATATGGGACTATGGTACCCGAAGGACACCAGTATGTCACTAACAGCCTATGCAGATGCTGATCATGCAGGATGTCAAGATACACGTCGAAGTACGTCAGGAGGTGCTCAGTTTTTGTGTGATAAGCTTGTGAGCTGGTCGTCAAAGAAGCAAATGAGTGCTTCTATTTCCTCTACAGAGGCTGAATACATAGGCATGTCATCGTGTCGTACTCAAATCCTATGGATGAGATCCCAATTATCTGACTATGGCTTTGAATTCAACAAAATCCCTCTGTACTGTGATAATAAAAGTGCTATTGCTCTCTCATGCAACAATGTTCAACATTCAAGAACAAAGCATATCGACATTCGACATCATTTCATCCGGGAGCAAGTGGAAAACGGTGTGGTGGAACTCTATTTTGTGAAGTCAGAATACCAGTTAGCAGACATCTTCACCAAAGCTCTTCCAAGAGAACGTTTTGAGTTTATTGTTCCACGACTTGGCTTGAAAAGCCTTCAACCAGAAACACTCAAACAGCTTCAGGAGAAGTCGAGGAGTAAAGGTCTTTCTTCATCCATCTCTGTGTACATATTTATTCAAAAAGCAAAATACAAAATTACAAAACCTACAAAAAGCAAATAGAAAAATATAAAATCTTTCATAAAAATCTCAAAAAATATTGTCTTTTTGTCATATCTTTCTTGATTCGATTTATATCTACGGTCTTTGTGCTGTCAGTCAAAGAGTGACACGGGTCTTTAGATGTTGGTCGAATGTATATATTCGTTTAAAAAAAATTAAAAAAAATCAAAAAATCAAAAAATATTTTTGGGAGAAAGTGAAATATATGGTTTATTGTCATTTCATGCAGTAACCCGCTTTTCAAAGAAAGAACAGAGCCATGCTTTATCTTGCTTTTTCAAATCTCATGCTCTGATTCTATAAACAATTGCTTTCAATCTAATGAAAACTAATTGCTTTGAAAAATAACTCGTACTCTATTTTTGTAAATCATCTGGACTTAACTTTTGTTAAAATATCTATCTCTCAATCAACAACTTATATCATTGACTGAGGGGGAGAATGATTTCAATTAAATTAAAAGGTTATTTGTCATACAATTGTTTTTCAAAAGAAAATCATGCATGTTTAAACTATGGAGTTTAAAGTCTCAAAATCCGATCCTTATCAGTTAATTTTTTTTTTCATATTTAAGTCACAATTCTCCTTAAAAGCTTTCAAAATCAATTTAAATCTACAGAGATCACAAATCTCAAATGATTTGATAATTGTGATCGGGGGAGAATTTGTGATTTAAATTGGATTTGAACTGATAATTCGACAAATGGGTTCATATGTGTTTAGCAAGTTTTCCTCCCCGCATGTGACAAACGATTTCAAATTTTCCATACACATGTTGAGGGGGAGCATCTACTTTAAACCTTAAATTATTGAAACGTGATTGAATTGTCTCTAAGTGCAGGCTCCCTCTAATATGTGCAAAACTCTTTCAAACTTCGAGGCACATATTGAGGGGGAGCAAACTTTTGAAAACCTCATCCTTCCTCAATATGTTTTATCTACTCAAATTGATTGGGAAGTGATGATGGTCATTTTAGAAAATGTTAATCAAAAGATTGGACCTTTCATTCTTAATCTAATGATTTCAAAGATCTCTTGCCTCCATGTGCTAAACAATTTTTGAATTTTATTCATATGTTGAGGGGGAGCATTTCTAAAATATCAAAACAATTAAGATACAAAATACTTTGATTTTATATCACAAGTATCTTGATTGATTTTTAAATGGTTTTCAATTGGTTTCAAGGCGGAAAAACAATATCTAAAGACCGACCAACTTTACTTTATGCATGGTGATATAAGGATGATAAGGTTAGGTTGAGTTCCCACGATCCGCCAGAACCGGAGGGATCTACCCATGGACAATCCACTAGATAGTGTAGAGTCCTTAGGTATGATGAAAAAAGGAGAAAATTGAGATATGGGAAGAGTGCGGACTGAAACTGAGCTAGTACTGGAATAAACCCAACAAGGTTCTAGTTATGAAGTTTCGGTAAGCACTGAAGGGGTTGAAGAATGAAAAAGAATTGAATATGAAAAAGGGTGAAAAGAAATAGCCCTCCATTTTTTTCAACCTTAGGGCAGAAACCGGGTTCAATTCATATGCTACTGGTAGTTACTAAGGTAACATCGGTATTGAAGACAAGACGTCATGGACCCAGTGACGCACTACACTACAACTTCCCAAACCACTCAAGTTCCTCTTAAAAGGACTTGTTTCATTCTCACGGGGAACCGACATTATCTATCAACTTTCTCTTAGAGTTTGTTGATATTGAAGAAGGAGACCCTCTCCCTAGTCTCCGGCTTAGGAACCAAATATGCACAATTGAGTCTAGAGCCACGAGATCATCTACAAATCTCATTAGGACACTTTCAATGAAGACTCTCTGTTTCACACAATGTGGAAAGAGAGATTATATCTTATGAGTCCTACGCATTATCCTTGTGGTATTGCCAGAACATCTGAGTGATATGCAAACATATTCACAATAAAGATGGAAAGCCTTCTGGAGTCAACATCAAACAAGCTCCTGGTGGGTGGCATGTGAGATCTACCCAATAGATCAACCATGTGACAACTGAACAGAAACAATGGGGCGATTCAATCTTTTGAATCAATCCTGGTTCAGGTTATGGATTGATGGATACCTTTGAAAACCGGTCGTTGTGTTTAAAAACTCTTTTCTTTAGCACATCGACTGTGTACTAATATTTCAAAATAAAAGGTGTTTATGATTGATAATTGATTTTCATCAAAACCTTCGTTATATTGCAAAAACAATTTCTATTGAGCGGTACACGATTGTTTTCTCAAATCTCTTTTCATCAATTAGTGAATCTCAATTCGTTGGTTCACTCACTCCGTGTTGTCTTCTTTGAGACGTTCCGGTTTGAGAACAGCTAGAGCAGCTGCGAAACCCTGTCAAGGAAATTTTTCGGAATTATACCTGATCACAGGCAATACTTGTACTGATCAACGGGGAACCATGGGCCGTGTAGCTCAATTCAACAAAAGTAATCAAAGACACTCTTATGCGCTTTATTGCTAATTGTTTTATGCAGGAGCACCCGACGTTTGCAGCTGATTAGAAGAGAGCGGTCAATCCTTAGCCGCATGCTCACACAACACATTCATTTCTAAAGAAATCATGATTAGTGCATCAATGACTCTGATATTATCACCTCATGCTTCTGCTACGCTGCTGCCAATATCATGAATCAACGAAAGCTTCCGCTACTCTGATAAGAATATATCATGATCCAGAATGTGAGCATGTCGGTCCAAATGTCACTACATCACATAATACCAACACCATAATGGACGAGTCAAAGATTTACTGTGGCTGATGATCTCAAAGCTGGCTCAAAACTCAGTATCACGTGGATCAGTTAAAGACCTCTACTCAGATTATCCAAACATGCAAAAATAAAGAATCAAAGACTACGAGCTACAGAACAAAGAACATGAACAAGAATCCAAGAACAATTTCAATGTAATATCTGTTTGTATTCTATGTAATTGTAATGTGTGTTTGAGGTGACCTCCCTTAGGGAGAGATTGTTAGGATTTAGAAAATCCATGTATTAAACTGTCGGTCACCTCAAGTATATGTATCCGTTAGAAAGCTCGTAGTCGTAGTTATTTAATGTTAAGTAGTATTTAGTTAGGTAACACCGTGGAGGACGGACGGGTCTTTACCCACTGTATGCCTGATCCACAGCCCGTCAGGTGGCGTTTTATTGTAAGACTATAAATACTCTCTACCCCCAAGGTAGAGAGTTGGAGCTCATAATAAGATTTTTCTTTCTCTCGCTAAAGTTCCCAAACCTCTAACTTTCTCTCTCTAAAACTCATCTTGTACGCCCCTTGTGATTGTGATTTGATGTGTATGTGAAATCCAATATGTTACAATTAGCCAGGAAGATTCTGATCGCCTCGATGCGTGCCACAGGAGCAAATAATTCTTCAAAGTCAATACCTTCCTCCTGACGGTATCCTTTTGCAACCAATCTAGCCTTGTTCTTTAATACATCTCCATGCTTATCAAGCTTCACTTTGAAGATCCACTTTAGAGCAATGATCATAGCACAATCTAGAGCAGGTACTAATTCCCATACATCAAGTCGATCAAACTCATGAATTTCTTCTTGCATGGCATTGAACCAGATGTCTTCATTCATGGCAGTTTTAACATCTTTTGGTTCGACCTTAAAGAATACGGAGTTGAAGAAGCACCATAAGGCATCGGTTGCAAGTTGTTTCCGTGTGGATACTGGACGAGAGAGGTTTCCAATGATGTTATCCAATGGATGATCATGTGTCCCTTTTCTAAGATGTTCATGTGGTTGTTGTTGAGGAACTGAAGTAGCAGAGTCTATATCTCCTGATGATGATGGTTCTGATGATGAGTCAGGAGCAAATATGTTTTCAAAAGGTTTATCTTCTGGAAGAGCAAAAGGGTTTTCATCATCTGTAACAGCAGCAACATTTCCATTATGTACACTCGATGATTGATGATTTGTTGATGAGACAGATTGATCAGCAGCAGGTGCTTCTTAACTTAATGACATTGATACTGAAGGGTTAACTTCATTGACAGGGATAGAGGCAACCTCTGTTGATGGAACTGACATATCATTAGCAATTGGCTCATAGTGTTCATCAAACATTGGATCAAATAATTTCTTCAGATCATCTTCTGAAGGAGGTACATAAGGAGTTGCTGGTGAGGAGTCGTAAACAAGAGTAGAACTGATGGGACTACTTGATGATGCGGGTCCAGAACTGGGTTGTCCTGGAGCCATTGGACCGGTCAGCTCGTCGAACGTAACGTGAATTGTTTCCATGATATTTTGGGTTCTTTTGTTGTAGATTCGGTATCCCTTTTTGTTTGGTGCATATCCTATAAATACTCCAATGTCCGCTTTAGCTTTAAGTTTGCCTAAATCTTGGCCCTCATTAGTTGGATAACACAATGCACCAAACACATGAAGGAATGAGAGATTAGGTTTTCTATTGTGGACTAGTTCATATGGAGTTTTTCCATGAGCAGTGTGAATTAGGGATCGATTTTAAGTGTAGCATGCAGTGGCAATGGCTTCAGCCCAGAGAAACATTGGAACTTTTGAGTAAATCATCATTGTTCTTGCGGCTTCCACAAGAGTTCGATTTCGTCTTTCAACTACACCGTTCTGTTGAGGAGTTCGTGGAACACTTCTTTGATGACTGATTCCAACACTTTCATAAAACTCACTAAGTTGTTATTAACAAACTCAGTTCCATTGTCTGTTCGGATGATTCTGACAATTTTGTTAAGTCGAACCTGCAGCTGTTTGATAAGTTTGATGATGATATTTGGAGTTTCATCCTTTGTCCTTAAGAACTTAACCCAGGTGAATCGAGAGTAATCATCAACCACAACTAACACATATTTCTTCCTAAAGATATTCTGCACTCTCATGGGTCCACATAAATCCATGTGAATTGTATGAAGAACTTCTGTAACTGAGTTTGTAGGTTTGGGTTTGTGGGCATATTTCTTTCTTTTTCCCAGTTGGCATGCTGAACAAAGATGATCCTTTTCATACTTTAGTCTAGGTAGACCTACAACTAAGTCCTTTCTGGAGAGATCATTGATGGTGCCGAAGTTCAAGTGATTGAGACGACGATGCCATAACCATGACTTTGTTTTTGAAGCCTTTGACAACAAAAAAATCGGAGAAGACTTCATCATATCTTCGATAGAGATGGTGTATAGATTCGAACCACGTGTTCCTTTTAAAAGCTCTTTACCATCAAGTTCTCTAACGAAACAAGTATGTTTTCAAAAAGGCCACTTCGAGATCAGAATCACAGAATTGACCGACAGAGAATAGGTTATGACCAAGACCTTCTACGTAATATACCCTGGAGATAACACTATCACCGACAACATAATCTCCATAACCCATAATTGCACCGAAATGATCGTTCCCGAATCTAACAGTCCCGATGAATTTACTCATGAAGTTCATGAGCCGCGACCGGTCTCCAGTCATATGCTTGGAACAGCCTGAGTCCAGGTACCACAGAACAATTTGAACGATTTGTAGTTGAACACAGACAAGAATGGATAACTGGATAATTGGGAACCCCATGCAATAATGGGTTCCACTTGGTTAGTAACAGTAATTGGAACACCCACATCAGAAGTAGGAACAATGGAATCATCAGAAATAGATGCAGTGCTAATGTTCGTATTCGACCTATTCAAAGTATGTCCACTTCTTAAGGGAATAGTTCTACTAGTAGGCATCCATTTTCTAGTGGGCATTGTCTTAGCAAATTGATGGCTAAACTCATTATCCTTACGGCCAGAGGGTATCCATTGATAACCTATCTTACTAAATATTCTTCCTGTGGGTTTCCACTGTTTTCTAACTTTCTTTCGCCTTTGCCTTTTAGCCTTCTTAGCTTGATTTTTAGCATTAACAATTTTAACAGGGCATTTAACAGCATTAATCAAATCATTCACACCACATTCATGATTAGTAACAGAATTCAAGCAATCATCAGTACATGGTTTGCAGATAGTAGCAGGATTCGAATTAATTACAGTACGCTTATAGCTAATACTAGAATCAACACGATTCGTCTTATTCAACTCAAACTTAATATTCCTAGGGTGATCTTCTACTCTCTTCCAATGCACATTCCTAGCTTGCGACGTCCTATCTTGCTTGGTATTGCCAGGAAGCTTTGACCCGCTTGCTTTTATGTCACTGATTACTCCTGTAGAAGGAATTATGGGAACATTAGTTGGTTGATCTACTTTTTGCAGTCTTGAACTAGACGTGCAGGGATCTGAACTACTTGAAGGCACATTAGAGTTCACTTTCTTAATAGTGGGCATATAATGGTTTGTATGCTTGGCACTAGGCATAAAACAAGGCATCACAGCTTTACCTTTCGCACCTAAGGATTTAGGACATGTTGCTATTAAACATTCTACCAGCTCTTGAGATCGTTTGGTTTAAATGCACACAAACCTAATTTCACTGTCAAGAGGCTTATTTATAAAATCCTCTTCCACAATCTCACGGAGACATTCTAGACTATCCTTATGGTGAGCAAAATAGTTATGAAACACAAGTTCATTATTCCTAAGATGAGGAGGAATGTATTTAACAGTCACAGTATATTTGCAGTCTGAGAATGATCTTGATGCAACATTCTCTTTAAAGACAAGTGGCAGTTTCCATTTTTCCTGTCTCCTCAGATTCTCAATTTCTTTTTGTAAAGACGTTATTTTTTCGTTGTTTTTGTCACGAGTGACTTTCATTGAATCATATAACTCTTTAAAGTGCCGTTTAACTTTTTCATTTTCTTCTAGAAAACTCTCATTTTCTTTTTGTAAAACATTTACCAAGTTTTGAAAATGAAAAGTTTGAGAATACTGAGAATCTAAAGGAGAAGGCATTTGGGAGCCAGTCACATTGTTCTTTTCACCCTTTAATTGAGAGATTTGGGCTTTCAACTTTCTGATCGTGTTACAATGAGCTTGAATCTGTTCGTCACGTTTGTTTATCTGAAAAACTGCATCAAACTCTGGAACATCTGAAGATGTCTTGATATTTGAGGTTTTGACATTTTCTTTAAGATGTTGATATTTTAGTTGTAAGTCAAAATGTTAAACTTCTAGTTTAGAAAGATGTTTTATCAAATTATCGTGATCATCCTGATCGATTTTCTCATTTAGTTCTGAGTTTTTGTTTTCAAGCTCAATGACACGATCATGGGAAACTTTCAATGCAATAAATAATTCATGAAATCGAGAAGCAGTAATAGAGTGCTTAGTAACAGTATAAAACACATCTTGAGCAATACAACTTGAAATCAAATTCTCATTTAAGATATGCAGGTTCTTCCTTTCAACTTCATTATATTTGAGTTCCTGTTCATAATAATTGACCTCAACTATCATTGCATCAAATTCCTTTTCCATTTCCTTAATATATGAATTTATCCCTTTTTGAATACTCTCAAATTGATCTTTTAATTGTTTAAAGAAAGACATGACCTCAGTTAAATAACATTCTTTAGTTTGCTTAAAAACCCTTTCCCCCCTCAGTTATCCCTGTAGGTGTGATTCTCTTCTTACACGTTTTCTCAAAATCAACAAACAGCTGATAAACAACATATAGGCTGATTAAGGTCTTGCTATTAGTGGCAATAGATCTAGGAACTAAATGCATTGGTGTATTAGGAGGATACACAGTTGCATGAGCAATTTCCTACAAGGGGGATTCTTTTCAACAAGATTTTCAGCTTTTTGCATATCAATATCCTTTTTCCAGAACACTTGTTCAGGGGTTAATAGGGTCTGAGGCTTAAACATGTTTAAGGATATCCAATTTTCCTTAGTGTAATCATGGGGTTTGATCGTTATATTATTCTTTGTACACTCAGGATCTTCTAGCTTCTTATTCATTTTCTCCCTAGTGACTTCATCTGATTTCTTATATGCCTCAGTGCACTCAGCGCAACTAGGTTTCTGTCTAGGCTTAAGGATTTCATTACAATCATAAATTACTTTCTGAGCTTCTCTTGTTTTCTTACCATACTCAGGGTTGGGTTCCTTAATAATGGGAATACTATGCTTATCGCTTAAAACTCGGTGTTTAGTGATCAAATGAGCAGTCTGAATGGTATTCCCTTGTACGTACAACTTATTTTCAAGCTTGTTTTTCAAAGTTTTTAGATTGGAAAAATCATTCAAAAGTTTTGATTCCTTAGCATTGAATTCTTGCTTAAGCATTTTCACATTTTCTTGAAGTTCTTGTTTTTGCTTAGCAGTTTTAGAAAGCTTTTCTTGTAAGGAGTTTAACTCTTGTTTTAATACTTCTTCTCTAAAATTACTTTTTCTAATAATTGCACGCATTTGGTCATCCATTTCCTGCTCACGGGTAATTAACTCAAACTTAGCACGTTGTTCATAAATGGCAACTTGTTCTTTATAGGCATTAAGTTCAGAGATAACAGAATCATCAGGGGCACATGCAGTGTATTCATCAAACACATGGTCATCATTGGCTGCAGAAAATGCATTACTTGGTACAACCTCACTTTCACTTTTCTTCACATATTGATCATATGGTACAATATTGCTATTACCCTCATCATCAATATCTGATTCATAAGTTTCAAGATATTGTACTTTATTATGCAACTTTTGCTCATCAACATCATCATATAGTTTTAATACCTCTGAGATGATTGATTCTTTGGATGGACCAGCTTGCTGAGATGATGAGACCTTAGGAGAGACCATTGGAGAAATGCTAGCCATGAAAATTGTTTGTGCAGTAGGTTCATCATCGACGTCAGAGTCGTATGCATCACAGTCAGCGACTTGAACGACATTCTGATGATTGTGACCTATCTCCTGAATTGGTTGTTCATCCACATCTGCATCATATGTCTTGGCATTGCCCTCAGCAAGAAACAACAACTCCTCTTCATCTAAAGCTGCACCATTATCATGAGCTTGCATGAGCAACATCTTATCTCTGAAGTATTCTGCATTCTGTGGACGTTTTGGAGATGTGCAGTTCCTAGCAATGTGTCCCTCACCACCATAGTTGTAGCACTTAATTGGTTTTGCTTGACCTTGATTTCCATTCCTTTCCCGATTCTGATTTCCAACAAAACCTCCACCTGCTCCACCTCTTCCTTGTTTATATTGCCTTCCTTGAACTGGTTGCACCATAACTTTTCCATCTCTGACCACCGCATGATTGTGAAGGTTGGATGCAGTTCTGATCTCATTGTTAGTGTGAAGACTGTTGGTATGTGGACTGAGAGTCAAGTTTTGTTTAACCATAAGGGCCAGTTGATTGATGAAGTGTCCCATGACTGCATCAGCATCAGCTTGTTTGAACATTGGATCGGGAATAAGTTTGTGATTACCATTACCCGTGGGTATAACTTGAGAAGCTTTGGTGGTAACTCTAATATTTGAATAAAAGGCTGTTGAATAATTTGAAGAGCTTGTTTCTCCCTGATTGATTTTGAACTGTTCAAGAATCCTTTTTTCAAACATAGCATGTCTCTCATTTTGAAGAATAAAGGCATACAGTTGCTCATAGTTTGTATTCTTCAATCCTTTGGTTAGCTTCACAGCGGTGACAAATTTGTGCCATTCGGGATTCATGTTGTTCACAAACTTAGAGTTAAGCTGAATGTTAGGCATGGTCATTTTGATGTTCCTTATGTCATTCACAAGCTTATGGAATCTCACGTAGTACTCATAGACACTCTCATCAGGTTTCATCTTGAAATGCTCAAATTCATCATACAGTTGTGATTCTCTGTCTTCCTTAGTTAACTCAGAACCTGAGAGAAGCATCTTGATATTATCCCAAACTGACTTGGCTTCAGTGTTGTGATTGATAAGCTTGTAGATATCTTTTGGAAGACCCTGAAGAATAATGTTAGAAGCCCTGATATCAGCATCGAATCTCTTTTTCTCCTTATCTCTGAGCTTATCATACATCTTTGGTCTGTCCATTCCATAGATCATTGTTCCATCTGCAGCAGTATCAATTAAGTCTCTTGTAGTCTCAATCTGATAAGGTCCTTCATCAATGGACTTGAGAATGTTGACCCCATTTTCTTTTCCCAAACAGTACAAACGGATTCGTTGTGCCCATGAGTCATAATCAGTTCTGTCAAGCATAGGTGGACGAGTATCTGATCCAGCTGTTTGAACGTCCTCAGCTACAGAAGAAACGATAGTAGGTACGATGTTTGACATGATTACACGTTCTATGGGATTTTACTATTCTTTGATTAAACCGGGAAATTGATTCTTTCACGGGATTTTACTAAACCAAAAGAACAATCGTAAAAAAATGTAGCACGAAGAAGTAACAAGTCTCAATAGACAAGTAGCTAAACAATCAACTCGCTTAGTTATCAACTCGCTAAGCAACCAGCTCGCTTAAAGAAACAAGTCGCTTAAAGAACCAACTCGCTTAATAGCCAAGTCGCATATAGAGACAACTCGGTTAATAGCCAAGTCGCAAACAGAGACAACTCACTTAACCACCAAGTCGCTTAAACTAACTTGCATAGATCATTGTTCCATCTGCAGCAGTATCAATTAAGTCTCTTGTAGTCTCAATCTGATAAGGTCCTTCATCAATGGACTTGAGAATGTTGACCCCATTTTCTGTCCATTCCATAGATCATTGTTCCATCTGCAGCAGTATCAATTAAGTCTCTTGTAGTCTCAATCTGATAAGGTCCTTCATCAATGGACTTGAGAATGCTGACCCCATTTTCTTTTCCCAAACAGTACAAACGGATTCGTTGTGCCCATGAGTCATAATCAGTTCTGTCAAGCATAGGTGGACGAGTATCTGATCCAGCTGTTTGAACGTCCTCTGCTACAGAAGAAACGATAGTAGGTACGATGTTTGACATGATTACACGTTCTATGGGATTTTACTATTCTTTGATTAAACCGGAAAATTGATTCTTTCACGGGATTTTACTAAACCAAAAGAACAATCGTAAACAAATGTAGCACGAAGAAGTAACAAGTCTCAATAGACAAGTAGCTAAACAATCAACTCGCTTAGTTATCAACTCGCTAAGCAACCAGCTCGCTTAAAGAAACAAGTCGCTTAAAGAACCAACTCGCTTAATAGCCAAGTCGCATATAGAGACAACTCGGTTAATATCCAAGTCGCAAACAGAGACAACTCGCTTAACCACCAAGTCGCTTAAACTAACTTGCTAGCTGTACAACTCGCTTAATAGCCAAGTCGCTTTAGAACTCAAGTCGCTTAGAGAAACAACTCGTTTAGAACCCAAGTCGCTTAAAGAAACAACTCGCTTAGAACCCAAGTCGCTTAAAGAAACAACTCGCTTAGAACCCAAGTCGCATAAAGAGTCAACTCGCTAAATAGCCAAGTCGCATATACCAACTCGCTTCCAATAACTAAGCAACTCTCTTCGAAGAAACAAAAACTCCGAGACTCAACTCGCTTAGTACAACATTCACAAATAACCACTTTATCAATAAAAAACAACCAAACCACATTGATTTAAGCCTTCCAATTCAAAACATAAACACATATGATGATCCTAAACACAAAAGTACAAGCAAAATTCAAACTTTAACACAAGAATTTGTCCAAATGATTCAAAGTCTCCTAAATACTTAAAACCCCAAAAACCTTATGAAATCCACCAAAACAAAGAGTATGAAAGATGAGTGATCAAACCATGGCTCTCTGATACCAATTGTAAGATATAGGATTTCACAAACACACTAAACCATAGTCACATGAGGCGTTCAAGTAGTTTAGAGAGAGAAAGTTTTAGAGAGAGAAAGGGAAGAGAGTTGGGAACTATGTGAAACAAAGAAAAATGGTATTGAAGCTCCAACCCTCTACCTTGGGAGGTAGAGGGTATTTATAGTGTCTTACAAATAAACACCACCAACGGGCAGTGGATCAGGCATACAGTGGATAAAGACCCGTCCGTCCTCCACGGTGTTACTAAACAAACTACTTAATAACATAACTTGACTACGAGCTTTCTATCGAATACATATACTTGAGGTGACCGACTCTTTAATGACTGAATTTTCTAATTCCTAACAGGAAGCCTACTGGTAGAATCATACCTTTAAGAAGTAGCCATACTTCAAATAGGTCCACTGCCACTACTAGTCCAGCTCCCACCAATAATGATGTCATGAACTCAAAAAATGTTGTAGGTATATCAATTGCATGTACTAACCAACCGAAACCCATGTTTTCATGAGGATCCAATGCCTCCAGTTATCCACAACTGTCTATGTTCAAATGCAGGTCGTACAAATCGTCCTTTGGTATTTGGACTCAGGCAACTCAAAGCATATGACTGGAGATCGCTCACGGCTCAAGTACTTTGTGAATAGATTCATCGGTACAGTTAGATTTGGGAACGACCATTTTGGAGCTATCATGGGTTATGGAGACTACGTGTTTGGAGATAGTGTAATCTCCATGGTATATTACGTTGAAGGTCTTGGTCATAATTTGTTCTCAGTTGGTCAATTCTGCGATTCTGATCTGGAAGTGGCCTTTAGAAAACATTCTTGCTTCGTTAGAGAACTACTTTTAAAGGAAACACGAGGAACTAATCTGTACATGATGCAGGTTTTACTGACCAAGTTTTAATATTTATAAAGTCTCGTAATACCTATGGTCTACCCTAATGCACTAACGGGCAGTGTACCCGGTCGTGTGTAGTGTAGTATTTGGTAAAAAAGAGGCCGTCCCAAGAGCTATGTGTGTTGGATTATTACTAAGTCTAGGTGTCACATATTTTAATAATGATTTCGATTGGGAATTAATTAATTAACTACTAAAGCAGATAAAAGGCAAAGGTTTAATCATTAGAGGAGAGTGGTGCTAACCTAGTTATTCATCCTAGTTAGTAATGTCTACGTCTACTTACTTCCAATTACTTCAGGTGGGGTCAAAGTTGAGAGGACAACATTTGGTCAATTCGCCCTAACCTATCAACAAAGATGCCACCACAGGAGAAGTCATGTGTCCCCTCATAAGTCTTGTTGTTCCTGGTCCCCTAAGCCAAGTCATTAAGTACCGCTACATGCTAGATTTATAATAGTGAGTGCCCGAGGGTTAGCAACTTAAACACTAACCCCCTAATTCTTAAGTTTATTCAAACGGTAGGTGATCAGTTGGTCAAATCGCATAAGTAGAAAGGGTCTTTAGTTGGTCATATCTTACACTTCCCGTCTCAGTCTACTCACTTAGGGTCAGTTGGTCATATCTCCTAAGCAACTAGCCTCTACCGCCATTCAAAACTACCGAAACAAGGGTAGCTACCAATAAACTATGCATGCATACACTTAGAAATAATTATACGGAAGTAATGTAAATGCAAACAAAACAATTAAGGAATCATAACTAGGCCAGCACCAAGAGGTGCTTAGCCGCTCATATTAACCATACAAATCAATTCAAGGTTCAAAGTTTCGAAATACATGAATCGAAGGTAAAGAAAAGATAAAATGCTAATGCTTATCGTAGGGGAGTTATTTCTCCCTTGGAGACAGCTCCGTATGCTCCTCTAGACCTGCCTTTGGCTTCTTCCCACGTTCTTTGGTTGTGGTGTGTGGAATGAGATGCTTTGAAATGCTAGAAATCGTGGGGTATTTATAGGCCAAATCTGGGTTACGGCGTAACTAATATAAGAGTTACGCCGTAATCTTCAATTCCTTCGTTATTTGCACTAGATCTGCTGGTTACGGCGTAACCTTATAAGTGGTTACGCCGTATCTTCAATATTACTTGGTTACGCTGTAGTTGGTGAAATAGTTACGGCGTAGTTATCAGCGGCGCGGAACCTCATTTGACCTAATATGTTACGTCGTAGTCTTTGGGAGAGTTACGCCGTAACCTTCTGATGAGTTGGTTTTCTGAGTCACGCAATAGTTATGGCGTAATGTGAGAGATGAGTTACTCCGTAACTTCTTTAAAATCAGCATACTATGATAAATCTTTGATATTTCTCCAATTCCGCGTCTCTTTAGCTCCAATGCTCGTAATTTACCTGAAAGTGGAAAACAAGCATAAATCCATATAAATGATATAAATTACAAGCATTATCGGGGGAAATTTACACTTAAAATTCAGGACTATTTGATGTTATCAAATATCCCCCCACTTGAACTCTACTTGCCTTCAAGTAGACCTTATTAGAAAGATTTCTAAAAAGATATCTCCCATAACCTGGAAAATATGAGTTTACAAATCCCTTATGCTAGAACAAAGCCGAATGCCTCACGAAATGGGAATGAAACACTCAAATCTCTCAACTATTCTAAGTGTCAATTTCTGGGTGATCACTCAATCGCACAATCATAGCATGTATTCTATCATAAGCTTGGCGGTTACACAAATCTCCACCACTAGAGTTAAGGGCTAAACAATTCTCGAAGGCAATATGGGTAGACAAAGGTTAAGGGGTGACTCGTCATTACTAACATGTCACGGCGAAGTGGACAAAATCAATGATACATGACAAAATCCATGGTCAAGACCCCAAAGATTGCTCGCTGCATCACCTAGACATGCTTTATGACTAAAAGGTAGGATAAGACATGGGATATATAATTGGTGTAAAATAAAAAACAAGCATGTAGTCTAAATCTAGAACCAAGTCATCACCACTTACCGTTCGCCCAAAGTTCAAGCTTTGAAGTCAAGAAACCGGATCATGAAATACTAGGTAGATGTGTCATTAGAGGACGTCGTGATGGGCACACTACCTTTTCTCCAACTTTTGGCATAATTACCAACATCAATCTTCGAATGTGACTGAGGTGGCCTCCTCGATACTAAATCTATAAAGCTCATAACATAGTGCTTATAACATCGCACTTTTACAATAACTAAATAACATAACAACTATTTTTTTTCAACATAACAATATCAACTAAACATAATATCCCCCCACTTGAGATGAACAATGGGAATTCGGGGGGGGTCTTCAATGATCTTCAAGAATATGCCGTCGACGAAAGCGTGATTTTCGAACCTTTCCACTGGAACATTGAACTTAGGCAAATGATGACTTCCCAATCACAAATAAAGACTACAGGGTAGGCTAAGGTGTGTAGGTGTATCGAAACAATATATTGGATTAACAAAATGAAAAGAATGGCTCATATGGGTGTATCTAGGGGTATCTTGCACTAAAGGTGAGTGCAACAAAAGGGTTTCACATGGGGGTAGAGAAGTCGAGGTGACTAATCGATAGACACACAATGGTAGGCTATTTGGGTGATAATCCTATAATATTGACTTCTTAAACTGAAAAGTCCAAATACATCGAGCTAACTCATCATACCTCGTCTATGGTCTCAAAATGATGCAAAGGCCAAGTTCTAAAGTTTACAAGCTACCGGCACACTCATAATTTGGTGGATTTGGGGTAAAATATTGGAAACGGATAAGGCTAATCTCACCATATAATATCAAGGGTTGTATGTGCTCGACTAAGGTCTAATCTAGTTAGGTTAAAAAAAACATGTCAAATTTTTAAAAATGGCATAATTTTTCAAAATAAACTAGAAAAACAAGGGCAAAATAGTGTTCAAGAGATAATTCTACTCCCGTCCCCCCACTTGAGTTGTACAAAGTCCCTTTTGTACTAAGCATTAAATAAAGGTGAAGAGAAAACTAGAATTAGAGCGAGAACTTCCATGAAATTTGCTCCACAAAGAAAGAAGGCCCACGAAAAAGAGACGTGCCTTCGTATAAGCATCATGAACAAACTTCAATCCCTGAAATCACATTACCGACAAGCATAATTCTAAAAAGAAAAAAGATTGAAAAATAAAAGCAAACCTAACTCACTTTCATAGGAATCACGGTTGCATTTAGCATATGCAACAAGCCTTTTAAACCACTTGGTGTCCCAAGTGGACGAGTGAAGTCTCGTGAGGGTTTACAGGGAACACACCCACAAAGTTCATTTAAGAAACTAATACAAGGTTATAGTGTTTTAAAATGAAAGAAGTAAAGCAGAGGAAAGTTACGTCGTAACTCTTTTGAGGGAGTTACGCCGTAACTGGCAAAACCTGACATATGCTGCAAAGCGAGTAGCTACGTCGTAACCACATAGATGGTATTACGCCGTAATTGGTAATGTGTCTTGAACATCTGCTGCAAGGGATTGATTACGGCGTAATCACTGAGGTGAGTTACGCCGTAACTATGGTTAGATCAGCAAACTGCAGCAGCAATCACTTCCTCGTTTCCTGCAAAAATGGTTAAAAACACAAAACCCTACAGAAATGGAAATAAAACAAAAGAAAAGGATAATTTGGGTTGTCTCCGGAAAGAGCACTTTTCTTTATTTACGAGTCTTTAAGTTAGACTCAGAGCCGCGGGGCTACCAGTGCTTGTTGGTCATTTCGTGGATATGGCAATCTTGATTTTCATCCCATTTTAGTCATCCCCTAATTCTAAACAGCCCGAGTAGAAACTCTTGATTTTCTGTTAAGGCTGGTCAATACCTTGTGCCTTGTCTTCCTAACTGATATCAAGCAATGGTTGGGCTTGGCTTAACTGCCTCTTGGTCCAATTTTTAAAATTCTTAATGGTTCTCGGCATTTTGAAGATAGTCGTATCATCGTTTATCTTTAACTATACTAACCCTTCTTTTTCATTTTATCTAACCCTGACAGTTCCTGAAAAGGCTTTCCTAAGATTACTCCCGTAAGTCCATCTTCCACAAATTCACTTACGTCGTCCAAAACCATAAAGTCCACCAAAAATGAATGAGTTCCAACGAAGACATGGATGTTAGTTTCAAACACAAGAAAGTTATTCCCCTTATATTCTAATTATTTCTTCATAACTCGGTTGTAGCACTCTTTCGACATGATGTTGACTAGGGAAGTTGTGTCAATAAATGGGTGGAAATCGATGAACCCGATTTTGCATGAAATCTTTAGATAATAAGGGTTTCCATGATGTATGCGGTATCCTACCTCATGAAATCTAGGTTGATTGGTTTCTGAAAAAGCCTTCACAGAGTTGTCTTGCCAATGGGCCATTTCGACGTCACTTGAGAAGTCATCAGTACTGGTTCCTAAATTATCCTCTGCCTCGAAGTTGACGAAAAAATCAAAATCTCTCCCCGAATCAATCTCGCCAGGATCTGGGGGGTCACTAAGAAATTCTTCTAGAGCGTCACCAAAACTGCCTAATCGGTCAACCGCACATACCTTTTGAGGAGTAGACAGGAGTTCATTAGGTCCGAACGTTGCAATTTCTCCATTGGCTTCAAGAGTTAGTTTTCCAGCAAAGACATCCACCTTACAAGGGACAGTGGCAAGCATAGGTCTGCCTAAAATGACATGAATTCTGTTGTCTTCCGGAATGTCAAGAATCACAAAATCTACCGGGAAAAAGAATTTCTTAATCTTCACCAACACATTTTCAACGATGCCTAAAGGTGACTGCATAGATCGATCGGCCATTTCAATTTTCATCTTGGCTGGCTTCAAGTCACCAATCCCCATACATAGGAACATCGAATGAGGCATTATGCTAATACTCGCTCCAAGATCAGCTAGGGCATCACACATATCGAGACTCCCAATCAAGCAAGGGAGAGTGAAACATCCTAGATCTTTTTCCTTTTGTGGTAGCTCGTTTCTCAAAACTGCTGAACATCTTTCGTTGAGGTGAACTGTCTCATCATTGCTTAATTCCTGCGGAATATCATCATGATTAGTTTTAATGGAATTATTAATAGGGGATTTTACCGGTAAAGCTTGGTCCAGAAGTGATTGTCTTTCCATGCTGATTCGTCGCTTAACTTTTTCTGAAAAGGTCATCGGTTCTTCAAGGATAGTTTCTACCGTGTTGACAACTTCCTCTTCCCGAGCTGCTAGGTAATCAGTGATGGCTTGCGAACATGAGCTCACACTCTTTTCCAAACCCTTAATCCTATCTTCGTGAATTTTGAGAGAAGAGACTTTATTATCCACGAATGTCTTCATCATTTTTTCAATTTTATCATCTCGCTCCCTTGATTATTTGATGAGGTCAAGAATCTTCTTTTCAAGATTGATCCCGGTTTTGGTCCCAAATACACTCATAACCCTCTCAATCCTACATGCTTCAGCTTCTCTTTCTAACCTTCGTTTTTTGAAAATTTCCCTATAATTGTATTCTTGCTTTGTTATCGTCTTCATTACCTTATGATCAAAATTGTCTCTTGGTCCGTACCCTGTATCCATATGCCATTTGTAGCAATGTTCAGAAATCCGTTGAATATATTCCAAGGCTTGGTAAGGAGTCATGCTAGGAATAGGTCTTGGGGAATCGAGTAATTATCGCGTTAGCGCATTAATTCCCCGGTAGAAGACGTAGACGATCTGATGTTTGTTCAAATCATGGGTGGGACATCGATAAAGAAGCTCATTAAATATTTCCCATGCCTGGTAAAGCGTTTCTTTTCCAGCTTGAACGCATTGATAGATTTTACCAAGAAGTTTGGCCATTTCTTAAGGACGACAAAATTGCTGGATGAACTCTTTTTTTAGTTTATCCCATGCTCCATTACATTCGTTAGGGAGTTTGTTATACCATCTTTTCGCAGTTCCAGTAAGAGTCATAGGAAAAATCCTTGCGGTGACCGAATAGCTCGGGGTGCCTCTGAAGTTGAAAAGAGAGGATAAGTAGAGTACTTCTTCTACGTAATTTTGAACGTCCTCATCTTCATCTCCAGAAAACTTAAGTTCATGTAACTCTCGCATAAATTGATCTGGAATAGAGTATTTTTCAGTGCTAGAATCTTGTGCGAAGGTTCGTTGGCAGTTCTCATTTGGTCGTTCCAAATATTGCTCCATAGTTAAGTCATCGATATTATTTTCATTGATGACCTCCGGTTCTGCGTCAGACTGGTCTGATTCGTAAAATGAGAAGATGTTGTAAATAGGAACCGGAAAGTAAACTTTCCTTGTCCAAAATTGCTTCTCCGGATCATCGAATGGAGTGGCCAAAAAAGGCATCGAGCTACGAGTCTTGTATCCTGACATTTAAGAGAAGAAAGAAAATTAAAAATAGACTTAATGTGAAATCCTAAAATAGTTCCCCGGCAGCGGTGCCAAAAACTTGATAGAGGTTTTACTGACCAGGTTTTAATATTTATAAAGTCTCGTAATACCTATGGTCTACCCTAATGCACTAACAGGTAGTGTACCCGGTCGTTTGTAGTGTAGTATTTGGTAAAACCGAGGTCGTCCCAAGAGCTATGTGTGTTGGATTAGTACTAAGTCTAGGTGTCACAGATTTTAATAATGATTTCGAGAGGGAATTAATAAATTAAATACTAAAGCAGATAAAAGCAGATAAAAGGCAAAGGTTTAATCAATAGAGGAGAGTGGTTCTAACCTAGTTATTCCTCCTAGCTAGTAATGTCTACGTCTACTTACTTCCAATTACTTCAGATGGGATCAAAGTCGAGAGGACAACATTTGGTCAATTCGCCCTAACCTATCAGCAAAGATGCCACCACAGGAGAAGTCAGGTGTTCCCTCATAAGTCCTGTTGTTCCTGGTCCCCTAAGCCAAGTCATTAAGTACCGCTACATGTTAGATTTATAATAGTGAGTGCCCGGGCGTTAGCAACTTAAACACTCACCCCCTAATTCTTAAGTTGATCCAAACGGTAGGTGATCTGTTAGGATTTAGAAAATCCATGATGAAGTGTCGGTCACCCCAACATATGTTTAGCATATTATAGCTCGTAGACGTACTAGTATATTAGTTAGATTAGCAGTAGTGTAAGTAACACCGTGGAAGAAGGACGGGTCTTTACCCACTGTATGCCTGATCCACAGCCCGAAGGAGGGCGTAGTCATTTGTATAAATAGCCCTCTCCCCACAAGGGAGAGGGTTGGATGTTCATTGAGTAATCTAACCTTCTATTTGTTTTATCTCTCTTGAACTCTCCACTTTCTCTCTCTAAAACCATATATTCATATGCCCCATATTTGTCATGGTTTGATGTGTTTATGAAATCCAATATGTTACAAATGGTATCAGAGCCATGGTTTGATCATCTCTCTTACATGTTCTTGGATTTCTAGTGGTTTTATATGGTTTTTGGGTTTGAAAAGGTTTAGTGGTATTTGCATCATTTGAACCATTTATAGTGTTAAAGTTTGAATTTTGATTGTACTTTTGTGTTTAGAATCATTATAAGTGCTTAGGTTTTGATTTGGAAGGCTTGAATCAGCGTGGTTGTGTTGTTTTTGGATTGAAATGTGGTGTTTTTGAATAATTCATCCTAGCGACTTGTGTCTCGTACTTGATTTCTTTGTAGCGACTTGTCTGTGTTTTGTGAAGCGACTTGAGCACAAAGTAATTTGTCTTTTGAGACAAAATGACAAAAAGGACAAAGTAGTGGACGTACCTTTTTGTCTAGCGACTTGTCACTAGTGACTTGTCCTTCTAGCAATTTGTTACTCTAGCAACTTGTGTGTCTAGCGACTTGTCACTAGTGATTTGTATTCATAGCGATTTGTGTCACACAAGCGATGTCCCTTTAGCGACTTGTATACCTAGCGACTTGTGTGAGAAGCGATTTGTCTTCAAGGTCTGTAGCGACTTGGTGAACTAGTGCAAGCGACTTGTGTCTAATATCCATCTACTTGTTGAAAATTAAGACGTGTCATCTGCTATCAATACAATGTCTTACACCACTGACCCTATAATCTCCAATGCGCTCAAACTCTATGATACCGCACAGAACAAAGAAAGTGTTTGCTACTCAGAAAGTTTAACCATGATTGATTCAGCAAATGATGATCAAAACATTTCACATTCTGAGTCAAATAACAAAGAACCACACTTGTTAATTATACATAATGCAAAGCAAACGGAATGCAGCATTAAGCCCTATCAGCTACTTCATTTGCACCTCATACAGCTGTTATCCACAACTATGGATCGAACATGTAGTGCTCTCTTTCGCCAGGACTTACCTACATTGACGAGAACCTTGCTGCTGAACTTAGAATAACTGAAGCTTCAACTTACCAAAAGGAAGGTATTAAAGGATGATTCCAATGCTGCACTTCAGGTAATCCACAACCAATTTCAGCCGTTCATCAATGGGGAATATTCCGCAGACTTCGATCAATACTTGACTGGAATTTCTTTCAAGAAACATACTGGAATGGAAATTCATGAGTTCATCAATACATTTATCCAACTTATGGATAATGTGGAAAAGTACATTAAGGAGGATGCTCAAGAGGATGATAATATGAATGAGTGTCAGGTGAAATTAAGAGAAAGTTGTGATAAGTCGGGTAATGTTACAGTTGAAAGGTCGGGTGATGCTGAATGCAGAATATCAGATATAACAAATGTAACCAGCTGCTCAGTTACTCCTATCACACATGATGCGGATGCACATATCAGACCAACATTTGAACATGGGTCATTTGATGAGGTATCCTTAACTGTTTAACGTAATGCTTCTGCTAATGTACCTAAACAAACTGACCTTAAGGCTGAACATGATTCGGATGAATGTTCCTTGGTTGAGACTGAGTCTAGAATTTTTAAAACAAATGAAATGGTTGAAAAAAGGGTTTTTGATGAACTTTCAAACAAATACTCAATTGTTGAAAAACATTGTATTTCCTTATAAATTGCAATACAACGAAAATAAGAAAGTTTTCTTGCTACAAAACCTTGCATAAATCCGGAATTCCCAGAATTTCGAGAATTTTTTGAAATTAACCAGTTAAAAACACAGCTTCAGGACAAAGACTCAACCATATGTAATCTGAAAATACAACTCTCAGATCTGCATAAGAAAAGTATTTTAGGGATGAACAATCTTAATTGTGAGGTTAGCGATGTGATTAAATCTAGGAATGATGAATTGGCTTTATATGTGACCAAGCTATTAAGGGAAAATGAGTCCTTGAGGAAGAACTTATTAGAGAATAATACCAAGTTGTTAGCTCAAACTAACTCCTTCTTGGTGGACATTGATGCCCTCAAAGCCCAAATTCAGGATAAGAGCTTCACCATTGTTGCCTTAAAAAATGAGCTTAGGAAAACTATTGGAAATAGAGTGAACACTAAGTTTGCAAAACCATCAACCTTGGGTAAGCCAATTGTACGTAACAATACAGAATGATCTGTAGTTAGGCAGCCCAATGCATTTAAAACAGAAAGATTTAAACCATCAAAATCTAAGCTTGCCTCCCAAGTTGATGAGAATATAGTTTTGTCAAAACCAGCCACTTCACTAATTCATTCTGATATGTTGAATAACAATCCCCAGCTTAATATTCGAAGCTCTAAGATCACGAATATAAGGAGATCATCTAGTCCACATAAGAAGCATCAAATGGTTACATCTTCTTCTGAAACTAAAGGATCTAACTCTGCTAGCCGTTGTTTTAAGTGGATTCCTACTGGTAGGTTATTTAAGTTCACAGGATCCAAACGGACTTACTCACCTAGATCTTGTCCTAAGTGGATGCCCACAGGGAAAATCTTCCAGAATGTTGGACTTAAAGGGATTCCCATCAATGATACTCCTAGGCCTGAATGTAAAATATACAAAGATGAGGATACAACTGTCACTCACCCATCTATTTACAATACTAAATGTGCTATTAGTGCAAATTTTCCTCAGTCTTTTTTAGGTACAATGCTCAATTCTATCATGAACATCATGACCTAGTTTCCAACTGACTTGAAGGCAAATTATCAAGGAAGTGCTGCTTGTCAATGTTGATTTGCATGTACTGTGACTTCTGATCATTTCTGCTCAGAACTCGTAACTTACTGATTGCTTTAAAAAACATCTCTTTCATCTATATTTTTTCTACACAAAAATTAAATTTTTTACAAAATTTAATAAAAGATGTATCTTCTGGTATCGATAACATCTACGGTCCTAGAAATGTCATTCAATAATGACACGGGTCCTTAGACGAAGTTCGAATAGAAGCTATACTCTACTTTAAAGTGGGGTTGTATTTCAATCAATGTTCACTCACTCTTAATTCGTGACATTGATTGAGGGGGAGAATTTTTCAACTTGCTTCTGCATGATTGTTATAAGTATGACGTGTGCTCTCTAGTTTGCTACTGCATGTTACTTTACCTGGAATGACAAAATCTGTGCTAAATCATGTGTCTTTATGTGCTTTGTGCTAGGTGGTTTGTCCATGTTATGTCTTGTATGATACTTGTCATATTCTTTATATGAATCCCACTTATCCACTGTATATTCTTGCAATTTGTTAAGTACAAGGGCTGAAAGTGTCAATAGTACAAACTTATGTGTGATACTAAGATAGGTAGCGACTTGTCTCAATTAGTCATAATACAAGGACCAAATGTGTCATTTATTGAAAATTGTGAATGATTAGGTTGCAGCGACTTGTCTCATGTATCATATCTTGTAGCTAGCGATTTGTCTCAATTAGGCCAGGTACAAGGACTGAATGTGTCAATTAGTGATACTTGAAATCGGTACTTAAGCCCTAGCGACATGTCACACTTGCTATAACTTCAAAAACCCAAACACCTATTTCTCTCTCTAACTTGGTCAGTTTCGAAGCGATTTAACATAGCTATTAGAGTGTGGTAAGTTTCGTTTTAAGCTTTTGTTTCGAATCTTTCATGTCTAACACCTTCTCTAACATACCTCTATCTACAGATCCCACCGAGTGATTTACCTTCGACAAAAATTCCACATCTAGGTTAGTTTGTGGCTTAATCTAATGGTGGTGCTTGATATAGAATAGGTATTATTTGGGGTACCTTGGGTTGGATTTGATGGTGCATATATGTGTTTACATGGTCTCCCCTATGCGTATTTTTTTAAAGGAATTTTATGTGTTGATGTGTTAGTGTTATATGATTATAAATGTGCTCGTGTCGTTGTTTTATTCGATTATTGCTTCAAGAAGTGACTTGGTTGTGCCTGTTGTTTCATCTGAGTGTATGTTAACTGTCATTTGGATGTGTCATCACGTGTTCTGGATAGCGTCTTGCCAATCATTTGGTTGCTCTTGGTAGCAACTTGTCATCAGATGCTTGCTAGCGACTTGTCCTTGGTTTGTTAAAGCAATTTGTCTTTGGTTTTCTTAAAAGCGATTTGTCTTTACAAATGGAATAAAGTGATTTTTACAACCCTATTGATAAAAGCGACTTATCATTTAATATCAGCAGGCGACTTGACATTAGATATTTAAAGAGATTTGTCTCTGGTTTTCTTAAAGCAATTTGTCTTGACAAATTGTTTAAAGTGACTTGCTATAACTTTTTGACAAAGCGATTTGTCACTTTAGAATTCTTTAAGCGAGTTGTCTTTAATAATTGTGTAAAGCGAATTATCATAACTTAATAAAAGCAATTTGTCATTAGAAAACCTTGATAAAGTGACTTGTCTTTAGAAAACCTTGATAAGGCGATTTGTTACGATAGAACTATTGAAGCAATTTGTCTTAACAACTGAGTCAAGAAATTTGTCATGTCACAATTGATGAAAGAGATTTGTCTTCAATTAATCTTGTCCTAGCATTTTGTCACATTTGTACCATTGATGAGTGCTGCTTCTCCCTGCTATCATTGTCTTTGTATCACTCCTAACTTTCACTATAATGCTTATATGCTACTTTTTGTGCTTAAGTCATGGTGTTGCATTAAGGTTGATCTACTAACCATGTCTAACCTAACATGCTCTCGAATACTGTTGTTGTATGTATGAATCTACATAATTTCAATGGCGGACACAACCTCTTCCGAGAACCTTGCTACCTCTACTCCACCCACAGTACTTACAGATAAGGAAATCCTTCCAGATGATAAATGGGTTGAGATAGCCAAAAGCAACTACTTTGTGGATGTGGATAGGACACAACCAAATCCAATCTTCAGGATTGCCATTGATATTCTGAAAAACACTAACTTTTTTGGAGCATTGACCAAGCGATGAACAATTCCCTTTATTTACATACAACAATTCTGGAACACTGTTACATGGGACAAGATCTCAGCCACGTACACCTGTAAGCTTAATGATAAAGAGTATGAAATTTCCACTAAGATTCTCAGGAAGGCCCTAGGAATCACTCCATGTGACCCTGCTAAACCATCTGTCTCTCCACCTACTGCTGAAGAACTAATAGTATTTGTTGATGAATTGGGTTATAAAGTTAAAGTAACAAAGGCTTCAGATATCATCACCGCCAATACGTATCAACCATGGAGGGCCATTGCTACTATTCTCAACCTATACTCAACTGGTAAAACGTCAGGGTTCGACAAAGTGAGGGCTCCTATTATGCAAATCTTGTGGGGAATTATCAAAGGGGTGAATATTGATGTCACAGAACGCATTTGGGAAGATTTTTCATTGTCTATGAACACGTTCATCACCGACAGAGAAAATGTTCATAATCAAGCCAAAGGAAGGAAGACAATAAACAAACTTGTGATTCCTAGTGTAAGGTTCTCTAATTTTATCATTCAGCACTTGCAGCATACACATCAGTTTAATCCAAGGAGAGAGTCAGTCCTCCATGAAGCTAGTGATGAATTTGTACTTGGTAACCTCAAATATGTTGCCAAAGGTGTTAATAAAGAGATCTTTGGAATGTCAATTCCTAATGCTCTTCTCACCGTTAGTATTAAGAAGGCTGATTACTTCAGAAAATACAGGAAAAGGGCATCTAGATCCAATGTTGATGACACTCCCGATCCCTCACAACCCAAGTCTACAAAGTATGCTTCTCACACTAAATCATCCTCAAAAACCTCATACTCCTCCCTTCCCAAGAAGAGACTTGATAGACCTCAATCAACTGACACTTCATTACAAAAGCAGAAAAAGAGAAAGAGAGACGCCAAAAAGGGAAAAGATGAAGGATCCAAGGTTCCTGAGAGACAAATGAGTTTGATGGATGAAGATGAGGCTGCACTACAACAAGGAATCCAACAGAGCCTGGATAGTCTAAACATGCCTCTAAGACAACCAGTGGGAGGGGTCGTGTTACGAGAACCTGTGTTAGCACCACGCCAATCTACTCCTGTTGCACAAGGTAAAGGCAAAAGAATTGCAGGTGAAGAAGCTGTACAAGTAGCTCAGATGTTGTTAACCATCTCCACTCCGACTCCTAAAACTACAAACCAATTCGAGCTCGAGAAAAGAAGCATTGAATCATCCTCAACTCAAGAACAAACTAGAGTGGAAAAGGATGTGTCTGACACACAGGAGGAAACCCTTGCTTCTAGTGACACTCAGGCAGAAGGTCAGGAAACAGCACCTTCTACTGAAGAGGTTCCAGTGCTTGAGACATAGATTGAACAAACGGAAACTGACAGACAAATTACAGAAGTTGATGGTAATGAACTGCTGGAAGGTACACAGGAGATTCTTGAGCCAAGATCTGAGGAACCCGTACACCTGGAAGAATCAAACATTTCCACCGGATCTCTGTCATTACTAAATAATCTTGAACCTGACTTTAACTTGGGTGACAATTCCTTAAGGACAAACCCTCAGACATCGAGTCTGACAAGCAAAACGATGAAAAGGGAGAAGTTCAGTATATGTTCTCGGTCACCATTCAGCAAGACACATCAACCATTTGTCCGATGTCAGCACCAACGGTCACTTCATCATCTACAATTCCATCAATCTCGCCTTCACCACTAACTCCTGCTCAGATAACCGCACTTCCACCACCAGAACCTGCTTCAGTTCCACCACCAGTTGTCACTATTAGTGACACTGTCACGCCACCGGCTTCACCATCTCCGATCAAAACAACTAAGCAATTGCTCGAAGAGGCCATGAAACGTATTGAAGTTCTTGAAAAGAACTTGCCTAAATCTATCAATATCCTTGATCTTCGGTTATCCAAGCTGGAGCAGTTCAATGTTGATAGCGAAGTTATGAATTTCATTGAAGCAGAGGTTAAGGATGCAGTAGAATGGGCGATGAAGGCTCCACTACATCAAAGGTTCAAGGATCTACTCACCTCCGACATGAGGTATGTCCTCCCTGATAGAATGTTTGACACTGGTGAACACAGGGACGAAGTACACAAGAAACTGTATGAAGCTCTAAAGGAATCGATCAAGCATGATGATCACTTGTAGTTTTTGGAAGATATTCATGAACGGGAGTGAAAGAAGAAAAGGAGGAATATGTTGAGGTAATCATTTTCTAGATTTCCTAATCAACCACCTCCTCCTCCTCCAACTGGTGGAGCTGGGACATCTGGAACTGGTGGATCTTCTGGCGCAGCTACAACTCAAAAGACAACACCTCCAATGCCTCCACCAGAATCTTCTCAACAAACTGGCTCATCAAGCGGTCAAGGGTCTTAGAAGACCTCTACTGCATGGACAACTTTTGATTCCCGGTTCACACCTACATTCTCTACTATTCCAGAAGAGCAAATGCTTAATGAAGAGTCTTTCGTTGCCAAAGAGTCAGAATCAGAAGACGATGATGCTTCCACCAAACATATCCCTAAGCTGTCTGAAGATGAAGATTGGTTTGATGCATACATTTCGGGTAAACGCATTAAAACCTCTAGAGCTGCACCATCCAAGGATACATCTCAAAGCTGGCTAACCAAAGAAAGACCTCTAATGCCTGAACCTTCATGGGCTATACCGGAGTCGGACTTGATTGTCCCTGACAACAACTGGGCAACCACCATTATTGCCAACCATGAAGATCCTTCTAATGAGTCACTCCTACACATCACTGGAGATATGGTATTCTTCATCAAATGGTTCTGTGACAAGAAGGGAATCACTTCACTCACACCAAAGGATCTTAAGGGGCCAACTTTTGAGATAGTCAAGGCCTTTCACTCTGATGCGGCTCATCTACAATTCCAAATGGAAGAGTGCCACAAGATGCTGACTAATCAAGTTGATGAAAATATAAGCCGCTTTAATATCAACAATCCTCTTCATCCTGGCGGTGAACCCGGTCAGAAGACTATACAATCTGACTTCTTCTTTAACCGAGACCTGGTCTATCTATGTGCTGGAACAGAAGGAAGAAGACCAGCCTTATCTATTTCCAAAATGAAGGCTGCAACCTACTTAGATCCAGGTCTTACCGGATCAATTCTGGGTAGACAAGGAACTTGTGTACGACATTGTTGCATCATATGGAGTTTCACATTGGTGTTTCAAAAAGAAGAAATTCTACATTGAAAGACATAGTACAGAAAAGAGACGCAAATCTGTTCGATCCAAGCTGCGAATTCTAAGTGTGGTCAGTGTAGAAATCTTCTCAATCTACGGCTATGATTATCTGAAGAAGATTGTTCTTAGAAGAGCAGACTTGAAAGATCATGTTATTGAAGAAAACGACTTCAAACATTTGCTACCAAGTGATTTTTAAGATTTTTATCTTCTGAACCTCTAATGACATCTTGACCATCTACCCATTCGAGAAAAGAAGGCTCTCTCTACTGCAGTCAATCTTTGGATAAGGGGCTTAGTCATTCGACAAAGAGTTGGTGATTTTCAACTAGGTGTGGAAAGCTACCAGACTCAGGTCAATCTAACGAGACCTCAATGGGAAGCCACAGGACATGAATTTTGTCATGACTACACAGTGATTGACTCCCCTAGAGCAGTCCTCTTTACCGACAGATACGGGTCAAGAATGCTAATGAGGCTGTGCGAGCTATACAAGTTCAGTGATGGTACGCTCAAGATGGTTGAAGAAGAATTGGACTCAAGGGTGAAGTAAATCAAACTTGACTTGAAGCCATGGAACAAAACGAGATTTTGGACTGAACAGGATTTGAAGAGGTGTGAAGAGTTCATTGCTGCGATCGGACGAAGACTTAAGACAAGAAAGATCTTCCGCAGCCTTGAAAGTTTTGTGGGTGGAAGATTACGTGAAGGACATTACAAGCTACTTCAAAGAACTGAATGAAGACATCTTCCTGTAGTAGCTTTGTTATGTTTAATATTATCTGTTATGTGGTGATTGTAATATGAACAACTATAACTGTAATGTATATGGTAGTGATAGGTTATGGCTAGTAGTTTCCCTTTTTACTCTAAACAGGGAACTTAAGAGTGTTCCATTTCAGATTAAATAAAACCGGACACATTTTTCTCCAACAAGTTTTTCTGACATATTTAAATCACTTGAGATCCAAAATCTCAAAAGATTTGAAATTTTTGATCGGGGGAGAAAATGTGATATAAATATGCAATCTGATAAAAGGTGATCGTTTTCATTCAAATGTGCATACTGCTCTCCCATATGTGCTAAACGCTTTCGAATCTCAAAGGACATATTGAGGGGGAGCATTTCAAAAGGAAAATAAACTTTCAAGGTATTAATTTTTCTATGTTTCAACATAAAGTACCTTGATCGATTTTCTAATGGTTTCTTTATGGCTTTTGTGATCGTGGATGTACTTAAAAAAAAACTCCTTTCCCCTATGTGTTAAAATTATTTCAAATATCTCGAAGCACATATTGAGGGGGAGCAACTTTTTGAAAACCATATCCTTTCCCAAAAATATCTTTAACAAAGTATTTAAAATACTAATTTTGATCGGGAAAGTGATGTCGATATCTTCAGAAAATGTTGATCAAAGAAGTGAATTCTTCCTCTTGCCTCCATGTGCCAAAACGATTTCAAACATATGATGCACATGTTGAGGGGGAGCTTTTTCTGAAATATCAAAACAATTCAGGTACAAAATTCTTTGATCATAGATCACAAGTACCTGGATTGATTATTCAAATGGTTTTCGAATGGTTTCAATGGCAGAAGAACAATTCCAAAAAGACCGACCAAAATTATTTTATGCATGGAGATATAAGGTTTGTTAGGTTAGGTATTCTTTCCCACGATCACGCCAGAGCCGGAGGGATCTACCCAGGGACAATCCACTAGATAGTGTAGAAGTCCTTAGGTATGATGAAAAAAGGATAAAAATGAGAATATGGGAAGAGTGCTGACTGAGAATGAACTAGAACTGGAATAAACCCAACAAGGTTCTAGTAATGAAGTCTCGGTAAGCACTGAAGGGGTTGAAGAATGAAAAAGAAATGAATGTGAAAAGGGTGAAAAGAAATAGCCCTCTAATAATTCAACCTTGGGGCAGAAATCGGGTTCAATACATATGCTAATGGTGGTTACTAAGGTAACACCGGTATTGAAGACAAGACGTCATGGACCCAGTGACGCAATGCACTACAACTTCCCAAGCTACTCAAGTTCCTCTAAAAAGGACTTGTTTCATTCTCACGGGGAACCTACATTATCTATCGACTTTCTCTTAGAGATCGTTGATATTGAAGAAGGAGACCCTCTCCTTAGTCTCCGGCACAGGAACCAAATGTGCACTATTGAGTCTAGAGCCACGAGATCATCTATAAATTTCATTAGGACACAAAATTAATGAAGACTTACTATTTCACACAATGTGGAAAGTGAGATTATACCTTAAGAGTCCTACGCATTATCCTTGTGGTATTGCCAGAACATCTGAGTGATATGTAAAATATTCACGATGAAGATGGAAATCCTTCTAGAGCCAAAATCAAACAAGCTCTTGGTAGGTATCATGTGAGATCTATCCAATAGATCAAACTTGTGACAACTGGATTGAAACAATGGGGCGATTCATTATTGAATCAACCTTGGTCTAGGAAATGGATTGACGGATACCTTTGAAAAACCGGTCGTTATGCTTAAAATTCTTTTCTCTAGCACATCGACTATGTATTAATATTTCAAAATAAAAGGTGTTTATGATTCATAATTGATTTTCCTTAAAACCTTCGTTGTATTGCAAAAACAAATCTCTTTTCATCAATCAGTAAATCTCAATTCACTGGCTCACTCACTCCGTTTTTTCTTCTTTGAGACGTTCCGGTTTGAGAATAGTTAGAGCAGCTGCGAAACCCTGTCAAGGAGATTCTTCGGAATTATACCTGATCACAGGCAGTACTTGTACTGATCAATGGGGAACCGTGGGCCATGTACCTCAATTCAACGAAAGTGATTAAAGAAACTTTTGTGCACTTTATTGCTAACTGTTGTATGCAGGTACACCCAACGTTTGCAGCTGATCAGAATGGAAAGGTCAATCCATAGCCGCATGCTCAGACAACACATTCATTTCTAAATAAATCATGATAAGTGCATCAAAGACTCTGATATTTTTCACTCCATGCTTCTGCTACGCTGCTGCAAATATCATGAATCAACTAAAGCTTCCGCAACTCTGATGAGAAGAAATCATGATCCAAAATGTGACCATGTCGGTCCATAAGTCACTACCTCACATGTTGGCAATCACAAAATCGGACAATGTAGAGATGTAATGATGATGATGATCTCAAAGTATGCTCCTAATCACATATCAATGAACCACTCCAAGTCAAGGAATCAATACTATTGCATGATCTTTAAGTTGCTGGAGATATGAAGTCTACGAGCTCGATCATCAATGATTAAAGTTTAATTGCTAGGACATTTTCCAATGTAATTATTGGGGTGACATCCCTTAGGGGGAGATTTTTAGGATTTAGAAAATCCATGATGAAGTGTCGGTCACCCCAACATATGTTTAGCATATTATAGCTCGTAGACGTATTAGTATATTAGTTAGATTAGCAGTAGTGTAAGTAACACTGTGGAAGAAGGATGGGTCTTTACCCACTGTATGCCTGATCCACAGCCCGAAGGAGGGCGTAGTCATTTGTATAAATAGCCCTCTCCCCACAAGGGAGAGGGTTGGATGTTCATTGAGTAATATAACCTTCCATTTATTTTATCTCTCTTCAACTCTCCACTTTCTCTCTCTAAAACCATATATTGATACGCCCCATATTTGTCATGGTTTGATGTGTTTATGAAATCCAATATGTTACATGATCAGTTGGTCAAATCGCACAAGTTGAAAGGGTTGTCAGTTGGTCATATCTTACCCTTCCCGTCTCAGTCTACTCACTTAGGGTCTGTTGGTCATATCTCCTAAGCAACTAGCCTCTACCGCCATTCAAAACTACCGAAATAAGGGTAGCTACCAATAAACTATGCATGCATACACTTAGAAATAATTATACGGAAGTAATGTAAACGCAAACAAAACAATTAAGGAATCATAACTAGGCCAGCACCAAGAGGTGCTTAGCCGCTCATTATAACCATACAAATCAATTCAATATTCAAAGTTATGAAATACATGAATCGAAAGTAAAGAAAAGATAAAATGCTAATGCTTATCATAGGGGAGTTATTTCTCCCTTGGAGACAACTCCCTATGCTCCTCTAGACCTGCTTTTGGCTTCTTCCCACATTCTTTGGTTGTGGTGTGTGGAATGGGATGCTTTGAAATGCTGGAAATCGTAGGGTATTTATAGGCTAGATCTGGGTTACGGCGTAACTAATATAAGAGTTACGCCGTAATCTTCAATTCCTTCGTTATTTGCACTAGATCTGCTGGTTACGGCGTAACCTTATAAGTGGTTACGCCGTATCTTCAATATTACTTGGTTCCACCGTATCTTCAATATTACGCGGAACCTCATTTGACCTAATAAGTTACGTCGTAATCTTTGGGAGAGTTACGCCGTAACCTTCTGATGAGTTGGTTTTCTGAGTCACGCATTAGTTACGGTGTAATGTGAGAGATGAGTTACGCCGTAACTTCTTCAAAGTCAGCATACTATGAAAGGTCTTTGATATTTCTCCAATTCCGCTTCTCTTTAGCTCCAATGCTCATAATTTACCTGAAAGTGGAAAACAATGGAAAACAAGCGTAAATCCATATAAATGATATAAATTACAAGCATTATCGGGGGAAATTGACAATTAAAATTCAGGACTATTTGATGTTATCAATACACCATCTCTATCGAAGATATGATGAAATCTTCTCCAATCTGCTTGTTGTCAAAGGATTCTAAAACAAAGTCATGGTTATGGCATTGTCGTATCAATCACTTGAACTTCGGAACCATAAATGATCTTTCTAGAAAGGACCTCGTATGAGGTTTGCCCAAATTAATGTATGAAAAGGATCATCTTTGTTCAACAAGCCAATTGGGAAAAAGCAAGAAATATGCCCATAAACCCAAACCTGCTAACTCAATTATGGAAGTTCTTCATACTCTTCATATGTATTTGTGTGGACCAATGAGAGTTCAGATGATAAACGGGAAGAAATATGTGCTAGTCGTGGTTGATGACGACTCTCGGTTTACTTGGGTTAAGTTTTTGAGGTCAAAGGATGAAACTCCCGACGTCATTATCAAGCTTGTAAAACAGCTGCAGGTCAGGCTTAATAAAACAGTTAGAATCATCCGAACAGATAATGGAATTGAGTTTGTATACAAAGAACTAAGTCAGTTCTATGAAAGCATTGGAATCAGCCATCAAAGAAGTGTTCCTCGCACTCCTCAACAGAACGGTGTAGTTGATAGACGAAATCGAACTCTTGTGGAAGCTGCAAGAACCATGCCTATATTCTCAAAGGCCTCAATGTTCCTCTGGGCGGAAGCCATTGCCACTGCATGCTACATCTAAATTCGTTCCCTAATTCATACCACTCATGCAAAAACCCCTTACGAACTTGTCTACAACCAAAAACCGGATCTTTCCTTCATTCGTGTGTTCGGAGCCTTGTGTCATCCAACTAATGATGGTCAAGATTTGGGTAAGTTGAAAGCTAAGGCAGATATTGGAGTTTTTGTTGGTTATGCACCAAATCGGAAGGGTTACCAAATCCACAACAAAAGAACCCGAGACATTATGGAATCTATTCATGTCACGTTCGACGAGCTGACTGAGCATACGGCTCCTGGACAATCCAGTTCTGGACCTGCACCATAATTTTTGTCAATTAATCCTGTTAGTTCTTCTTTTGTACAAAATCATTCCCCTGCAGTCCCGTATGTAACTCCATCTGAAGAAGATCTGAAGAAATTGTTTGATCCAATGTTTGATGAATACTATGAACCTCATGATAATGATCATTTACACCATCATTAGTGGCTGCTTCTAATCCAATCAACACAGATAATCCATATGTTTCAATATCTCTATCTCAAGAAGCGCCAACTGCAGATCACTCATCATCATCATCAAATCCTCAATCTTCGGATGTACATCATGAAAATGTTGCTTCCAAATATGATGGAGATAATCCCTTTGCCACTCCTGAAGATGCTCCGTTTGAAAACATATTTGCTCCTGAACCAACTCCTGAACCATCTTCATCATGGGATCCAAACTCTGCTACATCAGTTCCTCAACATCAACCACATGAATATCTAAAAAAATTGACACATGACCATCCATTGGACAATATAATTGGGTATCCTTCTCGTTTGGTATTCACTCGTAAACATCTTCCAATAGATGCCTTATGGTGTTTCTTTAATTCTGTACTACCAAAGATCGAGCCTAAAGATGTTAAAATAGCAATGTCTGAGGACAACTGGTTCAATGCAATGCAAGAAGAAATTCATGAGTTCGATTGACTTGATGTTTGGGAATTAGTACCTGCTTCAGACTGTGCTATGATTATTGCTCTCAAGTGGATCTTCAAAGTAAAGCTTGATTAGCACGGTGACGTTCTAAAGAATAAGGCAAGACTAGTGACTAAAGGATATCGTCAAGAGGAGGGTATTGACTTTCAGGAATCACTTGCTCCGGTTGCACGTATTGAGGTTATCAGAATTAGTTTACGTCAGTCAACCCGAAGGTTTTGTGAATCCAGAGCATCCTACCCATGTCGATCACTTGAAGAAGGCCCTTTACGGCTTGAAGCAAGATCCAAAGGCATGGTATGATACACTGTCAAAGTTTCTCTTGACAAATGGATTCAGCAAATGAGCAGTTGATCCTACACTGTTCACTAGAAAGTCAGGCAAACACTTAATTAACGTTCAAATTTATGTTGATGATATTATTTTGGCCTCGACCGACCCTAATGAATGTGACCGTTTTTCAAAGGAGATGGTCTCCAAATTTCAAATGTCTATGATGGGACAAATGTCATTTTTCTTTGGATTACAAATTTCAGAAAATCCCGGAGGCATTTTTATTAATCAATATAAATATGCAAATGAGATTTTAAAGAAATTTGGATTTGATACTTGTGACCCTGTTGACACTCCCATGGTGGAGCGTACAAAGCTGGATGAGGACCACTCGGGGATCATGATTGCTCAAACGAAATATCGTAGTATGATTGGATCCCTGATGTACCTCTCAGCCAGTAGACCAGACATTCTGTTCGTTGTATGCATGTGTGCTAGATACCAGGCTAAGCCTACCAAAAAGCACCTTGAAGCGGTTAAACGGGTCTTTAAGTATCTCCAAGGAACCATTAACATTGGACCTCGGTACCCAAAGGATACCGGTATGTCGCTAACAGCCTATGCAGATGCTGACCATGCAGGATGTCAAGATACATGTCGAAGTACGTCAGGAGGTGCTCAGATTTTGGGTGATAAGCTTGTGAGCTGGTTTTCAAAGAAACAAATGAGTACTTCCATATCCTCCACAGAGGCTGAATACATAGCCATGTCATCCTGTTGTGCTCAAATCTTATGGATGAGATCTCATTTATCTGACTATGGCTTTGTATTCAACAAAGTTCCTCTGTACTGTGATAACAAAAGTGCCATTGCTCTATGTTGTAACAATGTTCAACATTCAAGAGCAAAGCACATTGAAATTCGACATCACTTCATTAGGGAGCAAGTTGAAAAAGGTGTGGTTGAACTATACTTCGTGAGGACTGAATATCAGTTAGCAGACATCTTCACCAAAGCTCTCCCTAGAGAACGTTTTGAGTTTATCCTTCCACAACTTGGCTTGAAGAGCGTTCAACCAGAAACACTCAAACGTCTTCAGAAGGAAGACGAGGAGTAAAGGTGTTGGTTTATATCTAGTCTTTGTATATATCTTATCAAAAAGCAAAATAAAAAATTATAAAACCAACAAAAAGAAAATAGAAAAATATAAAATTTTCAAAATCCATAATAATAATAAATTTTTTGAAAAACTCCAAAAAAAAAAAGTTGTTTTTATATCATGTTATCTGGTTTCGATAACATCTACGAACTTTGATCTGTCACTCAAAGATTGACATGGTTCTTTAGATGAAGTTCGAACAGAAGTAATAATCTTTTGTTTGTTAAAAAAAAAAAAAAAAAAGATGGAGAAAAATGATGGTTTATTTCATTTCAGGCAGTAACCCATTTTTAAAAGAAAAAATAGAGCTATGCTTAATCTATTTTTGAAACCTCATGCTCTGATTCTAAAAACAAATGTTTGTCACCAAAAAGACAAATGTTTCATTCACAAATATTTTTCCTTCTAAATATTCTTCTGAAAAATATTTGTCATTTAATGAAAACAAAATTGCTTTGAAAATAACTCGGACTCTAGTTTTGAAAATAATCTGGACTTATCATTTGACAAAATCTCTAACAATCAATCAACAACTTATGTCATTTATTGAGGGGGAGAATGATTTCATTCAAATCAAAAAGTTAATTTTCAAACAATTGGCACATAATCGAGCAAGATCTACTATTGGATAATCTAAAAGAACAATGTTTTTGTACAATTGGATCCAGACCAAGGCTAATGTTGTGTTTTCATAAGATACTTAAGCATGTTTAAATCTTTGGAGTTTAAAGTCTCAAAATCTGATCCTTATCAATTAAATATTTTTACAAGCAGGACACAATTCTCCTCTAAAAGCTTTCAAAAATAATTTAAATCAATAGAGATCACAAATCTCAAAGGGTTTGAAAATTATGATCGGGGGAGAATTTGTGATTTAAATTGGATATAAACTGATAATTCAATAAGTGGTTTTAGAATTATAATATCAAGCTCTACTCCCTACATGTGTCAAACGATTTCAAATTTTGCATGCACATGTTAAGGGGGAGCATTTATTCTAAACTAAAACGGATTGAAACGTGACTGTTTGTCTCAAAGTGCAGGTTCCCTCTAGTATGTGCAAAAACTCTTTCGAAACATGATGCACATATTGAGGGGGAGCATTCATAAGAAAACCACATCCTTCCTTAAAATGTTTTATCCAAAGTATTTAAAATACTAGATTTGATCAGGGAAGTGATGTTGATCATTTTTAGAAAATCTTAATCAAGAATTGGATCTTGCATTCTTAATATAAGATTTCAAAGATCTCTTGCCTCCATGTGCTAAAATGATTTCTAATACTTGAAGCACATGTTGAGGGGGAGAATTTCTAAAATATCAAAAAAATTAAGGTAAAAAATATTTTTATTTTATATCACAAGTACCTTGATTGATTTTCAAATGGTTTTCAATTGGTTACGAGGCGGAATGAACAATACCAAAAGACTGACCAATTTATTTTATGCATGGAGATATAAGGATGGTTAGGTTAGGTATTCGTTCCCATGATCCCGCCAGAGCCGGAGGGATCTACCCAGGGACAATCCACTAGATAGTATAGAAGTCCTTAGGTATATTGAAAAATGGAGAAAAATAAGAATATGGGGAAGAGTGCGAACTGAGACAAAGCTAGTACAGGAATAAACCCAACAAGGTTCTAGTTATGAAGTCTCGGTAACCACTGAAGGGGTTGAATAATGAAAAAGAATTGAATATGAAAAGGGTGAAAAGAAATAGCCCTCCATTAATTCAAACTTAGGGCAGAAACCGGGTTCAATTCATATGCTATTGGTGGTTACTAAAGTAACGCTAGTATTGAAGACAAGACGTCATGGACCGAGTGACACACTGCTCCAAACTTCCCAAGCCACTCAAGTTCCTCTTTAAAGGGCTTGTTTCATTCTCACGGGGAACCTACATGAGCTATCGACTTTCTCTTAGAGATTATTGATATTGAAGAAGGAGACCCTCTCCCTAGTCTCCGGAATAGGAAACCAAATATGCACTATTGAGTCTAGAGCCAAGAGATCATTAATAAATCTCGTTAGGACACATTATTCTTGAAGACTTGTTGTTTCACACAATGTGGAAAGGAAGAATACATTTGAGTCCTATGCATTATCCTTGTGGTATTGCCAGAACATCCGAGTGATATGTTAAATATTCACGATGAAGATGGAAATCCTTTTAGAGCCAACATGAAACAAGCTCTTGGTGGGTGACATGTGAGATCTTTTCCAAAGATCAAGCTTGTGACAACTGGATAGAAACAATGGGATGATTCACTTTTGAATCAACCTTGGTCCAGGAAATGGATTGACGGATACCTTTGAAAAACCGGTCATTGTGCTTAAAAATTCTTTTCTTAGCACATCGACTGTGTATTAATGTTTCAAAATAAAAAGTATTTATGGTTGAAAATTGATATTTCCCATAAAACCTTCGTTGTATTGCAAAACTCTTTCGATTAAGCAATATACGATTGTTTTTAAATCATTTTTCATCAATCAGTGAATCTCAATTCGCTGGTTCACTCACTCCGTGCTGTCTTCTTTGAGATGTTCCAGTTTGAGAACGGCTTGATTAGCTGCAAAACCCTGTCAAGGAGATTCCTCGGAATTATACCTGATCACAGGCAGTACTTGTACTGATCAACGGGGAACCGTGGTTCTTTCAACCTCATTCAACGAAAGAGATCAAAGAGACTTTCATGCGATTTATTGCTAATTTTTGTATGCAAGGATACCCGACGGTTCCAGCTGATCAGAATTGAGGAGTCAATCCATAACCGCATGCTCACAATCACACTTCTAAAGAAATCGTGATATGTGCATATCTTCATCAACTAGCTCTGATATTTTTCAATCCATGCTTCTGCTACGCTGCTGCAAATATCATGAATCAACAAAGCTTCCGCTACTCTAATGAGAAGATATCATGATCCAAAATGTGAGCATGTCGGTCCAAAAGTCACAACGTCACATAATAGTGATACAATATAGGATGAGTCAGAGATCTGTTGTGGCTGATGATTTCAAAGTTGGCTCATAACTCACCAACACGTGGATCAGTTAAAGACCTCCACTTGAAATAACAAAACATGCTGAACATAAATAATCAAAGACTACGAGCTACAAAGGAAAGAACTTAATCAAGAATCAAAGAACACCCAAAATGTAATATCTGTAATTGATATAATTGAGGTGACCTCTCTTTGGGGAAGATTGTTAGGATTTAGAAAATCCTGTAGTTAAAGAGTCGGTCACCTCAAGTTTATGTATTCGTTAGAAAGCTCGTAGTCGTAGCCATTTAGTATTAGTAAGTAGTCTGTTAAGTAACACCGTGGAGGACGGACGGGTCTTTACCCACTGTATGCCTGATCCACAGCCCATCGGAAGCGTGTCATGTATGTTACTATAAATACCCTTTTCCTTCCAAGGCAAACGGTTGGAGCTTTCATAATTCATTTTTCTTTTCTCACTAAAAGTTCCCAACTCTCTTCCACTTTCTCTCTCTAAAACCCTAAACTATTCGACCCTTATTACGCTTGATGATGTGATTGTGAAAACCAATATCTAACAGTAATCTTAAGAAAAATGACATTTGTCCCATCATTGACATTTGAAATTTAGAGCCCATCTTTTTTAAAAAACGGTCACATTCATTTGGGTCGGTCGACGCAAAAATGATATCATCAACGTATATTTGAACATGAATGAAATGTTTGCCTGACTTTCGAGTGAACAGTGTGGGATAAACAGCGCCTTTTTAAAATCCCTTAACCAGAAGAAAGTTTGAAAAATTAACGTACCATGCTCTTGGAGCCTGCTTCAAGCCATAAAGAGCCTTTTTTTGACGGTAGACATAGTTAGGATGCTCAGGATCCACAAAGCCTTCCAGTTGACTGATGTAGACCACTTCTTTGAGATCATTATAAGAAACACAGTTTTTACATCCATTTGGTAGACTACCATATTCTTGCTGGTAGCCTTAGTGTAACACCCTAGGCAAATCCCACATCGGCTGTGGCCTGGAGAGATGATGGGCTCATAAGATAACATTCGCCTTACAATGACACAACGCGTTTTGTGGTCTACTGCGGGTGGAGTTCTTAGGAACTGGCAGTTAAGCGTGCTCATGTGAGAGTAGTACTGGCTTGGGTGACCTGCCGGGAAGTCTTCAAATGTGGCCACAAAAACAAAGCCGTGAGCCTACGGGAAAAGCGGACAATATTGTGGTCAGATAAGGCGGGGTGTTACAAGTGGTATCAAAGCCACTCCTGAGCCGTTCGGGATGGTGGGGCAAACCTCATCGAGGACGATGAGTCCCTAAGGGGGGTGATTGTAACACCCTAGGCAAATCCCACATCGGCTGTGGCCTGGAGAGATGATGGGCTCATAAGATAACATTCGCCTTACAATGACACAACGCGTTTTGTGGTCTACTGCGGGTGGAGTTCTTAGGAACTGGCAGTTAAGCGTGCTCATGTGAGAGTAGTACTGACTTGGGTGACCTGTCGGGAAGTCTTCAAATGAGGCCACAAAAACAAAGCCGTGAGCCTACGGGCAAAGCGGACAATATTGTGGTCAGATAAGGCGGGGTGTTACAAGATCCGATAAAATTGGAATGATACAGAGAAGATTAGCATGGCCCCTGCGCAAGGATGACACGCTCAAATCGAGAAATGGTCTAAATTTTTAGATATTGTAACACCCTAGGCAAATCCCACATCGGCTGTAGCCTGGAGAGATGATGGGCTCATAAGATAACATTCGCCTTACAATGACACAACGCGTTTTGTGGTCTACTGCGGGTGGAGTTCTTAGGAACTGGCAGTTAAGCGTGCTCATGTGAGAGTAGTACTGGCTTGGGTGACCTGCCGGGAAGTCTTCAAATGAGGCCACAAAAACAAAGCCGTGAGCCTACGGGCAAAGCGGACAATATTGTGGTCAGATAAGGCGGGGTGTTACAAGTGGTATCAGAGCCACTCCTGAGCCGTTCGGGAAATGGTCTAAATTTTTAGATATTGTAACACCCTAGGCAAATCCCACATCGGCTGTAGCCTGGAGAGATGATGGGCTCATAAGATAACATTCGCCTTACAATGACACAACGCGTTTTGTGGTCTACTGCGGGTGGAGTTCTTAGGAACTGGCAGTTAAGCGTGCTCATGTGAGAGTAGTACTGGCTTGGGTGACCTGCCGGGAAGTCTTCAAATGAGGCCACAAAAACAAAGCCGTGAGCCTACGGGCAAAGCAGACAATATTGTGGTCAGATAAGGCGGGGTGTTACAAGTGGTATCAGAGCCACTCCTGAGCCGTTCGGGATGGTGGGGCAAACCTCATCGAGGACGATGAGTCCCTAAGGGGGGTGATTGTAACATCCTAGGCAAATCCCACATCGGCTGTGGCCTGGAGAGATGATGGGCTCATAAGATAACATTCGCCTTACAATGACACAACGCGTTTTGTGGTCTACTGCGGGTGGAGTTCTTAGGAACTGGCAGTTAAGCGTGCTCATGTGAGAGTAGTACTGGCTTGGGTGACCTGCCGGGAATTCTTCAAATGAGGCCACAAAAACAAAGCCGTGAGCCTACGGGCAAAGCGGACAATATTGTGGTCAGATAAGGCGGGGTGTTACACTTAGCAAGGAAGATTCTAATAGCCTCAATTCGTGCAACCGGAGCAAATGATTCCTTAAAGTCAATACCCTCCTCTTGTCGATACCCTTTAGTAACTAGTCTTGCCTTGTTTTTCAGAACGTTGCCATGCTCATCATGTTTCACCTTGAATATCCACTTGAGAGCGATAATCATAGCACAATTTGGAGGAGGTACTAATTCCTATACATCAAGACGATCAAACTCGTGGATTTCATCTTGCATAGCACTAAACCAATTGTCCTCAGACATTGCTGATTTGACATCTTTTGGTTCGATCTTTGATAGTATAGAGTTGAAGAAGCACCATAAGGCATCAATGTCAAGTTCCTTTCTAGTAGATTCCGGACGAGAAGGATTCCCAATGATGTTATCCAATGGATGATTACGTGTCCATTTTTTGAGATGTTCCTGTGGTTGGTGATAAGGTACTGAACTGCAATTCCTTGTTGTATTGAAGATGATTGATGATTCAATGATGATGGAGAATGGTCAAGATATGGATCATCTTGTGATATGGAAATAGAGACCGTTAGACCATTTTGATTGGATGGAGCCGGAGCAGTTACCGCTGGTGGTACAGGAGTATCATCAGTTGTAGGCTCAAAGTATTCATCATACATCGGATCAAATAACTTTTTCAAATCTTCTTTAATGGAAGGTACATACGGAGTTGCTGGAGTGGGATTTTGTACAAGACCAGAACTTATGGGTCCAAGTGTCAAAAGTTGAGGTGCGGGTCCAGAACTGGAGTGTCTATGAGCCATTTGCTCAGTCAGCTCATCGAACATGACATGGATTTCTTTTGTTGTAGATTCGGTAACCCTTCCGATCAGGTGCATAACCAATGAAAAATCCAATATCTGCCTTAGCTTTCAACTTTCCCAAATCTTGACCATCATAGGTTGGATATCACAAAGCTTCAAACACACGAAGAAATGAGAGATCCGGTTTTCTTTTTTGTACTAATTCATATGGATTTTTTCAATGAAGAGTATGTATTAGGAACCATTTTTGAGTAAAACATGCAGTGGCAATGGTTTCCGCCCAAAGAAACATTGGAGACTTTGAAAATATTAGCATAGTCCTAGCAGCTTCCACAAGAGTACGATTACACCTTTCAACTACACCGTTCTGCTGAGGAGTGCGTGAAATACGTTTCTGATGAGTAATTCCAATGCTTTCATAAAACTGAATGAGCTGTTTGTTAACAAATTCAGTTCCATTGTCTATTCGGATGATTCTAACTGTTTTTTAAGCCTAACCTGCAATTATTTGATAAGCTTAATGATAACCTCTGCAGTTTCATCCTTAGTTCTCAAAAACTTTGCCCATGTGAACCGAGAGTAATCGTCAACAACAACTAGCACATACTTTTTCCCATTAATACTTTGAACTCTCGTGGCTCCACATAGATCCATGTGAAGGGTATGAAGAACTTCCATAATGGTATTGGCAGGTTTGGGTTTGTGGGCATACTTTTTGCTTTTGCCCAATTGACAGGCAGAACAAAGATGAACTTTTTCATATTTTAGTCGGGGCAAGCCTCTTACAAGTTCCTTTCTAGAAAGATCATTGATGGTGCTGAAGTTCAAGTGATTGAGTCTACGGTGCCATAACCATGACTTATTCTTAGATGCCTTTGACAACAAGAAAATAGGAGAAGACTTCATCATGTCTTCGATAGAGATGGTGTACAAGTTAGTGCCATGATATCCTTTTAGAAGCTCAACACCATCTAATTCGCTAACGAATCATGTTTGTTTTCTGAAGGCTACTTCGAGATCAGAATCACAAAATTGACCAACAGAGAACAGATTGTGCCCAAGTCCTTATACATAATATACCCGAGAGATAACACTATCACCGAAAACATAATCTTCCTAACCCATTATTGCCCTAAAATGATCATTACCAAATCTAACTGTCCCGATGAACTTATTCACGAAGTTCTTGAGCCGTGAGCGATCTCCAGTCATATGTTTTTGAGCAGCCTGAATCCAAATACCAAAGGACGATTTGTACGACCTGCATTTGAAAACAGACAAGAGTGTATAACTGGAAACATTGGATCCTCATGAGAATATAGGTTCCGATTGGTTAGTACATGCAATCTGTAGTCCTTTAGTACTTCTAGAAGCCAGGACATTATTAGTTGGAGCTACACTAGTAGAGGCAGTGGACCTAGTCAAAGTGTGCTAACTTCCCAAAGGTACGATTCTACCAGTGGGCTTCCATTTCTTAATGGGCAGTGATCTAGACAATGTAGGGAAAAGTTCCCTAATTTTGAATTTATGGCCTCTAGGCTTCCACTGATAACCTGCATTAATGAAACTTTTCCCAATAGGCTTCCAAGATTGCTTAACCTACTTTTCATTATCCACTAAGGATTTAACAGAATGCCTTAAATAAGACATAACACATTCATCATGATTACCAGAAATTAAACATTCATTACATGTTTTGCAAGCAGTAGCATAATTTGTATTAATTACAGTACGCTTATAACTGATACTAGAATCAACACGATTCGTTTTATTCAACTCAAACTTATTATTCCTATGGTGGTCTTCTACTCTCTTCTCTTGATCACGCTTAGCTCGCGAGGTCCTATCTTGCTTTGTATTGCCTGAAGGCTTTGACCCGCTAACCTTACTGTCACTGCTTACTCCTGTAGAAGGAACGACGGGAATATTAGTTGGTTTTACTAATTTATGCATTTCTGGCCTAGAAGTGATGGGTTCTGAGACTTTAGGAGGCACATCAAAGGTAACATGCTTGACTTTAGGCATAGAAGTGGGTGCAACTATTCTATCTCGCCTAGTACCAGATTTAGGACATGTATCAATAACATATTCTAAGAGTTCCTGAGATCGTTTAGCATACATGGAAGCATAGGTAACCGCACTATCAAGTTGTTTCTATATTCTATCATCTTCTACAATCTCACAGAGACCCTCTAAACTATCCTTAAGGTACGAAAGATATGCTTGATATGCAAGTTCATTATTCCTAAGAGGAGGGGGAATATACAACACATCAATAGCATAATCATTACAAGCAGAAACCTTTGGAACAAAATATTTGCAAGTGGTACTCGGCATTCCCTTTTACCAAACACTTTAGATTCTCAATTTTTTTAAGCAAAGAAGTTACCTTTTCAATGTGTGTATCATGATTAACCTTGACTGATTCACATAACTCTTTGTTTTGTGATTTAACCTTTGAAATTTCAGCTTGAAAACATTCATTTTCCTTTTGTAATTTATTAATGATGTTTTGAAGTTGGAAATTCTGAGAATCTAAAGGCGGAGGTATCTGAGTTCCAACCACTTCACTCCTACTTCCCTTCAATTGGGAAATTTGAGCTTTCAACTTTCGGATCGTGTTGCAGTGAGCTTGAATCCGTTCATCACGTGAGTTTATTTCAAAATATGCATCAAACTCTGGAGCATCCAAAGATGTCTTGGCATTTGAGGTTTTGATTCTTTCTTCAAAATGTTGATATTTTAATTGTAAATCAAGATATTCAACTTCTAATTTAGAAAAATGCCTGACCATGTTATCATGATCATCCTTTTAGATTTTGTCATGCAATTTTGAATTCACGATTTCTAGCTCATTGACATGATTTTGGGAAACTTTATATACAATTGATAGATCATGAAGAAGCAGTTATGGCATAATTATTAACCATATAAAACACATCCTGGGCAATGCATCTGGAAATCAAATTCTCATTAACTTCAGTATCTCATTACTTTTAAGCTCATATGCTCATATGCATTAATTCTAACCTCGTTTACCATTTCATTAAACATCCTTTTCATTTCCTTAACTTCAGTATCTAAGGTCTTTTGAATACCCTTGAATTGTTCTTTTAACTGTTTAAAGAACGCAATGACCTCAGTAAGATAACACACTTTTGTTTGCTCAAAACCCCTTCCTCTTCAGTGATACCTATTGGTGTGATTCTCTTCATACATGTTTTATCGAAATCAGCAAATAGTTGGTAAACTACGTATATAATAATTAAGGTTTTGCTTTGAGTGGGAAGAATTCTCGGCACTAAATTCATTGGTGTATTGGGAGGATACATTGTAGCTGCAGGCAATTTCCTAAGGGGAGGATTCTTTTCAACAAGTTCTTCATCTTTTCTCTTATCCATATCTAGCTTCCAAAACACTTGTTCAGGGGTTAATTGAGTATGAGGTTTAAACGTGGCTAAGAAGTTTTCCTTAGTGTAATAGGCAGTTTTGAAATTTAGGTTATGAGTCACACACATAGGTTCCTTCAATTTCTTATCCATTTTCTCTCAAGAGGCATTTTCTAACTCTATGTCCTCTCTAGTGTTCTTTACACAAGTTGGATTTTGTTTGGGCTTAAGAATCTCACTACCATCATAAATCACATCATGAGCCCTTTTGGCTTTCTTAAGGAACGCAGGATTTGGGTCTTCTACAAGGCCTATACTGTGTTTATCACTTAATACTCTGTGCTTTGAAATCATGTGAGCAGTCTGGATGGTGTTCCCTTGTACGTACAACTTGTTCTCAAGCTTGTTCTTTAAAGTCTTAAGTTTAGAAAAGTCATTTTGATTCCTTTTCTTTGAATTCTTGTTTAATCATTTTCACATTTTCTTGAAGCTCTTGCTTTTGCTTAACAGTTTTGTTGAGTTTCTCTTGTAAGGAATTTAACTCTTTTTTTAGTGTTTCTTCCCTTAAATTACTTTTAGTGATCAATGTACGCTTTTGGCTATCCATTTCCTACTCACCGGTGGTCAGCTCAAATTTAGCACGCTGTTTATAGATGGAAACTTGATCCTTATATATATTTAGCTTAGTGGTCATGGAATCATCAGGCACATATTCAGTGTACTCATCAAACACATATTCATCATTAATGGCAGAAGATGCACCACTTGGTACAACAAGACTTTCATCGTGTTTCACATATTGCTCATATGGGACAACATTGCTATTACCTATACTTTCAATATCTAACTCAACGACTTCTGTTGGATGTACTTTATTGGGAAACATTTGCTCATCAACCATACCTTATAGTTTTAGTACCTCTGATATGATGAAACCAGTGGGGGGACTGGCTTGTTGAGGTGATGAAACCAGTGGAGAAATATAAGCCATGAAAATAATCTGTGTCATTGGTTCATCATCAACATCAGAGTCAAATGCATCACAGTCAGCAACCTAGAAGACATTGGGATTGTTCTGTGCCAAATCATATACTGGTTGCTCATCCGTCAACATCATATGTTTTGGCATGCCCATCAGCAAGAAACAGCAAGTCCTCCTCATCCAACACAGCTCCACTGTCTTGAGCCTGTATCAGCAGCATCTTATCCCTGAACTACTCAGCATTCTGTAAACGTTTAGATTGAGTGCAGTTTCTAGCAATATGTCCCTCTCCTCCAAAATTGTAACACTTAATTGGTTTGCCTTGACCTTGAACTACAATCCTTCCTCTGTTCTAAGCACCCATATACCCAGCTCCAGCACCCATATAACCAGCTCCAGCTCCAACATTCCCCCGTGCAACATTCTGTGGATTCACATTCTGCCTTCTTTGCGCATTCTGAACCACAACCCTTCCATCTTCCATTGTAGCTTGACTATGTAGATTTGATGAGGTCCTAAGTTGGTTGTTGGTTTGGGGAAGTGAGTTTCTGGACTGTTGAACTAAAAGAGAAACTTGGTTTGCAAGGTTTTTGACAACATCAAATTATCCTGAATATTAAGTGTCAATTTCCCCTGATAATGCTTGTAATTTATATCATTTATATGGATTTACGCTTATTTTCCATTATATTTCACTTTCAGGTAAATTACGAGCATTGGAGCTAAAGAGACGCGGATTTTGAGAGTTTATAGAAGATTTATCATAGTATGCTCACTTTGAAGAAGTTACGGCGTAACTCATCTCACACATTACGCCGTAACTAAAGCGTGGCTCAGAAAACCAACTTAACAGATGATTAACGCGTAACTCTATCCAAGATTACGACGTAACCATATTAGGTCAAATGAGGTTCCGCGCCGCTACAAATTACGCCATAACTAATGCAACAACTACGGCGTAACCAAAGATTTATTGAAGATACGGCGTAACTCCTTCCAGAGGTTACGCTGTAACCAGCATTTTAGTGCAAAATACGAAGAATTTTATGTTACGGTATAACTCTTATAATTAGTTAAGCCGTAACCAGATTTGGCCCATAAATACCCCACGATTTCTAGCATTTCAAATCATCCCATTTCACACACAACAATCAGTAAACATGAGAAGAAGTCAAAGGCAGATCTAGAGGAGCATATGAAGTTATCTCCAAGGGAGAAATCACTTTCCTACGATAAGCATTAGCTTTTTATCTTTTCTTTACTTTCAATTCATGTATTTCGTAACATTAAACATTGAATTGATTGTTATAGTTAATATGAGCGGCTAAGCACCTCTTGGTGCTGGCCTAGTTATGATTCCTTAATTTTTTTGTTTGCGTTTACATTGCTTCCGTATAATTATTTCTAAGTGTATGCATGCATTGTTTATTGGTAGCTACCCTTGTTTCGGTAGTCTTGAATGGCGGTAGAGGCTAGTTACTTAGGAGATATGACCAACTGACCCTAAGTGAGTAGACTGAGATGGGAAGGGTAAGATATGACCAACTGACGACCCTTTCTACTTGTGCGATTTGACCAACTGGTCACCTACCGTTTGTATGAACTCAAACAAGCTATTGGTGGGTGACATGTGAGATCTTTTCAAAAGATCAAGCTTGTGACAACTGGATAGAAACAATGGGACGATTCACTTTCGAATCAACCTTGGTCCAGGAAATGGATTGACGGATACCTTTGAAAAACCGGTCATTGTGCTTAAAATTTCTTTTCTGTAGCACATCGACTGTGTATTAATGTTTCAAAATAAAAAGTATTTATGGTTGAAAATTGATATTTCCCATAAAACCTTCGTTGTATTGCAAAACTCTTTCTATTAAGCAATATACGATTGTTTTCAAATCATTTTTCATCAGTCAATGAATCTCAATTCGGTGGTTCACTCACTCTGTGATGTCTTCTTTGAGATGTTCCGGTTTGAGAACAGCTTGATTAGCTGCGAAACCCTGTCAAGGAGATTCCTCGGAATTATACCTGATCACAGGTAGTACTTGTACTCATCAACGGGGAACCGTGGGTATTTCAACCTCATTCAACGAAAGTGATCAAAGACACTTTCGTGCGCTTTATTGCTAAATGTTGTATGCAGGGATACCCGACGGTTGCAGCTGATCAGAATTGAGCAATCAATCCATAACCGCATGCTCACACTCACACTTCTAAAGAAATCATGATATGTGCATATCTTCATAAACTGGCTCTGATATTTTTCAATCCATGATCGGCTACGCTACTGCAAATATCATGAATCAACAAAGCTTCCGCTACTCTAATGAGAATATATCATGATCCAAAATGTGAGCATGTCGGTCCAAAAGTTACAACTTCACATAATAGTGATACAATATATGATGAGTCAGAGATTTGTTGTGGCTGATGATTTCAAAGCTGGCTCATAACTCACCAACACGTGGATCAGTTAAAGACCTCCACTTGAAATAACAAAACATGCGGAACATGAATAATCAAAGACTACGAGATACAGAGCAAAGAAATTAATCAAGAATCAAAGAACACCCGAAGTGTAATATCTGTATTTGATATAATTGAGGTGACCTCCCTTTAGGGGAGATTGTTAGGATTTAGAAAATCCTATAGTTAAAGAATCGGTCATATCAAGTGTATGTATTCGTTAGAAAGCTCGTAGTCGTAGCCATTTAGTATTAGTAAGTAGTCTGTTAAGTAACACCGTGGAGGACGGACGGGTCTTTACCCACTGTATGCCTGATCCATAGCCCATAGGAGGCGTGTCATATATGTTACTATAAATACCCTTTGCCTTCCAAGACAAAGGGTTGGAGCTTTCATAATTCATTTTTCTTTGTCTCACTAAAAGTTCCCACCATTCGACCCTTATTATGCTTGATGATGTGATTGTGAAAACCAATATCTAACAGTAATCCTATAAAAATGATATTTGTCCCATCATTGACATTTGAAATTTAGAGCCCATCTTTTTTGAAAAACAGTCACATTCATTTGGGTCGGTCGAGGCAAAAATGATATCATCAATGTATATTTGAAAATGAATTAAATGTTTGCCTGACTTTCGAGTGAACAGTGTGGGATAAACAGCGCCTTTGTAGAATCCTTTAACCAGAAGAAACTTTAAAAAATTATCGTACCATGCCCTTGGAGCCTACTTCAAGCCATAAAGATGGCAGCATTAGCAAGGAAAATTTTCAGACGGTAGACATAGTTAGGATGCTCAGGATCCTCAAAGCCTTCCGGTTGACTGATGTAGACCACTTCTTTGAGATCATTATAAGAAACACAATTTTTACATCCATTTGGTAGACTACCATATTCTTGATGGCATCATTAGCAAGGAAGATTCTAATAGCCTTAATTGGTGCAACCGGAGAAAATGATTCCTCAAAGTCAATACCCTCCTCTTGTCGATACCCTTTAGCAACTAGTCTTGCCTTGTTTTTCAGAACGTCGCCATGCTCATCAAGTTTCACCTTGAAGATCCACTTGAGAGCGATAATCATATCACAATCTGGAGAAGGTACTAATTCCCATACATCAAGATGATCGAACTCATAGATTTCATCTTGTATAGCACTAAACCAGCTGTCCTCAGACATTGCTGATTTGACATCTTTTGGTTTGATCTTTGATAGTACAGAGTTGAAGAAGCACCATAAGGCATCAATGGCAAGTTGCTTTATAGTAGATACCGGACGAGAAGGATTCCCAATGATGTTATCCAATGGATGATCATGTGTCCATTTTCTGAGATGTTCATGTGGTTGGTGATAAGGTACTGAAGTAGCAGAGTTAGGATCCCCTGGTGAAGATGCTTCAGAAGTGGGTTCAAGGGCAAATATATTCTCAAATGGAGCGTCTTCAGGAGTGGCAAACGGATTATCTTCAAAAGAATTATCAACTGCAATTCCTTGTTGTATTGAAGATGATTGATGATTAAATGATGATGGAGAATGGTCAGCATATGGAGTATCTTTTGATATGGAAATAGAGACCGTTGGACCATTTTGATTGGATGGAGCAGGAGCAGTTACATCTGGTGGTACAGGAGTATCATCAGTTGTAGGCTCAAAGTATTCATCATACATCGGATCAAATAACTTTTTCAAATCTTCTTTAGTGGAAGGTACATAAGAAGTTGTAGGAGTGGGATTATTTACAAGACCTGAACTTATGGGTCCAAGTGTCAAAAGTTGAGGTGCGGGTCCAGAACTGGAGTGTCTAGGAGCCATTTGCTCAGTCAGCTCATCGAACGTGACATGAATTTTGTTTGTTGTAGATTCGGTAACCCTTCCAATCAGGTGCATAACCAATGAAAAATCCAATATCTGCCTTAGCTTTCCATTTTCCCAGATCTTGACAATCATTAGTTAGATAGCACAAAGCTTCAAACACACGAAGAAATGAGAGATCAGGACATCTTTTTTGTACTATTTAATATGGAGTTTTTCCATTAAGAGTATGTATTAAGGATCATTTTTTAGTATAACATGCAGTGGCAATGGCTTCCGCCCAAAGAAACATTGGAGCCTTTAAAAATATTAGCATAGGCCTAGCAGCTTCCACAAGAGTACGATTACGCCTTTCAACTACACCGTTCTGCTGAGGAGTGCGTGGAACACTTTTCTTATGAGTAATTCCAATGCTTTCATAAAACTGAATGAGCTGTTTGTTAACAAATTCAGTTCCATTGTCTATTCGGATGATTCTAACTGTTTTTTTAAGCCTAACCTGCAATTGTTCGATAAGCTTAATGATAACCTCGGTAGTTTCATCCTTAGTTCTCAAAAACTTTACCCATGTGAACCGAGAGTAATCGTCAACAACAACTAGCACATACTTTTTCCCATTAATACTTTGAACTCACGTGGCTCCACATAGATCCATGTGAAGGTTATGAAGAACTTCAATAATGGTATTGGCAGGTTTAGGTTTGTGGGCATACTTTTTTCTTTTGCCAAATTGACAGGCATAACAAAGATGATCTTTTTCATATTTTAGTCGGGGCAAGCCTCTTACAAGTTCCTTTCTAGAAAGATCATTGATGGTGCTGAAGTTCAAGTGATTGAGTCTACGGTGCCATAACCATGACTTATTCTTAGATGCAATTGACAACAAGGTAATAGGAGAAGACTTCATCATGTCTTCGATAGAGATGGTGTACAAGTTAGTGCCATGAGATCCTTTTAGAAGCTCAACACCATCTAATCCTCTAACGAAGCATGTGTGTTTTCTGAAGGCTACTTCGAGATCAGAATCACAAAATTGACCAAAAGAGAACATATTATGCCCAAGTCCTTATACATAATATACCTGGGAGATAACACTCTCACCGAAAACATAAGCTTCATAACCCATTATTGCCCCAAAATGATCATTACCAAATCTAACTGTCCCGTTGAACTTATTCACGAAGTTCTTGAGCCGTGAGCGATCTCTAGTCATATGTTTTGAGCAGCCTGAATCCAAATACCAAAGGACGATTTGTACGACCTGCATTTGAAAGCAGACAAGAGTGTATAACTGGAAACATTGGATCCTCGTGAGAATATGGGTTTTGATTGGTTAGTACATGCAATTTGTAGTACTACAGTATTTCTAGAAGCCATGACATTATTAGTGGGAGCTACACTAGTAGAGGCAGTGGACCTAGTCGAAGTGTGCTGACTTCCCAAAGGTATGATTCTACCAGTGGGCTTCCATTTCTTAATGGGCAGTGATCTAGACAATGTAGGGCAAAGTTCACTAATTTAGAATTTATGGCCTGTAGGCTTTGTTAATACAAATAAACTGTAAAAACATTTATTTATATTTTACGATCTTCTAATGTTTTGTCGATAATAAACGTAAAATCATTTTAACGAAACAAATAAAATACGTAAGTGGTTTGAGCCAATAGTTTTCTAACACACTTACGTTTTCACATAAAACACTAAAACAATTATAAGTGATTTTATGATTTAGTAATACATATGTACAACAACTAGTGTTTACATATTGGACAAATATATACATAACTAGTATATATTATAATGGGTAATACAATTGGGTAGAAACTTAAGTAATTTACCCATTGACCAAATACATTAAATATAGTTGGATACAACCCAATGTCCATGACCCATACCCATGGAGCTTGACCCATAACTCATTGCATGACATCATGCTTATGTCATATATGGATGATATCCATAACCCATGGTTTTAATCCATGGCCCATAATTTTAATCCATGTACCATGGACTAGATGCATTGCATGTTATAGATACATTGTATCTACTTGATATCCATGATCCATAACCCATGACCCATGACCAAAACCCATGGGCAAAAGGGAGCGTCCCACGGATTCCTAGTATTACACTGGACGGATCCCTCAAGTGAGGGATCCGTGGGATCCGTGGAACAGTAGCTATTTTCTTTTTATAAATAGTGAGCCATTTCTTCATTGTTTCTTACCCCTTTCTCATATATTTTTCTCTTTGAGTTATAAACTCTTTAACCTCATATCCAAGTGATCTATGTATGTAGTTTTGTTTTTGTGTGATTCTCTAGGTTCCTCTTAAAGGCGAGATCACCATCCTTTGAAGACGAGCAAGCTCAAGTCCATGAGTTGCTATGCTTCGTTATCATCAAGACTACTGAGGTTCTCTTGTTGATAGTTCTTTTCTTTCTCATAAGAAGTGTAGTGTTGAAGACATTAGTGAAAAATGTCTAATAGAGTCAAGCCGAAGACATTAGTGAATGGTGTCGATCATCTGTATTGAAAGCACTAGTGAAGGGTTCTTAGAAGTCAAGGCTAAAAGCATTAGTGAAAGGTGCCTTGAAGATCGATTCAAAGGCATTAGTGAAAGGTGCTTTGAAGATCGAGTCAAAAGGCATTAGTGAAATGTGCCTAAGGTGTACATTCGATATGGTGTGATTCGATGTACAAGATAGATTAGTATTGGGTCAAAGGATATTGATATCCTTGTTGATGTTGTGAAAAAGAGTAGATCTCCTTTGGGGTAGGTGTTTTGTAGTGTTTGGGTAGTAGTTCCTCCATTGTAATGGAACTCGGTATTTAGCCTTGTACCGGATAAAGGGTTGGCGACGTTGTGATAGGTTTGGTTCTACCTCGTGGAAGAACCGGTATCTAGCCTTGTACCGGATAAAGAGTAGGCAACGTTGTGAAGGCTTCTCCGCCATAAGGAGTTGGTGTCGAGTAGTATTTACGAACTCTCGAGTAGGTGACTCGGGAGTGGAGTAGGGCAAGGAAGGTGTCCTTGTAGCCGAACCACTATAAATACTCGGGTTGTGGTTTTGTGCTTCTTACTCTTTATCTTTTCATTACATACTTATTTATGATTGTCTATCAACATCCAACACACATGTTTAATAGTTTGACATAAGTCGATCTAAATAGTTTAAAACCAAGTTTTAATCGGTAAAACTATTCAACACCCCTTCTAGTTTTCCACAATTGGCATCAGAGCTTCGTTACCAAGTTTCTTAAAGTATATTGTACTTTAAAAACTTGATACGATCCGTGGTTAATTGAAAACTACAAAGAAGGTCTTTTATAAAACCAAATACCATTTTTTTTTAAAACTCTTTGTTTGGATGTTTATTAGATGACAATATTTTTTTTATTTAATTGCACTAATCTTCTTTGTCATGTTTCTTAGTTAAAGCTCATACCTACTAAGCCATTGGAATTGCTTGGTAACAAGAATACCTTCCCTAAGAAGGTATCTTAAACACGAATGAACCGGTATTGTCCACTGACACTTGTTCGGTCATTTGTAAAGACATTTCTAAGTGCATTAGAGGTATGACTTTCCTCTTATTTCTAAATAACATTAGCTTGATAAATAAGTATGCTTACATAGGAATTTATATGATTATCTTTTGCGCATATTCATATATTACACGTAGCTTCGTTAGGAAACTTTTCTCGCATACGTGTTGCTATTTCGTCTAAAGTCAAGGTTTATAGAATTTGTGTTTTATTTCATTTAATCCAAAAATCATATCTTTCTATATAATAAAACAAAATAAAAATCTCAAAAAATTCCTCCTTCCCCATAAAAACTCACTCCGACATCCACTCCACCAAATCCTTACTTTTTCAAATCTTCCACTTTCAAAAAATTACCTCTCACTCAAAACTTCATCTTCTTCCTCATCTCATCTCATCTCAAACCAAAACCAAGAAGGTTCGTCATCATGGTTTACATCGCCCTCGTACTCATCGCCATAACACTCATCGCTCTTGTGTTTCCTATGATGAAGTTCTCATATGGAGACATATACTTTGTGTTGTTAATCTACATTGGTGTTACATACCCAATCCTTTGTATCGTTCTTAGCATTGAAATAAAATATTACTAATATTCTAGTTTATCTAGTTTTGTGTTTGTCATTTCTTTTGATTTACACCTTTCGTATTTTTCGTGATATATTAAAAACCATTAATGCATGCTAAAAGAAAATGTAGGCTAGTACACATATCTTGGTATAAAACTATAAAGATGAAAAAACTATGTCTTTATCAAAAATCTTGTTTCTGCTACTACAGATCCACGGATCCCTGTATATATACTAGCCGGATCCCTTATGGAAGGGAACCGTGAGAACTGTCCTTCTGGATAACAGTTTTTCATGCAAAATAAAAACCGTTTTCTTTCTAAAAGAAATGTTCCACTAGATTGTCAAACATTAAGTGAGTTAATTATCATTGTTAATAATCATCTTTTAAAAACGTTAGATAATCATTTCTTTGCCCGTAAAAATGTCACATCCTATTAACTCTTCCTTTCTATAGGTCTCGCTATGTCTCATGAGTATGAGTTTGATTTCTCACTCACTAGCGTCTACACCCCTAACATCTCTCTTAAGCCCAACACACCTGGCAATCATGTACGTGGGTTCAATAATCTCGAAACCCCTCACTTCCATGAAGGATGTATTGTGGACACTCCTCTACAATACGAAGAAGGCATCAATACCTCCTTCCGAACCATAGGACTAGAATGTCTTCTCGAAATTAACGAGAAAATATGTATGAGGTTTGTGTTTTAATTCTTTCGTTAAGTTGAACTCGTTCGTAACGAGGATCGCTCTCTATCTCTTTGGTTTTGGATCAAAAACCAAAAGTTTGTTCAAACCCTTGGGCAATTTGCTCACATCCTCCGAATTCCAAATCATGGACAATGTGCCTTCACTGAAGATTGGTCTCTTGATTCTCTCTTCAACTTTTGTGAAGAAAATAGTCCATATTGTTCACACATACCTTCTCCGCAAGACTTGACTCGCACAATATGCAAACCTCGACCCTATTACTCTGATCCAAACATTATCTATACAAGGGATATCCAAGAAGAGTACAAGCCTCTCGCACTCATCCTATGTGACAATGGTTGTAGTCTTAGGGGAAATCGAGAAATCCTTCCTGCTTGTTGTACTCACATAATGCATTGTTAGGGAACCCTTGCATACCTTTTGTAAACGTTCTGCTTAGCAGAGAGACGGATCCAAAAGTTTGTGCTAGACGGATCCCTATTCTTAGGGAACCGTGGGATCCGGCAAACAGAAATGCAATTGCAATCATTGTAAGTAAATGTTTCATACTCACGCTTAACCCACTTAGATAGTGCCTCAGGACAAATTGAGTCCTTATCAAGTTAAGTAAATGTTTCATACTCACGCTTAACCCACTTAGATCACACTCTAAGAGCTTGTTGATCTATCATTCCACCAAAACTCATTACTCTTCCGCTCTTATACTCACACATGATCCCTCACCTTAAATAGGTCAAAAATGGATCAAACTCTAGCTTTTCAATCTTAAGTGTAACTTATAGGATTTCACAAACACATCACACCATAATCATATGGGGCGTATACAAGGTTTAGAGAGAGAAAGTTCTAGAGAGAGAAAGGGAAGAGAGTTGGGAACTATGTGAAACAAAAGAAAAATGGTATTGAAGCTCCAACCCTCTACCTTGGGAGGTAGAGGGTATTTATAGTTTTCTTACAAGACTAGGCACCTACGGGCTGTGGATCAGGCATACAGCGGGTAAAGACCCGGCCGTCCTCCACGTTGATACTTAACGAAATACTAACTAATATTAAATGACAACGACTACGAGGTTTCTAACGATTACATATACTTGAGGTGACCGACACTTTAACGACTGGATTTTCTAAATCCTAACAATCTCCCCCTAAGGGAGGTCACCTCAAATTACACAGAATACAAACAGATATTATATTAAGATTGTTCTTGGATTGTTATTTAAGTTCATTGCTCTGTAGCCTGTAGTCTTTGATTCTTCATGTTTTGCATGTTTGGATAATTCAAGTGGAGGTATTTAACTGATCCACGTGATGATGAGTTTTGAGCCAGCTTTGAGATCATCAGCTTCCATAAATCTCTGACTCTTCCTTTGTAGTGTTGACATTATGTGATGTTGTGACAGTGGACCAACATCCTCAAATTGTGGATCATGATTTCTTTTCATCAGAGTAGCGGAAGCTTTAGTTGATTCATGATATGTGTTATGTGAGTATGCGGCAATGGATTGACCTCTCAATTCTGATCAACTACAAACGTCGGGTGTACCTGCATACAACAGTTAGCAATAAAGTGCACGAAAGTGTCTTTGATCACTTTCGTAGAATTGAGGTACACGGCCCACTGTTCCCCGTTGATCAGTACAAGTACTGCCTGTGATCAGGTATAATTTCGAAGAATTTCCTTGACAGGGTTTCGCAGCTGCTCTAGCCGTTCTCAAACCCGAACTTCTCAAAGAAGACAACACGGAGTGAGTGAACCAGTGAATTTGAGATTCATTGATTGATGAAAAGAGATGTGAAAAACAATCGTGTACTGCTCAAGATAAATTGTTTTTGCAATACAACGAAGGTTTTAGGGAAAATCAATTATCAATCATAAACACCTTTTATTTTGAAATATTAATACACAGTCGATGTGCTAGAGAAAAGAATTTTAAGCACAACGACCGGTTTTTCAAAGGTATCTGTCAATCCATAACCTGAACCAGGATTGATTCATAAATTTGAATTGCTTCATTGTTTCTGTTCAGTTGTCACATGGTTGATCTATTGGATAAATCTCACATGCCACCTACCAAGAGCTTGTTTGATGTTGGCTCTAGAAGGCTTTCCATATTCATTGTGAATATGTTATCACATCACTCAGATGTTCTGGCAATACCACAAGGATAATGCGTAGGACTCTTAATATATGTTCTCTCTTTCCACATTGTGTGAAACAGAGAGTCTTCATTGACAGTGTCCTAAAGAGATTTATAGATGATCTCGTGGCTCTAGACTCAATAGTGCACATTTGGTTCCTATGCCGGAGACTAGGGAGAGGGTCTCCTTCTTCAATATCAACCATCTCTAAGAGAAAGTCGATAGATAATGTAGGTTCCCCATGAGAATGAAACAAGTCCTTGTAATAGGAACTTGAGTAGCTTGGGAAGATGTAGTGCAGTGCGTCACTGGGTCCATGACGTCTTGTCTTCAATACCGGTATTACCTTGGTAACCACCAGTAGCATATGAATTGAACCCGGTTTCTGCCCTAAGGTTGAAATAATGGAGGGCTATTTCTTTTCACCATTTTTCACATTCAATTCTTTTTCATTCTTCAACCCCTTCAGTGCTTATCGAGACTTCATTACTAGAATCTGGTTAGGTTTATTCCAGTTCTAGCTCTATCTCAGTCTGCACTCTTCCCTTATCTCACTTTTCTCCTTTTTTCATCATACCTAAGGACTCTAAACTATCTAGTGGATTGTCCCTGGGTATATCCCTCCGGCCCTGGCGGGATCGTGGGAACGAATAGCTAACCTAACCATCCTTATATCACTATACATAAAGTAAATTTGGTCGGTCTTTTTGGTATTGTTCATCAGCCATTGGAACCAATTGAAAACCATTTGAAAATCAATCCAGGTACTTGTGATATATTATCAAAGCATTTTGTACCTGAATTATTTTTGATATTTTTAGAAAACGGCTCCCCCTCAACATGTGCGTCGTATGTTTGAAATCATTTTGGCACATGGAGGCAAGAGGAAGAAATTCACTTCTTTGATCAATATTTTCTTAAAATATCGACATCACTTTCCCGATCAAAATCAGTGTTTCACATACAGTTGAAGATATTTTCAGGAAAGAATGTGGTTTTCAAAAATTTGCGCCCCCTCAATATGTGCATCTGATTTTGAAATTGTTTAGCACATATTGGGGAAAACCTCTACTTAGAAACAAATCAATCACGATTCGATCCTTATTGGTTTGATGTAGATGCTCCCCCTTAACATGTGCATAGAAAAATTTGAAATCGTTTGGAACATGTAGGGAGGAAAGCATGTTAATCATGTATAGAACCATTTATCGAATTATCAGTTTAAATCCAGTTTAAATCACAAAAATTCTCCCCCGATCACAATTTTCCAATCCTTTGAGATTTGTGATCTCTATTGATTTATGTTAAATTTTGAGAACTTTTGAGGAGAATAGTGACTTGCTTTTGAAACACATTTTAACTGATAAGGATCAGATTTTGAGACTTTAAACTCCATTGATCAATCATGCATAAATATCTTTTGAAAACATAACATTAGCCAAGGTCTTGAATCAATTGTATAAAACATTGTTATTTTTTATTTTCCAAAAGTATACCTTGCTCTTTATCGTGCCAATTGTTTGAAAAATAACCTTTTTGGTTGAATTGAAATCATTCTCCCCCTCAATAAATGACATGAGTTGTTGATTGAGTGTTAGAGATTTTGACAAAGAATAAGCCCAGATGATTTTCAGAAATAGAGTCCAAGTTATTTTCAAAGCAATTTGTTTTCATTAGATGATAAATATTTTTCAGAAGAATATGTAGAAGGAAAAATATTTTGAAAGAAACATTTGTCTTTTTGCCGACAAACATTTGGTTTTCAGAATCAGAGCATAAGAATTTAAAATTAGATAAAGCATGGCTCTGTTGTATCTTTTTAAGCACATGTTACTGTCTGAAATAACAGTAAGCCACCATTTTTCTTCATCTCAATTTTTTTTAAACAATTTATGTACATTTGAACTTCATTTAAAGACCCGTGTCACTATTTGAATGACAACACAAAGACCGTAGATGAAATCGAATAAAAGAGAAAATAGGAAAAATATTTTTATGCTTTTTCAAAGATTTTCTGATTTTTTATGGATTTTTTGAAATTTTATATTTTTCTATTTTCTTTTGTGGGTTTTAAAAATTTGTATTTTGCTTTTTTGAATAAATATATACAAGAGATAGATGAAGAAAAACATTTACTCCTCGTCTTCCTCTTGAAGACGTTTGAGTGTTTCCGGTTGTAGACTCTTTAGACCAAGTCGTGGAAGGATAAACTCAAAACGTTCTCTAGGAAGAGCTTTGGTGAAGATGTCTGCTAACTGGTATTCAATCCTCACAAAATAGAGTTCTACCACACCATTTTCCACTTGTTCCCGAATGAAATGATGTCGAATGTCGATGTGCTTTGCTCTTGAATGTTGAACGTTGTTGCAGGAGAGAGCAATGGCACTTTTATTATCACAATACAGAGGGATTTTGTTGAATTCAAAGCCATAGTCAGATAATTGGGATCTCATCCATAGGATTTGAGCACAACAAGATGACATGGCTATGTATTCAGCCTCTGTAGAGGATATAGAAGTACTCATTTGTTTCTTTGAAAACCAGCTCACAAGCTTATCACCCAAAAACTGAGCACCTCCAGACGTGCTTCGACGTGTATCTTGACATCCTGCATGGTCAGCATCTGCATAGGCTGTTAGTGACATACCGGTGTCCTTCGGGTACCAAAGTCCCATGTTGATGGTTCCTTGGAGATACCGAAAGACCCGTTTAACCGCTTCAAGGTGCTTTTTGGTAGGCTTAGCCTAGTATCTAGCACACATGCACACAGCGAAAAGAATATTAGGTCTACTGGCTGTGAGGTACATCAAGGATCCAATCATACTACGATATTTCGTTTGATCTACCATGATCTCTGAGTGGTCCTCATCCAGTTTTGTACGCTCCACCATAGGAGTGTCAACGGTGTCACAAGTGTCAAATCCAAATTTCTTTAATATTTCATTTGCATATTTAGATTGATTGATAAAAATGTCTCCGGGACTTTGTGAAATTTGTAATTCCAAGAAAATGACATTTGTCCCATCATTGACATTTGAAATTTGGAGCCCATCTCCTTAGAAAAACGATCACATTCGTTGGGGTCAGTCGAGGCAAAAATAATATCATCAACATATATTTGAACGTGAATTAAGTGTTTGCCTGACATTCTGGTAAACAATGTCGGATCAACTGCTCCTTTGCTGAATCCAGTAGATAGAAGAAACTTTGATAGCGTATCGTACCATGCCCTTGGAGCTTGCTTCAAACCGTAAAGAGCCTTTTTCAAGCGATAGACATGAGTATGGTGCTCTGGATTCACAAAACCTTCAGGATGGCTGACGTATACGACTTCTTTAAGATCTCCGTTAAGAAAAGCCGTCTTTACATCCATCTGATAGACTACCATGTTCTTACTTGCAGCGTTAGCCAAGAAGATTCTGATTGCCTCGATACGTGCAACTGGAGCAAATGATTCTTCAAAGTCAATACCCTCCTCTTGACGGTATCCTTTTCCAACCAATCGAGCCTTGTTCTTTAACACAACACCATGCTCATCAAGTTTTACTTTGAAGATCCACTTTAGAGCAATGATCATAGCTGATAATGCTATACGCGTCATTCGGGGTCAAAAGAAGTTCCTTTTTGTCGAGCATGTTTTTCAACACCCTAGGCAGTGAACCTAATCGTTGTAGTGTAGTATTAGGGTAAGCCACGGGAATTAATATCGTTCTCTAGGGGAATAGGAATACTAGTGAGGAGTTACTACGCTAAGGTTGGGGTTGAGGAAGATTATTTTTTATCTTTTTATGTTTTTTAGGAAATGGAAAGGTACGAATCTCGGGGTTTGGATTTGGGGGTTGGTATTTCTACCGATTACTCTACTATCTAATTATCTAATTAACTAAGGTGAGAGTAGTCTATGTCTAATTATTGTGTGCTCGTATGATGATTTAAAGATGTGTTTACTTAGGTTTTATTACTCCTTAATTATCTCCTATTGATGGTTGAATTGTCACGTCCTTATTCTTAATCGCGTTGTGTGTCTAAGGTCGTAGGGTATGCGTTTATCCCTAACTCTCTAGGATTTATAAACTCTAACTCTAAGGTACTCTGTGGATGGTTTAGCCTACAACTACTCTAGGTGTTATAGTCTAAGGTTCACAAAGATTAATCAAGCATTAACTACACAACGAATGACCTATCGCATTACTAGATCATTAACAATTAAGATAAGAGACAACCAATCAATATTCAATAGTTAAGTTTCATATACCCTAAGCAAACACACAAGTAAATTAGCCGGACATGAAGAACATGCAAGCATACACACAAATAAATGCAGACATAATTGAATTAATGAAGTAAAACACTTATCTTGGTGTAAGATAGGGTTTGGAACCCTAAAATACTATACAAGACAGCCTTGGTTTGGTTTAGGTTTTTACTCCAAAAGACTACACACTGAAAACTGAAAAATTCGGATTCTATATATAAGATTACATTCGCGACGGCGTCACCTTATGATTTGTGACGCCGTCGGGTCTCCGTCATTAATGTTTCATCTTGGCCACGTTAGTCTTGCGACGGCGTCACCTTATGCTTGTGACGTCGTCCTCTTCAGCCTCTGACGCCGTCGGGATCAAATCTAGGCCGTCTGAGTTGCGACGACCTACTCTTTTAAAGCCTGACACCGTCACTTGAAAATAAGCAATTTGGCTACTGTATCGTCACAACATGTGCTCCGACGGCGTCGCAGATAACACCTGACGCCGTCCCCTTGTGTTTCAGCAGCTTGAGTGTCTCGATTCTTGACTTTGGCCATTTTCTTCGTATATCCGCGCCTTTTCGTCCAAATAAGTGCCATTCCAGCAATTTGCCTTCAAGAGACCTAAAAAGTGATAAGGAACGATATTAAGTAATAACGGATACAAAAGTGATCAAATAACGGCTTAAACGACCCCTTAAAAAGGTACATTTTAAAACCTTATCAAATATCCCTACACTTGGTATTTGCTTGTCCTCAAGGAAATGTGCTTTTGGCCAATTAATTTATAAGTTAGGGGTCATGAAGCATTGGTTTAGAACAATCCACAACACATATAAGCCCCGCAAAAGTCATAACAAGCACGGAAATTACATACTAGCACCTCACATGGGGTGTTTGGGTACTCACATCTCTCGGGTGTATATGAAATATAACAAGTTGGAAATGGAAGATAAACACTCATTAACCGGTCCTAGTACATAGATTACCATAGGCTTGAGAATTAATTAAACCTCCATCGCTTTGGCGTAAGTACCTAGGAAAGACTATCAAAGAGGTCTTTTAAAGGGTTGTAATGATAGGCTTACGGTAGGGAAACAAAGGGTTTGGTGGGATACGCTATTTAGTGGTGGCAAGTCAAAAATCTTTATGTTACAAGCATACGAAGAATGGCGTTGCTAAGCCAAGACTCGACACTCTAAACTCTAGATAACTGAAACAAACAAACATAAATTTAAATGATAGATGTAGGATGGTAGCCCGTATTTATTTATTTTTATTTTTTTTTCCAACACTCTATTTTTTTTCTTTTTTCTTTTTTCTCTTTTTCTATTTTTTTCGATTTTTTTTTTTTTTTTTTTTTTTTTTACTCTTTTACTCTACCATTCTCTACGGTAACATCAAAATGATAGGGATTTATAGGCACATCTCTACACTTGAGTTTTTATTACTCTAACACTAATTTGACCCGAATTGAAAAGATCAAAACACTTGGAGTACATTGATCTGTGCAAAACCATCAAGTTTTCTCACGCAAGCTGACCACTTGTGAATGGCCAACTGTAAGAAACTTAAAACAGCTTAAGCACAAATGCAATGAAGATCAGGGGAGTATAGGGTTTCCCCGGGTCGTTAAGTTCCAACGAGCCGTGCGAGAATAATCAAACGTGTAGTGATCGAGAAGATTTGAACAGATAAGGAGATATGATTTATTATAACTACAGAATAAGTGTATAAATTACAACGGCTTAAATGCAAATTAAAGAAAATTAAAAAGATAAAAAATATTAAATAAACGCTATCACTATATTTAAAATGATGTTTTTGATTTTATGTTTTTATAAAACTAGAATTTAAAACTACTTGACGTACTAAAGAAAATGTGAAACTAAAGCAATATTAATCCTAAAAATATGAAAATGATATTTTTACAATCCTAATGATAAAAGAAAATTTTTAGAAAAAGAAAATTATTTTTAAAACTATTTATCTAATTATAATTAATTAAAAACTATTTTTAACTATTTAATAACAACCTAAAATACAAGAAAATATGAAATAAAGCTAGAAAAATAAAACTATGACTTAGAAAAATCTAAAATATCAAAATAGAATTTTCAAAACTATTTTTGTATTTTTCTGATTATTTTTCTATTTTCTATGAATTAAAAACTATTAAAAACTAATTAAATTGCTAAAAAATACAAATTTAACTAGGAAAAATTTGGAAAATTAATTTTTTTACTTTTTATATTTATCTTAATCTAAGAAAAATGAAAAATTATTTTTTTGAACTTTTTCTGAATTAATTGTATTAAAAGCTAATTAAATAAGCCTAAAAACTGAATTAAATCAAGAAAAATACTAAACAGTACTGGAAAAATCTAAAAAATTCAAGAAAACTCTAAAATTATATTAGGAATCTAGGAAAAATGGAAAAACAGATGGTTGTGTCGAGGAATATGGGACTGCTATTGCAAGTGCTTGTAAATAAGCACTTAAAATAAGCAAATGGACACCAATAAGCACCAACTGAACACAGAAGCTTTAAAATGCTAAAAGAACTAAAATGCAACAAGTCTTAACTGCTTTTAACCACTGGAATGACAAATTACACAGATTTGGTGTTTTGGCTAAATGTGCTTAAAACAGTTTAAGGTACTAAGTTGCAGCCTATCAATAAGCACTTAAATAAGCTGGAAACTAGAAAGCAATTGTAAGAACCTAAAGTAGACCTGGCCAAGAGTTTGTAAACCAAAAATCAGGCTTGGACTAGCTAGAATGAGCACTGAGCAAGGCTAGCAAATCACCTGTGCACACTCAGTCAATGCTGAGCTTGTACACAGGGGATTTGAGACCCAATCCACAAGCTCATTTGAAGCTTTTAAAAATTTTGCAAAATTCTACAAAAATGGTAATAAGAATTAAGACCAACTGAAGTTTTTAAAATGCCAATTTTCACTGAATTTGGCTCAAGAATGAATCTAAGAAAATTCTCCCTAGTTGACCCCAAAATGACTTTTTGCAATTTTGACTTTTTGAAGACAGCTATGAACTTTGACCAAAATGAAATTTGAAACAAATTTTTGGCCTGATATTGATGTAATATGATGTAATGAACTTACTGCAAGCAATGTTTATGAGTTTTAAACACAAAACAAGTGATTGGTTATTAAAAATCTCAACAGTGAGCAAGTTAAGACAGTTAGATGTAATTTTTGACTTTTGAAGTTGCAGGTGCAGTTTTTATGACTGATATGAGCTCAAATGAGCTTAACAAGCATGAAACAACTAGGAACAACCACTGACTACACTTCTAAGACAGATTAATCCACATATCCAAACACCCTTTTAACAAATGATTATGACTCAAAACTGATCCAAACACTTAACTAGCCCATGATACTGATCCAAATGAGTTTAATTACTCTAAATACAACTTATTCAAATAGATTTTAACTACTTAAAACTACTAAAACAGATTAAGCTATGAAACTTAGAAAATCACTTACAAATGGTCCTTTAGCCACAGTGGCTTGCCAAAGAATCAAAAGAAACCAGAATCACTACCCTATCTATATCAACCCATAGCTTCTTAATCAACCCAAATGCAGCCTGCATCAATCACATTCCATTCCAAACCTGTTTGAACCAAATTGGCTGCACAGTTGACTTTCTTTGACCATACACCAAATGTGCTTAAAACTGAATTTCAAGCTTACAATAAGCTATGTTAAGCTCAAATAAACTTGTTTACACTTAAAATTAAGCTGTTGGAATCTTGGACATAAGATTTTAAATTTGAAATTTTAAACAGTGTACATGAGAGTTGAAACTGAAATCAAACTTTGATTTAAAGGCTCAAACTGAATTACAATAACTAAATAACTTAGTTCCAATATCATAAAGCTTGAAATTACAAATTGAAAAGCTAATTAAAACATTTTAAGAAAAATACGACATGCTTATGAAAATAAAAATTAACTACTTCTTGAACAAGCTTCTTCTTCTCTCTTTTATACACCAAATGGCTTCCTCTCTCTCCTCTGACTGATTCCCAACACTAATTGGAGCCATTGGATGGCTAGAAATGATCTTGGCCCTTGATTTGGTTTTGGCGGGAAAAACTGTTTTGAGAGTTGGGCTCTGATATAGCTAGTAGGGGGTGGCATTTATTGTAGTGGGTTGTGATGATGAGGGGGGTGGTTTGAGGTGATAAGGTCTGGGAAAGGAGGTGACTGGTGAGGGTTGCAGAGCAAGTTGGGGAAGACAGGTGGTGGGAGGGAAAAAGGTGTTCGTTTGACTTGGTTTGACTAGGCAGTCCAAAAAGATAATGACAGGGGGGTCAAAATGATATAGTGGCAGGGGTCCAAATCTGTTTTGACAAGGCTATGTTTTAAATACAAGGACTAAACTTGTATTTTCTGAAAAGACCAAGGACCAAACCTGTAATTTTCCAAACTTGTTTCAAGGGACCAAAATTGACAAGCTTTGAAAGTTTAGGGACCTAACTTGTCATTATTGAAAGTTAAAGGACCTAAGTTGTAATTTTTGAAAGTTAAAGGACCTAAGATGTAAATTTGTAATTTTAAATCTCAAGGACCAATTTTGACAACTTAAGAATCCCTAAGGACTTAAAATGATATTTTTCTTTATTTGGTTTTACCAGGGACTGTTTTTGACAACTTTTGAAACTTGGGGGACTAAAACTGCCAATTATGCAAACTTGATACGTTTTTCACCAGATTTTGATATTTTTGCATTTAAAACACATAAAACACTTATTTGTGATATTTTTATCATTTTGATGCATTTCTGAGTGTTTTCAGATGTTTTTGCAGTTTAAATGGTACAAAAATGATGAGTATTTAGACACTCATCAATCCCCCACACTAAGATATTGCTAGTCCCTAGCAATGTTTTAAGAAAAATTAATGGATTTCATCTCTTTACCAAAAGCCATTACTTCTGGAGTAGCCAATGTTTCAGTTCAAGTAAGAACCTTGGTACACCGATAACCAAATGATTTTGAGCAAATCACCAGCTTTCAACGGATTTGATTTGTCTTTACCAGAAGCCGTTTGCTTCTGGACTAGCCAACTCTTAGATAAATTATCAATATTATCTTTGGTGAGTCGATTACCAATTATGGTTTTTCCACTGCCTTTACCACAAGCCATAAACTTGCGGGCTAGCCAACTCTTCACTTTTAAGGATATGGTGAGCTGAATACCATACAATTTTGGGCAAATTGCAAGCCGTCAACGGATTTGAGATATCTTTACCAAGAGCCGTTTGCTCCTGGATTAGCCAATCCTTTTGTTTATTAGACAAGGCGGACTGATAACCATAAGATGAGTCAGTGTAAAACACTTACTCCAAAAAAAATTTTGGCCAAAAACGGGGGAATTGGGTGGTATAATTACATGATAAAATTCGTGAGAATTCCCCCCCACACTTAGAAATGAATATTGCCCTCAATATTCAAAGTACCGGCTGTTATGCCGAAACTGAGAACGTAAAAGGGAAATACTACGGCCATTATTATTTGAAAGGATTTTTTTTTTTTTTTTTTTTTAGAGAATTTATATATATATAATATGTGGGGTAACTCCCCCACACTAGGGTGGAACACATGGGTGAAAACCCATGTTTAGCTACTGTTTTTGATTACCGAGTCGCTAGCTTGACTCGACCCCGAATTCATTTGTTCATGGGGAAAGTAACGTGGAAAACCAATCTCAGTCGGACTTTCGTTCACAGTGTTAACAAACATATGAACATCAGAAAGTTCCACACCGACGAGACACAACCGCGGTATTGTTAATAGTAGAAACTATAAAGGATGATACCGGGGTCAAAGATGGTGTCCTCATTCCCGAAAGAGAAAAGGGAAAGAGCAACCACACCATCTGTGAAGAATGGAACAAAGATATGCATGAGAATGCAAGTCCATTCCTCATCAGAAAGAAGCAAATCACCATTTTTGACATTTTTAAGCTTAAACTTGAAGCTTATATGGTGATTGTTAATAAGATGTCCGGGAGGGAGGGTGGGAAACGGTTCTTCAATCAACAGATTTTCTAGAAAAAGGATGTCCCCCTCCGGATCAAAGTAAGTATTATCAATTCCTGTTGGAATTGACTCATCACTAAGAAAGGCATCGACTTCATTCCAAAAGTTGTCATCTTCCTCATCAGGAGTGAGAGAAGGGATGGAAGAGTCGGGAATAATAAGACTAGGAGATGATGGATCATTTTTGAGCAATTCTTCAATGGGAAGAATGTCTCCCATTGGATCACAAACATCATCATCTAATTCAGATGAAACTAAAGAGAGTTTAGTTTCATCCACAGAGTTAACAAACTCGATACGACAAACTGATTCCGGAGGTGGGACAAGTGGTGTGCTCTTAGAGCTAGCAATTTCCACCACTTTCGATAAAGTCTCCGGTTCTAGATCATCATCATCAAGAATACTCTTGACTTCCCTGGTACAACTTTCAAACCATTTGTTTGAACCAGGGTTGATTTTCAAAGCTTTTAGCTCAGCACGTTTTTGAAAACTCCTCTTAACCGTGAAATTTGAGAGTGTTGCATTGAATCTTTCAGATTTTTTATCAATTGTGGCAACACTCTGTTTGGACAGAGGTTTGGAGTTCTGGTTGATATTCAATGTGAGCTCTTCGTTGTCAACTCGAATGGTCAACTCTTCAGCAAACACATCAATCAGAGCACGGCTCGTTCTCAAGAAAGCTCTCCCTAAGATGAGGGGAACTCTAGGATCTGCATCGAAGTCTACTACAACAAAGTCAGTAGGAAAGTGAAACTTTCCCACTTTCATCACGACATCCTCGGCTATCCCAAGTGGACGAGTTATGGTACGGTCCGCTAGCTCGAGTGTCATACAAGTGGATGAAAGTTTAGGAAGAGACAGTTTCTTCCATACTGAGAGTGGCATGAGGTTAATGCTAGCGCCAAGATCGGCCAAGGCGGAGTATTGAACCAACCCCAAGAAATCACACGGGATTAGAAATCTGCCCGGGTCTTCAAGCTTTTTGGGAAGCTTCTTGAGAAGGACCGCTGAGCATTGCTCATTAAGAGGGGTTTTAGCCATCTCAGATAGCTTATCTTTGTTGGTCAGTAAGCCTTTAAGCGTGGATGCAAATTTAGGCATTAGAACGAGAGCATCAACGAAGCTTATATCAAAGTGTAGCTCATTGAAGATTTGGAAAATTTTTTCCATTTGCTCTTTGTTTTTGTCTTTGAGCTTCTCATCATTCATTCTTGATGGGTAAGGAAGCTGACCAGACTTTTGAGCCGGGATGGAAGTCATTTCTGGCTCAGGATTTTTCTTCGGAACTTCGGGTTCCGGACTTAAAGCTTGGACTACCGAAGGTTGGACGTGTGCGGTACTTCGTGGGCTTGAGAATTGCACCTTGTCCGTTGTATCCTTGGTAACTTGACTCACTGCTCCTGGTGGAGGAGGCATTGGAGTCGAAGGTCCATTGTGCGTCTTACCACTACGAGTGGTGACGGCTTTCAACTCGGCATTGGAATTGGTAATTGTATTGCTTGGGAGTCCTCCAGAAGATGATGAAGCTTGGTTCATATTCATGTTCATGAAACTGCTCATCATATTCTTCAACTCATTTGTCTGCCGAGACATTGTGGTATCAATTTCTTTCTTTAGCTCAACCCTCATGTTATTGATCTGAGTTTGCATTGAACGTATGCTTGACTCAGTAATTTTCATGAAGTCATTTGGTGGGGGAGCATGAGAAGGTTGTTGATAACTTTGGTGATTTGGAGCTTGATATGGTGGGTTGAAATTGTTCCGGTTTTGATTGAAATTTTGAGAGTTATTGAAATTTTGTCCTTGATTCGGAACAAAGCGATTTTGATTGCCATAGTTTTGCACAGGAGGGAAACCAGGTGGTGTCATACCGCTAGGTGCACGGTAGTGAGGATCAACTTGTGGTCGGTATTGATTGTGGTTTACAGAAGCTACGGGAGCTTGGTAAAAGGAAGCATCGGTTGCTTGACAATCATAATACGCATGTGGACCACTACAAGTTTCACACACCTTGTTTACGGCTTTGATTGGTTCCGGCTTATGAATTTCGCTTTTGATTTCCTTTACATCTTGCATCATACAACGGATGACATCCGTTAGAGCGGCTATCGGAGCTGCTAACTCAGAAGAGTTATTAGATGAAGGAGCATGAGTGTTAGGAGTATTGACTTTGTTGCGAGAAATAGGAACTTTTGATTTTTGCTCGCAAATCTCAATCACATCTTTAGGCTTACGATTCAAGATATTGCCACCGGCGGCTGCATTCAAAGAATCTTGATCGTTACCGTTCAACCCATTATAAAAGATATTGACTTGTTGAAGCTCCGTGAATTCATGATGGGGGCATTTCCTGAGGAGATCCTTGAATCTCTCCCATGCCTCTCCAAAGTTTTCATCGAAATTTTGACGAAATCCAGAAATTTCATTTTTAAGATTAGTCGTCTTTGATGGAGGAAAGAAATGATTGACAAACTTTTGAACAAGTTCCTCCCAAGTTTCGATGGATCGAGGGGGTTCTTTTTCCAGCCAAATCCGGGCTGTCCCCTCAAGTGAGAATGGAAATAGCATCAACTTGATGACTTTTTGTGGCACATCCTTGAAATTGATAGTTGAAGTCAACTTGTTAAACCAACGGATGTGTGCATACGGGTCTTCTCGATCAAACCCGTGGAATTGATTTGTAGACACAAGTTGGATCAAATGTGTCTTCAATTCGAAGTGATCAGAATTGATTACTGGTAGAATGATGGCATCTCCATAACCCTCGGTGGGTGCCTGGAGCATTTCCGCCATAGTTCGTTCGTCTGCCATATTGTTGCTTGGAATAGTACGAATCTCGGGTTCGACTATTTGGGCAGCACGTCTACGAGAACGTCGTCTAGGAATTTCTGCTAGATCACGAAAAGGACTCAATGATCTAGAAGAACGAGTGCGCATGCACTAGAGTTAACTCTAAGGGATCTCAGAGTTAAGGAAAGGAATTATGAAATTGGTGAAAATGGGGTAAGAAGAATCTTTTTGGGTTTTCTGGTTCTGACAAGTATATATAACAACAAATCCAATTAAAACAAGATCGAGGCAAAACAACAGTGAACTTAAACCAATAATCACAGTATGAATGGCTTCTTTGAAAAAGGTACACCAATCACAAGGACAGAAAGGCAAGTTTTAAATCTTTGGTTCGGGAACTTATTATGGTCGTACCCCCAGTTAGGTAGTACACTGCCTTGGTTTGCGGTGGTAATCTTTTATGTTGTTATTATTAAAGAAAACGACAAATCTTTTTGTATTTTTATATTTGATACATATATAGAAACAAAAGAAAAATATTTTTGTGTTTTATACGTTTTTGGATGTTTTTGGGTTTTTGGATTTTTTATAAGAATATATATATAGATATAGATAGATGGTATGAACAAGGAGTGATTATTCAAATCACTAATCTGCTAAACGTAAGACAATTAGCACAGCTCCCCGGCAGCGGCGCCAAAATTTTGATCTGTGCTAAACCGTCAAGTTTTCTCACGCAAGCTGACCACTTGTGAATGGCTGACTGTAAGAAACTTAAAACAGCTTAAGCACAAATGCAATGAAGATCAGGGGAGTATAGGGTTTCCCCGGGTCGTTAACTCCCAACGAGCCGTGCGAGAATAATCAAACGTGTAGTGATCGAGAAGATTTGAACAGATAAGGAGATATGATTTATTATAACTACAGAATAAGTGTATAAATTACAATGGCTTAAATGCAAATTAAAGAAAATTAAAAAGATAAAAAATATTAAATAAACGCTATCACTATATTTAAAATGATGTTTTTGATTTTATGTTTTTATAAAACTAGAATTTAAAACTACGTGACGTACTAAAGAAAATGTGAAACTAAAGCAATATTAATCCTAAAAATATGAAAATGATATTTTTACAATCCTAATGATAAAAGAAAATTTTTAGAAAAAGAAAATTATTTTTAAAACTATTTATCTAATTATAATTAATTAAAAACTATTTTTAACTATTTAATAACAACCTAAAATACAAGAAAATATGAAATAAAGCTAGAAAAATAAAACTATGACTTAGAAAAATCTAAAATATCAAAATAGAATTTTCAAAACTATTTTTGTATTTTTCTGATTATTTTTCTATTTTCTATGAATTAAAAACTATTAAAAACTAATTAAATTGCTAAAAAATACAAATTTAACTAGGAAAAATTTGGAAAATTAATTTTTTTACTTTTTATATTTATCTTAATCTAAGAAAAATGAAAAATTATTTTTTTGAACTTTTTCTGAATTAATTGTATTAAAAGCTAATTAAATAAGCCTAAAACTGAATTAAATCAAGAAAAATACTAAACAGTACTGGAAAAATCTAAAAAATTCAAGAAAACTCTAAAATTATATTAGGAATCTTGTAAATAAGCACTTAAAATAAGCAAATGGACACCAATAAGCACCAACTGAACACAGAAGCTTTAAAATGCTAAAAGAACTAAAATGCAACAAGTCTTAACTGCTTTTAACCATTGGAATGAAAAATTACACAGATTTGGTGTTTTGGCTAAATGTGCTTAAAACAGTTTAAGGTACTAAGTTGCAGCCTATCAATAAGCACTTAAATAAGCTGGAAACTAGAAAGCAATTGTAAGAACCTAAAGTAGACCTGGCCAAGAGTTTGTAAACCAAAAATCAGGCTTGGACTAGCTAGAATGAGCACTGAGCAAGGCTAGCAAATCACCTGTGCACACTCAGTCAATGCTAAGCTTGTGCACAGGGGATTTGAGACCCAATCCACAAGCTCATTTGAAGCTTTTAAAAATTTTGCAAAATTCTACAAAAATGGTAATAAGAATTAAGACCAACTGAAGTTTTTAAAATGCCAATTTTCACTGAATTTGGCTCAAGAATGAATCTAAGAAAATTCTCCCTAGTTGACCCCAAAATGACTTTTTGCAATTTTGACTTTTTGAAGACAGCTATGAACTTTGACCAAAATGAAATTTGACACCAATTTTTGGCCTGATATTGATGTAATATGATGTAATGAACTTACTGCAAGCAATGTTTATGAGTTTTAAACACAAAACAAGTGATTGGTTATTAAAAATCTCAACAGTGAGCAAGTTAAGACAGTTAGATGTAATTTTTGACTTTTGAAGTTGCAGGTGCAGTTTTTATGACTGATATGAGCTCAAATGAGCTTAACAAGCATGAAACAACTAGAAACAACCACTGACTACACTTCTAAGACAGATTAATCCACATATCCAAACACCCTTTTAACAAATGATTATGACTCAAAACTGATCCAAACACTTAACTAGCCCATGATACTGATCCAAGTGAGTTTAATTACTCTAAATACAACTTATTCAAACAGATTTTAACTACTTAAAACTACTAAAACAGATTAAGCTATGAAACTTAGAAAATCACTTACAAATGGTCCTTTAGCCACAGTGGCTTGCCAAAGAATCAAAAGAAACCAGAATCACTACCCTATCTATATCAACCCATAGCTTCTTAATCAACCCAAATGCAGCCTGCATCAATCCCATTCCATTCCAAACCTGTTTGAACCAAATTGGTTGCACAGTTGACTTTCTTTGACCATACACCAAATGTGCTTAAAACTGAATTTCAAGCTTACAATAAGCTATGTTAAGCTCAAATAAACTTGTTTACACTTAAAATTAAGCTGTTGGAATCTTGGACATAAGAGTTTAAATTTGAAATTTTAAACAGTGTACATGAGAGTTGAAACTGAAATCAAACTTTGATTTAAAGGCTCAAACTGAATTACAATAACTAAATAACTTAGTTCCAATATCATAAAGCTTGAAATTACAAATTGAAAAGCTAATTAAAACATTTTAAGAAAAATACGACATGCTTATGAAAATAAAAATTAACTACTTCTTGAACAAGCTTCTTCTTCTCTCTTTTATACACCAAATGGCTTCCTCTCTCTCCTCTGACTGATTCCCAGCACTAATTGGAGCCATTGGATGGCTAGAAATGATCTTGGCCCTTGATTTGGTTTTGGCGGGAAAAACTGTTTTGAGAGTTGGGCTCTGATATAGCTAGTAGGGGGTGGCATTTATTGTAGTGGGTTGTGATGATGAGGGGGGTGGTTTGAGGTGATAAGGTCTGGGAAAGGAGGTGACTGGTGAGGGTTGCAGAGCAAGTTGGGGAAGACAGGTGGTGGGAGGGAAAAAGGTGTTCGTTTGACTTGGTTTGACTAGGCAGTCCAAAAAGATAATGACAGGGGGGTCAAAATGATATAGTGGCAGGGGTCCAAATCTGTTTTGACAAGGCTATGTTTTAAACACAAGGACTAAACTTGTATTTTCTGAAAAGACCAAGGACCAAACCTGTAATTTTCCAAACTTGTTTCAAGGGACCAAAATTGACAAGCTTTGAAAGTTTAGGGACCTAACTTGTCATTATTGAAAGTTAAGGGACCTAAGTTGTAATTTTTGAAAGTTAAAGGACCTAAGTTGTAAATTTGTAATTTTAAATCTCAAGGACCAATTTTGACAACTTAAGAATCCTTAAGGACTTAAAATGATATTTTTCTTTATTTGGTTTTACCAGGGACTGTTTTTGACAACTTTTGAAACTTGGGGGACTAAAACTGCCAATTATGCAAACTTGATACGTTTTTCACCAGATTTTGATATTTTTGCATTTAAAACACATAAAACACTTATTTGTGATATTTTTATCATTTTGATGCATTTCTGAGTGTTTTCAGATGTTTTTGCAGTTTAAATGGTACAAAAATGATGAGTATTTAGACACTCATCATACATTATTACGCAAATAAAGGGAATTTGAATTTAACGTTCCCTTCCCGTCATTTCATAAACTTTAACTTTTCCCATGAATCCCAATCATCCCAAAACTGTATACGAATGATATGACTCGACTTAGCAACTTATGCAAGCAACTAGATAATTGAACTAAGGGTTTTTAGGGTGATAACAATAATGCACTAAAAGTGAGTGCATACAAGGTTGGCTAAGGCGATTTGGGTGTACATTTGGGGGTGGGGTGTAAACAATGCTCTTCATTGATATTCCGGAAAACCGAAACATCACGAGAACCGTGAAAAGGATAGGCTCTGAGGGGTTAACTAGGGGTATCGTGTACTAAAGATGAGTACAACGCAAAGGTGTGGGGGAATTACTCAACCGATGTGGAAGAAGTAATTATATTACGGGTATCAAACAAGGGTTATCCTAATGCCCTTTATCATTTAGTTATTCCTAACTACACAAGTGTAGTCTTACTAGCGATCTCGGGATGCATCACAAAACAAGTTCTAGAATCTATTATACTACCGGTTCACACACTAAGCATTAAAGATGAATGCTTTAATTCCTACTAATCTAAGGGTGATCCTCACATTTTGGGTGGAATTTAGGTGGTAAAGGGTTTTTGTGCTAGTCATGTAACTTCCTATCCATGAGTCGCTTTTGTTAAGACTAATGGCCCACTCCTATATGTCATGAAAAATTTTAAATTTGGTGCCAAAATTACCCTAACCGACATTTTCTCATGGTTTATTACAAAAATACAATTGCACAAAGCAAATAATCAAGGATAAGCATAGTTTCAATGTTCCCCAAAAGTATCAAAGTTATGATAATAGAAGGTAATTAAAAACGAAAGAAACTAATACTCCCCTGATTAGCTCGGTAGGATCCGTGTGTGAATTATTGGTTAAATCCTTTCCAAGAAGAATGTATGCGTGAAAAGTTCCTTCCAACCTTATGTATCTTCTTCTTGATAAATAAAACCTGCACACTTGAAGAAAACAAGCGAAACCTTCGCGTAAAATCGGCGGTAATAATATATATAAGACTCTACTAAACTAGGATATAATGCTTGTGGAATGGATGTTTACATAATTTCTGGAAAATTAAAACCTATATAATTCCAAAATTTATAAGTAGCTCAGAAAACGAGAAAAAAGTAATCAGTTTTTTTTACTCCTTCCTGACGCCGTCAGGTTACGATCCTGACGCCGTCAGGTTATCCTGACAAAAACTGGTCTGCGATTTTCTGGAAAAAATTCTGGAAAATTTACATCTTTAAAATCTGAAAAAATTTTCTGCAAAACATCCATTATGACTCGATACAAGCATTTGACTCGAACAAACACACATGTATATCTTTTAATTAATTGCAATTCTTATGTATACGTTTCTTTGGAAAACGTGTGTAATCCTCCCTACACTTATCCTTTATGTAAAATACCTTTATATGTGATTAAGACGAGGTTAAAAACAAAATAAAGCATATTTACAAATTTAAACATGAGAATAGACAATCAATAAAAGATATATGACACAAACAACAAGATAATCTAATCACACAGGTTATAGAGGAACCACGCCACATGCAAATTTACATACATATCGAATCATTCAAAGTTCAACAAAAGTCAAGATATCCTAAATTATTACATGCCCAAATAAAAATTGTTCCAACAACCAACCATACTTAGCCATAAACAATCCATGAACAAATACATGAGTCACTGGGGAGGGAGTCCATAACGATAGTCGTAACCGGGGGAAGATGGCCCAAATACCCATAGGGTGGATAATCCTCCTCCCGCCCTGGGAATGGATCGATCTGGAGATGTGGGTCAAGCTGATCACACACGGACAGATGCTGCATCTGCCTGACAATATGGTCATAGGTCCATCCATGTGCCCATGCGGCCCATCCATGCTCCCTAGTAGGCCTGCCAATCCCCACTGGACATCTTTCGGTAGGCGTCAGCGGAGCCTCTTGCTTCACCCCCTGCTGGTGTGCTGGTATTTGTGGCTCCTCATCATCGTCGTCATCACCACACTGAATGTTGGACTGAGCAAGGAACCACGCGTAACCTCTACCATAATCCATGAGGACATCCATAGCTTTCAGAGACTTAGCTTTAACGACCCTTGGTGTTGCCACCGCATTAAGCTACGCGGGTACCTCCCCTGCCAATACCCCCAAGGATCGGGCTAACCGGGTGATAAGCATGCCTCCATATACCATATCCTCCAACCTTATTCCACTAGCAGTCCTCAAGTAGTCGGCCAACCAGAATGGGATGTTGCAGTGCACACCCTCGGCCAATATGCAGTAAAGATAGAATAGGTCAGGCAAGGTGACACGATGACCCGTGGCATGACGCCCTGTGATAGAGAAGGTGAGGAAGCGGTGCACGAGCCTAACCCTCGGATCTCGGATTTGTGAGGCGAGGGTACTCCCAGTAGCGTACTCCCCATCAGATATCGTGTTCCAGAACTGAATAACCAACATGTCGTCCCTATGGGTAACCCCAGCTGCTAATTGAGCCCTAAAAACATCAATCTCAGTATTCCCAAATGCATATAATCCCAACCTCCATCCAAACTCAAGTATCGACATAGCCCTCCATTCCCCTCCTAACCTAAATTGGATCCCCTGAAAATCAATGTTATCCCGACATGAATTAATATCCATCAGATAAGATGCGTGAAATTCACGCACCAACTCGCCATACACGGGCTCTCGTATCTTAAACAGCCTCTCCCACTGGGGATTAGTGAACTTGTCCCTCCTAAAACTATTCGAAAACTCCCTAGCCAAATCATTCTCCTCAAGAAATGCCCAGTCCAAAACAGCCCCTGAATCAATAGTCTGATGAAGTAAATCATTGTAACGGGCTTGACATCCTTCCTTGACAAATACCCGCACCCAACGATCGTGTCAACAATGTTTTCATGGGCGCTAGAAGACTGTCCCCTAGTTCTCTTTACCCTTCTGCTCATCTGAAACAAGAAATCAAATAGGTGGAGAACAAATGAGTAACATTCGCGATGCTAAAGATGACACCAGCAGGTGCTGACGGCGTCGCAACATACACCTGACGCCGTCATCTCGACCAAATTTTGAATCCGACATTTGCGAGGGAAAAGTCCAAGTTTTTAACCATAACCCTTGACCCAAAAACCCTTGTTGCAGCAACAATGGTTTAATGGCTAGGTGGTTTTGATTCCTAAGCCGTCAAGGCTTCTCGCAAGGTTAACCCCATATGATAACACTATTATTCGCCTAATCTTAAGCCTAGTTAACAAGATTCATAGGCGATATTTAGCATAAATCAAATTAGTTGGGGTTTTCGGATTGAAAAAGAGGGGAAAACAAAATTGAGCATGAATTAGGACAATTGAATAGACAAAGATCAACGTATATCACTTACCTTGTGGAGATTGACATGGCAAAATAGTGAATTTGATGTGGAGAAATCGTGTTGGTGTGGTGTGGGGCGGATAAAAAATGTGTAGGGTAAAGAATGAAAGAGATGGGTGATGTATTTATCCGTCTGATCTGGCTTGGAGACGGCGTCACTGGTTATGTGTGACGGCGTCACGCCCAAATTTTGTAAAAGAACATAGTTTTGTTAACCCGCCCGGATCAAAAATCTGATTACTATCTTTGACAAAAAATTTGTTTTTTATTTTATGACCTATTTTGCCAATACACCCGTAATCTTCACGATGGTAAGTAATGCATATGTCAAATTGTCTTTCAATTGTAATCCTAGAAATTCCAAAGTATCGGGTGTGAGGGTTCTTTGATCCTGGTTTAAAACCGAAAGAACTTTTCCTAATATTGGGAGAATTGGGGGTGACACGTGCACCATTCCAACAAATATGTTCCTGGGGAACAAGCGGGGAGTGTTGATACAGGAATTAAGGCAAGGATGTGATTCCTTGGGGAGTTTTGTCCTGCTTACTGGAGTTGGAGAGGGTCTGGGTGTCATCCCAACGTTTTCCGGTATCGCATATACCTTTTCTACCTTTTTAGGTATATTGTTCCTTGCGATTTCTTCATGGATTTTCAACATGAAGTTGTCAGCTAGACCCAAGAAAGTGTCATGAGTCTTTCGTATCTTAGCTTCGAGGCGTCTTATTTCCTTTTCTTGCTTGTGGACAAATGTCAACATTATGTCCTCGAATTCATCTTGCCGGGACTTTCTTGGGAGCATAAATTTCTTGACCGTTTTCACATGCTTATCAGCATGGGCGGCTATTTCCATTAACACATTCACTTGGGCCTCCATACTCATAATTTGTTGTGCTTGGGAAGTTGACCCGTTCTCTTGGAAAACTGGAATTTCCCAACCTTCCTCTTCATATTGAGCTAGGTCCTCAATAACCTCCCAGCATGCTTTAGCATTGAGGTCACTTAGCCTTCCACCGGCGGCATAATCAATGGTTCGTTGGAGGGATAGACTGACATGATCATAGAAGAGTTGGACTTGTAGCCAAAGATCAATGCCGTGATGAGGGACTTTATGGAGTAAGTCCTTGAATCGAGTCCATGCTTCGTAGAGAGATTCACCTTGACGTTGTTGGAACATCAAGATGTCATTCCTAAGCTTAGTGGTTCTCCCCGGTGGGAAAAATTGAGCAAGGAAGCGAGAGGTGAGATCATCCCAACTTAAGATGGAGCCGGCGGGAAGTCGCTCAAGCCAATTACTAGCTTGGTCCCGTAGAGATAATTGGAAGAGACGCGGACACGTGGTCTCTCGAGTGATAGCATCGAGGTCGATGGAATCGACGATTTTAAGGAAATCCTTAAGATGCTGAGTAGGATCTTCGGAACGAAGTCCATGGAATGCACATCCGTTTTGCACCAACCGGATGGTGTCGGATCGCAGGGCCGTAGTTTGGGCTTGGTCGGGAAGCTCAATGGTGTTCCTATAACCTTGGTGGCTAGGTATGGAGTATTCAGCAAGAGTACGGCCTCTTGGCGGGTCATTTGGTGGTAGGTTGACGAATGGTGGTTGGTTATCACCTTCCATGATGAAAAGTGATGGGGTTTTATGAACAAAGGTCACGAAGAAAGGGGATAGACTACGAGGTGGACTACTAACTAGCTATTCTATTCCCCGGCAGCGGCGCCAAAAACTTGATAACGCTATACGCGTCGTTCGGGGTCAAAGGAACTTCCTTTTCATCGAGCAAGTTTTTCAACACCCTGGGCAGTGAACCTAATCGTTGTAGTGTAGTATTAGGGTAAGCCACCGGAATTGATATCGTTCTCTAGGGGAATAGGAATGCTAATGAGGAGTTACTACGCTAAGGTTGGGGTTGAGGAAGATTATTTTTTGATATTTTTATGTTTTTTAGGAAAATGGAAAAGTATGAATCTCAGGGTTTGGATTTGGGAGGTTGGTATTTCTACCGATTACTCTACTATCTAATTATCTAATTAACTAAGGTGAGGGTAGTCTATGTCTAATTATTGTGTGCTCGTATGATGATTTAAAGATGTGTTTACTTAGGTTTTATTACTCCTTAGTTATCTCCTATTGATGGTTGAATTGTCACGTCCTTATTCTTAATCGCGTTGTGTGTCTAAGGTCGTAGGGTATGCGTTTATCCCTAACTCTTTGAAACTACCAAAGGGTCTCGTCTACAAAATCTCTAGGATTTATAATGTAAAACCCTAAAATTCAAAACGAATACTAAAGACTAAAATACCCTTGAAATCGAAAATTATAAAATACGTTTATGTTCATTTAACGAAATTTAAAACTTAACTTATCTATAATTAAAACTTAACGAATATGTGTACGTGATCGACATGGTACGACGAAGATTAAACGTCTCGCGTAAATCGTTTGGGCCTTATTTCCGTTTAATGGTGAACCAAGTGGGCCGTTCGTTTGTGTGGTTTGGACTCAAGCTGAGAGCCCATATGGGCGTGTGTTGTTTGTGTTCGGTTGGACCCAAGCCGAAGCCCACACCTCAAAAGCCCTAAACCGAATTTTACCAACTATAAATACAACACATTAACACAATTTGGAAACCCTAGTTTTGCCTCTTTTCTTTTCTTGTTCTATTCGGCCGAAGCCCTAAATCCCCTTGGTGTCGAGACTTTGTTCCCAACGAGCTAAGGTATAATCACGTTCTATTCGTCTCACTTTGATACATCTAACTTTATAATATGTTGTAATATGTCTTGTTTAGCCGAAGCTTATGTTTTTGTGTCGAGCCATATGAAACCGAAACCAACTACATAATGAATCGGATCTAATATAATTAGGGAACATGTATTGTAATGTGTTTTGTGAATCGGATCATAGGTATGTCGAGCACAATAAAACCGAATCATATATATAGATGTTATCATGCCTAATAAATTCGAAACCCTAATTGGAATGGAACCCTAAGTGTAATTAATGGTCTAAACATGTGATTATAATGGTTTTAATAAACCCTAAAACTGGACAGCATCATATGTCGAACTTGGGTGCGTCATAGATCGAATTTTATAAGTGCAATAATCTGGGTTTTTGTTGGAAAAGTTTATTTTATGTCTTAGTTAAGTTTTCCAAGTGGTTTGGTCGAATTTGGAGTTGTCTAAGTCGTATTTTTGAATTTTACAAGATCAAGTGTCAAAGCTGAGAAAACGGGTCTGAAATTTGGTTGGATTGTTTGATTTTTCATTTTTAAACCATAAGGAATTGGGAGCTCTCCTTTTACAGGATTGACATTTAGGATATAAATGAATTTCTGGGAGTTTTGGGAATTTTTCCAAGGTGTCTAAACAGGTCCAATAAGTGTAAACTTTTAAGGTGTATTTTCTGATTACTTTCTGGACAGGTCTGGACTTGTGATTTTCCATAGGCCATTTGGCATAGAGATAGAACCCACCAATTTTTGGAGACTCTTTTAAATCATATGTGAACCCCTGGGATTTTGCTTGATTTCATTTGAGCTAAGTAAGTATTTTATAAAAATCGCTAAAGTCTGGTCCGAATATGAGTTTAAGAAACTGAAAGATAAAATATGATATCAATAGGTAATACACTTACAAAAGCATAAGAAGCTTATAAAAGGAACTAATAAGTATTATACGAATCGTAATCCGTGTAGATTCATTGAAGAAGATGTGGCGTCGTATCTTCGTGTTCGTTCATTCATTTGCTTTTCCCTCATTTGCGTTAAGGTACAGATATTCTGACCTTTTCAGTAAAGGTTCCTTATGACGTTCTCTTTTCGTTAGCTTTTCTATTTCAATTATTAGGATTCCCTATGCCATTGCTATGATTCCTTTCTGTTTATATGAATCTCTGTTTGTCTGAACTTCTGTTTGTTGAACCTTGCTATGTTTGAGTATGAATTTCTGATTATGAACTTCTGATTATGAACATCTAATTATGAACCTCTGATTATGAGCGTATGATATGTGACTGTGATATGAACCTTTGATTTCTGAACATTTGATATGAACCCTTTCTGATTTGTTTGATCCGTTGCTTCTCTGAAACTTCTGATTAGTGAACCATGAAATATCTGATTTGGACTTTATGATATGAAACCTCTGATATATATATCTGTTGACTTTTATGATGAATTATGATCTGTGTCAATTATGACAATCTGTTTTACCTAAGTTAGTTTGACACCCGAGCCAAATATTTCACTAGTCATGGGGGTTCCATGTCCGTATCAGTGATGCACCTCTGATATGACTCTAGGGCAGTAGAGTGATGTTCTGCCACGTCCCTGGATGGTGGAGCATATTTTGTATATGTAGGAAGGGGCGTATGGATGCATCCTAGATCTGATCTGTTATCTGATATGATTTGTCTGGTGAATGATGTCGTGTGCAATACGCGTCTTCACAAATTCTAGGAGCTAGCTAATCCATTTGTTATTGAGGTCTCCCCTCATATTATAAAAGGTATTCCGAGGTCACCCCTCCGAATAAGAAAGTTACTTCTGATATGATATGTTCTGGGCTCGTGGTAGTTAACTAAATCTTTATCTGTTATTTCTATGTTAAGTATTCTGATTATGATTCGGTATGTTCAAGTGTTTATGATTATGTGCTAGGCTTATTATATGTTATTATATGTGTTTATGCTTTTGTATGTTTATGAGACTACCGTCTGTTATGCTAAGATATGATTAATATGTTTAAACATGATTCGTATATCTGATATTATGTTAGTTTATCGTTACTTGAATGCGTTGATCTGCGAGATGAATGTGCTAGCGTACAATTGAGTGTTTTGAAAGTTTAGTATGTATGATGGTTCAGTTAATTTTATAAACTTTGCCTATCGGTTAGTTATCTGTCTGCATATTTGACCTGCCATGTTAAAACTCTGCTGATGTTAAGATTTGATCTGAGAACTGGTTTAGCTTATGATATATGTTCTGATAATTGCTAATGGCTATGTTATGTCTTTGTCTATTGAGTTATAGTTTGTCTATTGTGTTTTCTGTCTGTATGTGTGACCTGCCATGTTTAAATTCTGCTTATACTAAAGTTTGATCTGGGAAAATGGTTTAATTTATAATATCTGGCCTGTTAACTTACTATCTGCTATGTTATGCCTATAGTTCATTTAATTATAGTTTTTGTAAGGTATTCTCATTGGTATGTGTGACTACTATGTGTTGACTGTTGTTTTCCGCTGCTACGACACTGGTTAAGTTTATTAAATGTAACATATCTAATTTGTGTGAATGTCATGTTTACTTCATAGAAATTGTTTCTGTTAGTTTGATATTTCGTTTGGCTTATATGTACTCGAAGTTTCTGATTTATTAAATGCTTGGTCATTTGATGTGTTTGCGTTTGTGTCATCAATATGCTATGTGTTTGCTCTTGATTGCTATTTGTTCTTCCGGATTTCTGTGTGTTTGTGTTCCGCAGAATCCTCTATGATTCATTATGCTCACTCCGCTGCGACTTCGATATTCGTTTCATTTGTTTCAGTTTGCATTTTGTTTTGTTTAGTTTCCGTTTTTGTTATATCTGTTCACTGGGCTTTGTAAGCTCAGCCGCATTTTCTTTTCCTGCGGCAGGTATTAGGCGTTCAAGATGAGCTTGTGGGATGGCTGATCTGGGTTGAGAGTAGAACTGAGAGCAAGTTGTGACTATAGAGATCCTAGATTTATTTTGATTATTAAGTTATTTATATTTTCTTTTGTAAATTTTGTAAAGGCTTCCGCTATTGTATAGTACTTAAGGTTCTGATATGAAACCGTATTTGTGATATCTTTACCCTTGTCGGGTTGGGGTGTTACAATTTATGGTATTAGAGCTCTAGGTTTTAGGACCCTTAGAGCTTAGGCTATGACCTGTGAGGATTGGGTAGACATTAGGTTTCCGTCTGTTCAGATATTTTTCGATTCCTTTTGATGGTCGTTCATATTTGACTTCGATATCCTTTTGCCTTCACTGAATTGGCCCTCCTCTGTTCGCATCGAATTTTGTTATTTTGTTTTCGCTCGTCCGTTTGTCGATCGTTAGATGGAGACTACCCGTGGAGCCGAAGAAGATAGTGCCGACCCTGCGTTGCTGCAACAGTCCCTGTGCTGGAGAGGTTCGTGAAGCAGAAGCCACACTCGACTGCCGTGCCGCTGGAGACATCAGGATGCTGCTGGAGGGAGCTGGACGAATCAACCAAAGACGCAACGACGAAGACATGATTCAACCGGTGGCTGGGAAGGTTCATCTACTTCATATGATTTGGGCGCGACTTGTGATATTCTGATTCGTTTGTCATGTATTTTGTGACGGTTTGATATTCTGCTAAGTGATTCTGATCCGTATTGCTTTTCTCTGATTTGTTCGGAACTCGGTTTGAATCGTGAAGTTTATCGTCTGGCATTTTGTTAATATCCCAGTTTTCTTTTGGATCGTCAGTAATGAGTCACGAGGAACAGTTTTATGCTAGTTGGTGGCCTCCTTTCATTGTGATATGGTAAGTTGTCTGATGTGTTATATGCTGCATGAATGTGTATCTGGTCTGTTTTGGTATGTTACTTGTTATCTATATGTTATCCGTTTTGTTCTGATATTAGTTATGTGGTTATCATGACCCGAGACAGAATATGATGATAATAAGGACTTGTTATGTGATGCAAGTATTATGACGCCTGATCAACGTGATAATACCGAGATCATATAATTTGAACTTATTGAAATTATATGACGTCTGGGGAAATGCCTGTGGTTGATACGTGAAAAGAATATGACTTATATCCGTTATTTGGCACTCCTCATGTTCGTTTGAAATTCTGTACCTAATTGTGAGATTTTTGTCGATATCTGTTACGTGTAAGTTTTGTGCGCGTTGGACCGAAATTGTTATGATTTGTGTGAACTATGGCTTGCTATGTTTGCTCTAAGTGTGTACGTCTCCGTGTACCCTTATTGTGATCATTGAATATTTCGTGAAGTGTTTGAGGAACATTAGATCCTTTTAGTTTGATTATCTGCGATTAGTAAGACCATTAGGATTCGTTCTGCCTATGCATATGATGGTTTTCATCATTAGATATCAGAATAAGTTAGAGCGTGTTGTTTGATTTTCGGCATCTCATCTGTTTTCTGCCAATACGTTAATAAGTATATGATTATCTGTTATAAGTATTTGATTATTGGTTCGATTTCCGAAAAGTATGAGTTTGAATGTTCTGATAAGAATCCGTTTGTTCTAGGATAAGTTTCGCGTTCGCTAGGTTCCTTGAAATTCTGAAATCCGATTTATTTCTGTTCTGTTCCGTCTTGTTCAATTTCGAGGACGAAATTTTCTTTTTAGGAAGGAAGAGTTGTAAAACCCTAAAATTCAAAACGAATACTAAAGACTAAAATACCCTTGAAATCGAAAATTATAAAATACGTTTATGTTCATTTAACGAAATTTAAACTTAACTTATCTATAATTAAAACTTAACGAATATGTGTACGTGATCGACATGGTACGACGAAGATTAAACGTCTCGCGTAAATCGTTTGGGCCTTGTTTCCGTTTAATGGTGAACCAAGTGGGCCGTTCGTTTGTGTGGTTTGGACTCAAGCTGAGAGCCCATATGGGCGTGTGTTGTTTGTGTTCGGTTGGACCCAAGCCGAAGCCCACACCTCAAAAGCCCTAAACCGAATTTTACCAACTATAAATACAACACATTAACACAATTTGGAAACCCTAGTTTTGCCTCTTTTCTTTTCTTGTTCTATTCGGCCGAAGCCCTAAATCCACTTGGTGTCGAGACTTTGTTCCCAACGAGCTAAGGTATAATCACGTTCTATTCGTCTCACTTTGATACATCTAACTTTATAATATGTTGTAATATGTCTTGTTTAGCCGAAGCTTATGTTTTTGTGTCGAGCCATATGAAACCGAAACCAACTACATAATGAATCGGATCTAATATAATTAGGGAACATGTATTGTAATGTGTTTTGTGAATCGGATCATAGGTATGTCGAGCACAAGAAAACCGAATCACATATATAGATGTTATCATGCCTAATAAATTCGAAACCCTAATTGGAATGGAACCCTAAGTGTAATTAATGGTCTAAACATGTGATTATAATGGTTTTAATAAACCCTAAAACTGGACAGCATCATATGTCGAACTTGGGTGCGTCATAGATCGAATTTTATAAGTGCAATAATCTGGGTTTTTGTTGGAAAAGTTTATTTTATGTCTTAGTTAAGTTTTCCAAGTGGTTTGGTCGAATTTGGAGTTGTCTAAGTCGTATTTTTGAATTTTACAAGATCAAGTGTCAAAGCTGAGAAAACGGGTCTGAAATTTGGTTGGATTGTTTGATTTTTCATTTTCAAACCATAAGGAATTGGGAGCTCTCCTTTTACAGGATTGACATTTAGGATATAAATGAATTTCTGGGAGTTTTGGGAATTTTTCCAAGGTGGCTAAACAGGTCCAATAAGTGTAAACTTTTAAGGTGTATTTTCTGATTACTTTCTGGACAGGTCTGGACTTGTGATTTTCCATAGGCCATTTGGCATAGAGATAGAACCCACCAATTTTTGGAGACTCTTTTAAATCATATGGGAACCCCTGGGATTTTGCTTGATTTCATTTGAGCTAAGTAAGTATTTTATAAAAATCGCTAAAGTCTGGTCCGAATATGAGTTTAAGAAACTGAAAGATAAAATATGATATCAATAGGTAATACACTTACAAAAGCATAAGAAGCTTATAAAAGGAACTAATAAGTATTATACGAATCGTAATCCGTGTAGATTCATTGAAGAAGATGTGGCGTCGTATCTTCGTGTTCGTTCATTCATTTGCTTTTCCCTCATTTGCGTTAAGGTACAGATATTCTGACCTTTTCAGTAAAGGTTCCTTATGACGTTCTCTTTTCGTTAGCTTTTCTATTTCAATTATTAGGATTCCCTATGCCATTGCTATGATTCCTTTCTGTTTATATGAATCTCTGTTTGTCTGAACTTCTGTTTGTTGAACCTTGCTATGTTTGAGTATGAATTTCTGATTATGAACTTCTGATTATGAACATCTAATTATGAACCTCTGATTATGAGCGTATGATATGTGACTGTGATATGAACCTTTGATTTCTGAACATTTGATATGAACCCTTTCTGATTTGTTTGATCCGTTGCTTCTCTGAAACTTCTGATTAGTGAACCATGAAATATCTGATTTGGACTTTATGATATGAAACCTCTGATATATATATCTGTTGACTTTTATGATGAATTATGATCTGTGTCAATTATGACAATCTGTTTTACCTAAGTTAGTTTGACACCCGAGCCAAATATTTCACTATTCATGGGGGTTCCATGTCCGTATCAGTGATGCACCTCTGATATGACTCTAGGGCAGTAGAGTGATGTTCTGCCACGTCCCTGGATGGTGGAGCATATTTTGTATATGTAGGAAGAGGCGTATGGATGCATCCTAGATCTGATCTGTTATCTGATATGATTTGTCTGGTGAATGATGTCGTGTGCAATACGCGTCTTCACAAATTCTGGGAGCTAGCTACTCCATTTGTTATTGAGGTCTCCCCTCATATTATAAAAGGTATTCCGAGGTCACCCCTCCGAATAAGAAAGTTACTTCTGATATGATATGTTCTGGGCTCGTGGTAGTTAACTAAATCTTTATCTGTTATTTCTATGTTAAGTATTCTGATTATGATTCGGTATGTTCAAGTGTTTATGATTATGTGCTAGGCTTATTATATGTTATTATATGTGTTTATGCTTTTGTATGTTTATGAGACTATCGTCTGTTATGCTAAGATATGATTAATATGTTTAAACATGATTCGTATATCTAATATTATGTTAGTTTATCGTTACTTGAATGCGTTGATCTGCGAGATGAATGTGCTAGCATACAATTGAGTGTTTTGAAAGTTTAGTATGTATGATGGTTCAGTTAATTTTATAAACTTTGCCTATCGGTTAGTTATCTGTCTGCATATTTGACCTGCCATGTTAAAACTCTGCTGATGTTAAGATTTGATCTGAGAACTGGTTTAGCTTATGATATATGTTCTGATAATTGCTAATGGCTATGTTATGTCTTTGTCTATTGAGTTATAGTTTGTCTATTGTGTTTTCTGTCTGTATGTGTGACCTGCCATGTTTAAATTCTGCTTATACTAAAGTTTGATCTGGGAAAATGGTTTAATTTATAATATCTGGCCTGTTAACTTACTATCTGCTATGTTATGCCTATAGTTCATTTAATTATAGTTTTTGTAAGGTATTCTCATTGGTATGTGTGACTACTATGTGTTGATTGTTGTTTTCCGCTGCTACGACACTGGTTAAGTTTATTAAATGTAACTTATCTGATTTGTGTGAATGTCATGTTTACTTCATAGAAATTGTTTCTGTTAGTTTGATATTTCGTTTGGCTTATATGTACTCGAAGTTTCTGATTTATTAAATGCTTGGTCATTTGATGTGTTTGCGTTTGTGTCATCAATATGCTATGTGTTTGCTCTTGATTGCTATTTGTTCTTCCGGATTTCTGTGTGTTTGTGTTCCGCAGAATCCTCTATGATTCATTATGCTCACTCCGCTGCGACTTCGATATTCGTTTCATTTGTTTCAGTTTGCATTTTGTTTTGTTTAGTTTCCGTTTTTGTTATATCTGTTCACTGGGCTTTGTAAGCTCAGCCGCATTTTCTTTTCCTGCGGCAGGTATTAGGCGTTCAAGATGAGCTTGTGGGATGGCTGATCTGGGTTGAGAGTAGAACTGAGAGCAAGTTGTGACTATCGAGATCCTAGATTTATTTTGATTATTAAGTTATTTATATTTTCTTTTGTAAATTTTGTAAAGGCTTCCGCTATTGTATAGTACTTAAGGTTCTGATATGAAACCGTATTTGTGATATCTTTACCCTTGTCGGGTTGGGGTGTTACATATAAACTCTAACTCTAAGGTACTCTTTGGATGGTTTAGCCTACAACTACTCTAGGTGTTATAGTCTAAGGTTCACAAAGATTAATCAAGCATTAACTACACAACGAATGACCTATCGCATTACTAGATCATTAACAATTAAGATAACAGACAACCAATCAATATTCAATAGTTAAGTTTCATATACCCTAAGCAAACACACAAGTAAATTAGCCGGACATGGAGAACATGCAAGCATACACACAAATAATTGAAGACATAATTGAATTAATGAAGTAAAACACTTATCTTGGTGTAAGATAGGGTTTGGAACCCTAAAATACTGTACAAGACAGCCTTGGTTCGGTTTAGGTTTTTATTCCAAAAGACTACACACTGAAAGCTAAAAAATTTGGATTCTATATATAAGATTACATTCGCGACGGCATCACCTTATGATTTGTGACGCCGTCGGGTCGCCGTCATTTGGGTTTCGTCTTGGTCACGTTAGTCTTGCGACGGCGTCACCCTGTGCTTGTGACGCCATCCTCTTCAGCCTCTGACGCCGTCGGGATCAAATCTAGGCCGTCTGAGTTGCGATGACCTACTCTTTTAAAGCCTGACACCGTCACTTGAAAATAAGCAATTTGGCTACTGTATCGTCACAACATGTGCTCTGACGGCGTCGCAGATAACACCTGACGCCGTCCCCTTGTGTTTCAGCAGCTTGAGTGTCTCGATTCTTAACTTTGGCCATTTTCTTCGTATATCTGCGCCTTTTCGTCGAAATAAGTGCCGTTCCAGCAATTTGCCTTCAAGAGACCTAAAAAGTGAAAAGGAATGATATTAAGTAATAACGGATAAAAAGTGATCAAATAAGGGCTTAAACGACCCCTTAAAAAGGTACATTTTAAAACCTTATCAATAGCACAGTCAGGAGCAGGTACTAATTCCCATACATCTAGTCGATCGAACTCATGAATTTCTTCTTGCATGGCATTGAACCAGCTGTCTTCATTCATGGCAGCTTTAACGTCTTTTGGTTCGACCTTGGATAGTACAGAGTTAAAGAAGCACCATAAGTCATCAGTTGCAAGTTGTTTACAAGGGGATACTGGACGAGAGGGGTTTCCAATGATGTTGTCCAATGGATGGTCATGTGTCCATTTTCTAAGGTGTTCGTGTGGTTGTTGTTGAGGAACTGAAGTAGCAGAGTCATTTTCCCCTGATGAAGATGGTTCTGATTATGGTTCAGGAGCAAATATGTTCTCAAAGAGAGCATCTTCGGGAGTAGCAAAGGGGTTATCTCCATCATAGGAGCCGAAAACAATTCCATGATGTACACTTGATGATTGAGGAATTGATGATGAGACTGAGTGATTAGCAGTAGGCTCTTCTTGACCCAATGACATAGAAACTGAAGGGTTATCTACGTTGACAGGGATAGGAGCAGCCTCTATTGATGGATTTGACAAATCATTAGCAATTGGCTCATAGTGTTCATCAAACATTGGATCAAACAAATTCTTCAAATTATCTTCTGAAGGAGGTACATATGGAGTTGCTAGTGAGGGATTTTGTACAAGAGAAGAACTAATGGGACTACTTGATGAAGGTTGTGGTGCGGGTCCAGAACTTGATTGTCCTGGAGCCATTTGCCCAGACAGCTCATCGAACGTGACGTGAATAGTTTCCATGATATCTCGAGTTCTTTTGTTGTAGATTCGGTAACCCTTCTTGTTTGATGCATAACCCACAAAAACTCCAATGTCCGCCTTGGCTCTTAACTTACCTAAATCTTGACCGTCATTAGTTGGATAGCACAAAGCACCAAATACACGAAGGTAGGAGAGATCAGGTTTTCGTTTATGAACAAGTTCGTATGGAGTTTTTGCATGAGTGGTGTGTATGAGGAAACGATTTTGGGTGTAGCAAGCAGTGGCAATGGCTTCACCCCAAAGAAACATTGGAACCTTTGAATAAATTAGCATAGTTCTTGCAGCTTCAACAAGGGTCCGATTTCGTCTTTCAACTACACCATTCTGTTGAGGCGTGCGTGGAATACTTCTTTGATGACTGATTCCAATGCTTTCATAAAATTGACTTAGGTCTTTGTTAACAAACTTAGTGCCATTGTCTGTTCGAATAATTCTAACAGTCTTGTTAAGTCGAACCTGAAGCTGCTTGATAAGTTTGATGATGACATCTGGAGTTTCATCCTTTGTCCTCAAAAACTTTACCCAAGTAAATCGAGAGTAGTCATCAACAACGAATAAAATATATTTCTTCCCATTTATCGTTTGCACTCTCATTGGTCCGCACAAATCCATATGAAGGGTATGAAGAACTTCCGTAACTAAGTTTGCAGGTTTGGGTTTGTGGGCATATTTCCTGCTTTTTCCCAATTGGCATGCTGAACAAAGATGATCTTTTTTATACTTTAATCTGGGTAAGCCTCTTACAAGGTCCTTTCTGGAAAGATCGTTAATGGTGCCGAAGTTCAAGTGATTGAGACGATGATGCCATAACCATGACTTTGTTTTCGAAGCCTTTGACAACAAGAAGATTGGAGAAGACTTCATCATGTCTTCGATAGAGATGGTGTATAGGTTTGAACCACGTGTTCCTCTTAACAGTTCCACACCATCAAGTTCTCTAACGAAACAAGTATGTTTTCTAAAAGCCACCTCTAGATCGGAATCACAGAATTGACCAACATAGAACAAGTTATGACCAAGACCTTCAACATAATATACCCTGGAGATTACACTGTCACCCATAACATAACTGTCCTGATGAATTTACTCACGAAGTTCATGAGCCGCGAGAGGTCTCCAGTCATATGCTTGGAACAGCCTGAGTCCAAGTACCACAGAACGATTTGAACGATCTGCAGTTGAACACAAACAAAAATGGATAACTGGATAATTGGGATCCCCATGCAAGAATGGGTTCCATTTGGTTAGTAACAGAGATTGCAACACCCATATCAGAAGCAGAATCAATGGAATCATTAGGGATAGATGCAGTGCTAGTGTACGCATTAGACCTATTCAAAGTATGTTCACTTCTTAAAGGAATAGTTCTACCGGTAGGCATCCATTTTCTAATGGGCATTGTCTTAGATAATTTAGGGCAAAACTCATTAAGATAAATTTGCGACCAGTAGGAATCCACTGATAACCTACATTACTAAATTTTCTTCCCGTGGGCTTCCAGTGTTTTCTAACCTTCTTCCACCATTGTTTTCTAGCCTTCTTAACATGATTGTTGGCATTAACGATTTTAACTGGGTATTTAACAGCATTAATCAAATCATTCACACCACGTACATGATTAGTAACAGAAACCAAGCAATCATCATTACATGTTTTGCCAAAAGTAGCAGAATTCACATTAATTACAGAATGCTTAGAGCTAACACTAGAATCAACACGATTCGTTTTATTCAACATAGTTTCATTCTTCCTAAGATGATCTTCTACACTCTTCCACTAAACATTCCTAGCTTGCAAGGTCCTATCATTCTTTGTGTTGCCTTGAGGCTTTGACCTGCTCACTTTGGTGCCACTTTTTACTCCTGTAGAGGGAATGGGAACATTAGTTGGTTTTGCTACTTTTTGCATTTCAGTTTTGGAAGTGCTGGGATCTGAACTACTTGAGGGCACATTAAGAGTCACATTCTTAGGCATAGAACTGGGTGCAACTATTCTATCTCGTCTATTCCTTGATTTTGGACTTGTGACAATTACGTACTCTAAGAGTTCCTGAGATCGTTTGGCATCCATGTAGGCATAGGCAATAGTACTATCCAAAGGTTTTTCAACTCTTTCATCTTCAACAATCTCACGGAGACCTTTCAAACTATCCTTAAGGTATGAGAGATATGCTTTATGTGCAAGTTCATTATTCCTAATGGGTGGGGGAATATACAACATATCGATAGCGTACTTATCACAAGCAGAAACCTTAGGAACATAATATTTGCAAGTAGGGATCGGCAATTTTCCTTTCACCTCATGCTTCAGATTCTCAATATCGTTAAGTAAAGAAGTTATCTTTTCAATGTGTTTATCATGATTAACTTTGAATGAATCACATAACTCTTTGTTTTGATCATTAACCTTTGAAATTTCACCTTTAAAACAATCATTTTCCTTTTTCAAGTTATCAATAGTGTTTTGGAACCAGTAACATCATACTTTTCTCCCTTTAGTTGTGAGATCTGGGTTTTCAATCTCTTGATTGTGTTACAGTGAGCTCGAATCTGTTCATCACGTTTGTTTATTTCAAAAACTGCATCAAATTCTGGAACATCCGAGGATATCTTGATGTTTGAGGTTTTAACAATTTTTTTGAGATGTTGATATTTTAGTTGCAAATCAAAATGTTCAACTTCCAACTTAGAAAAATGTTTTACCAAATTATCGTGATCATCCTGGTCAATTTTCTCATTTAGTTTTGAGTTTTTGATTTCAAGCTCAATGACACGATCATGGGAAACTTTCAAAGCAACATATATTTCATGAAATTGAGAAGCAGTAATAGAATACCTAGTAACAGTGTAAAACACATCTTGAGCAACACAATTCGAAATCAAATTATCATTAACGATGTGCAGATTCTTTATCTCAATTTCATTATTCTTAAGCTTACGTTCATAATCATTGACTTCAACTATCATTGCGTCAAACTCCTTTTCCATTTCTTTAATCTCTGTATCAATTCCCTTTTTAAGACTCTCAAATTGACATTTTAATTGTTTAAAGAAAGGCACGACCTTAGTTAAATAGCATTCTTTCGTTTGCTCAAAACCCCTTTCCCATTCAGTTATCCCTGTAGGAGTGATTCTCTTCTTGCAAGTCTTCTCAAAATCAACGAATAGTTGATAAACAACATACAAACTTATTAAGGTCTTGCTCTTAGTGGGAAGAGTTCTAGGAACTAAATGCATTGGTGTATTTAGAGGATACACAGTAGCTGGAAGCATTTTCCTAAGGGGAGTGTTTGTTTTAACAAGATTATATGCTTTTTGCTTATCCATATCAATTTTACAGAACACTTGTTCAGGTGTTAATAGGGTTTGAGGCTTAAACTTGTTCAGGGAAATCCAATTTTCTTTAGTGTAATCATGAGGTTTGACCGTTATGTTCTGCTTTTTACACTCAGGATCTTCAAGCTTCTTATCCATTTTCTCCCTAGAGGCATCTTCTAATTGAATATCTTCCACAGAGCACTCAGTACAACTAGGTTTCTGTCTAGGTTTAAGAATCTCATTACCATCATAAATTACTTTTTGAGCAGCTCTAGCTTTCTTACCAACCTCAGGATTTGGTTCATTAACAAGAGGTATGATATGTTTATCGCTTAAGATTCTGTGCTTAGTGATCATGTAAGCAGTCTGAATGGTGTTCCCATGTACGTACAACTTGTTTTCAATCTTGTTTTTCAAATTTTTTAGGTTGGAAAACTCAGTTAAAAGTTTTGATTCCCTAGCATTAAATTCTTATTTAAGCACTTTAACATTTTCTTGAAGTTCTTGCTTTTACTTAACAGTTTTGCTTAGTTTGTCTTTTAAGGAATCTAGCTCTTGTTTTAATATTTCTTCCCTAAAATTACTTTTTCTAATAATTGTACGCATTTGGTCATCCATTTCCTGCTCACGGGTAGTTAACTCAAACTTAGCACGTTGTTCATAAATGGCAACTTGTTCTTTATAAGCATTCAGTTCAGAGATAACAGAATCATCAGGGGCACATGCAGTTTATTCATCAAAGACATAGTCATCATTGACTGTAGAAGATGCATCACTTGGTATGATCTCACTTTCACTTTGAATCACATATTGATCATATGGGACAATATTACTATTACCCACATTATCAATATCTGATTCATTAGTTTCATGTGATTGTACTTTGTTATGTATCTCTTGCTCATCAACTTCATCGTATAGTTTAATACCTCTGAGATGATTGAATCTTTGGATGGTCCAGCCTGCTGTGGTGATGAGACCTTTGGAGAGACCATTGGTGAAATGCTAGCCATGAAGATTGTCTGGGCAATAGGTTCATCATCGACATCAGAGTCAAATGCATCACAGTCAGCGACTTGAAAGGCATTTTGATGATTGTGACCTATTTCCTGAATTGGTTGCTCATCCACATCAGCATCATAGGTTTTGGCATTTCCCTCAGCAAGAAACAACAACTCTTCTTCATCCAAAACCGCTCCATTGTCCTGAGCTTGCACCAGAAGCATCTTGTCCCTGAAGTACTCTGCATTTTGAGGGCGTTTTGGAGATGTGCAGTTCCTTGCAATGTGTCCATCACCACTACAGTTGTAGCACTAAATTGGCTTTCCTTGTCCTTGATTTGCATTCCTTCCACGGTTCTGATTAGTCACATACCCTCCACCTACTCCACCCTTTCCTTGTTCATACTGTCTTCCTTGCACTGGTTGCACCATGATCTTACCATCTCTGACAATAGCATGATTGTGTAGATTGGATGCAGTTCTGATGTCATTGTTAGTGTGTGGAGTGAGGTTCAGATTTTGCTTAACCATAAGAGCCAGTTGATTGATGAAATATTCCATGGTTGCTTTAGTATCAGGTTGCTTAAATCTTGGATCAGGAATGAGTATGTGATTACCATTACCAGTAGGTATGACTTGAGATGTTTTGGTGGTTATTCCTACATTGGTGTAAAAGGTTGTTGAGTCATTTGACGAACTTGCATTACCAGAATTTGAATTGAATTTTTCCAAGATCATTCGTTCAAACATAGGATGTCTCTCATTCTGAAGCAAGTATGCATAAAATTGCTCATAGTTGGTGTTCCTTAAACCTTTTATTAACTTGACAAAAGTGACAAATTTGTGCGATTCGGGATTCATATTGTTCACAAACTTTGAATTTAGCTGAATATTTGGCATAGTCATTTTAATATTCCTCATGTCATTCACAAGCTTGTGGAACCTCACATAATATTCAGTGACACTTTCCCCTGGTTTCGTCTTAAAGTGCTCAAAGTCATCATATAGTTGATATTCTCTGTCTTCTTTAGTTAATTCAGAACCAGAGAGAAGCATCTTGACATTGTCCCAAACTGCTTTAGCTTCAGTGTTGTGATTGATTAGTTTGTAGATGTCCTTTGGTAGACCCTGAAGTACAATGTTTGAAGCCCTGATATCAGCATCGTACCTCTTTTTCTCCTTATCACTGAGCTCATCATACGTCTTAGGTATGTCCAATCCTAAGGTCACTGTACCATCCGCATCAGTTTCAAGTGTATCTCTTGTAGTCTCAATCTGATAAGGTCCTTCATCAATTGATTTGAGAATGTTAACCCCATTTTCCTTTCCCAAACTTTACAACCTAATTCGTTGAGCCCATGAGTCATAATCAGTTCTGTCAAGCATAGGTGGACGAGTATCTGATCCAGCTGCTTGAACGTCCTCAGCTACAGTAGAAACGATAGTAGGTACGTCGTTAGACATGATTCCAGATTCTACGGGATTTTAATATTCTTTGATTAAACCGGGAAATTGATTCTTTCACTGGATTTTACAAAATCAAAAGAACAATCGTAAAACGTAGCACGAAGAAGTGACAAGTCTCAATAGACAAGTAGTAAACTTGACAAGTCGCAACTTTACCAACTCGCTTTGATATCAACTCGCTTAATAGACAACTCGCTTAATGTTGGGATATGAAAGTGCTGAAGATATGAAAGTACTAAAGATATGAAAGTACTGTAAGCTGCTAAGTACTAGAACAAGTCAAAGAGTCAAAGTACTGCTAAAGACAAAGTCAAAGTACTGCACTATGAAGTCAAAGTACTGCAAGAACAAAGAACTGTTATATTCGTTTATGGAAAGTATTGTAACTCTAGAATATTCTATGTTTTGATTACTTGTCGTACAAGGATACAAAACCGACTAGGATATCCTTGAGCCTATAAAAGGACTCCTAGATTGACATTAGAGGTACGAGTTTATGAGTTTTAGAGTTTATGAATTTACAAGTTATTTAGTGTTTTAGAGAGAAGTTCGATAATCTTAGAGTTGTTTAGAGTATCTGCATAATAAGCAGATTTAGAGTTTATAATAAAAGTTATTCTTCTTAGCTTTATTAAGTAAATTCCGCGTACTTGATAAAGATTGCTCAGTGTTTCTTTGTTAATAACTTAGGATTTATCCGAGGTTGTTAAACCTTAACAAGATAGTTAAGTTAGTTTGATTAAAGTATATCGTTCCAACAAGTGGTATCAGAGCTTGTGTGGAAACTCTGACTAGGAAGAAACCCTACTTCAACAATATTCAAGATGTCGACTGAAGCTGTTCCACCACCCTCAATCACCTCACTCAGAATTCCAATAATCAAGAAGGGAGAATATGATCTCTGGTGCATGAAGATGAGGCAGTACATTGCCATTACAGACCATGCTTTATGGAATGTAATTGTCAATGGTAATGAAGTTGTTCCAGAACCTATAGCGATTGAAGGACAACCTAAACCACCCAAGGCATTCTTACCAGCAGCAACCCTAAGGAATCAAGAAAAGGCTCTAAACATTCTTTTATCTGCCATTACAGATGGTCATCTTCTAAAATTTCATGATGCTAAAGATGCTAAGCAGCTCTGGGCTGCTCTCAAGACCAGATTTGGAGGGAATGAAGCCTCTAAGAAGATGCACAGAAATTTGCTGAAGCAACAATTTGAAACTTTCACAGTTGGTAAAAGAGAGAGTCTTGATGCTGCATATGATAGGTTTCAAAATCTCCTCAACATGTTGGAGTTATACAAGGCAGAAGTGTCAGTTGAGGATGCTAATTTAAAGTTTCTAAGGAGTTTGCCATCTACATGGCATGTGATTGCTACAATGATCAGAGGACAACAAGGTTTGGATGTCATGGACTTTGATGATCTCTATCATCAACTGAAGGTGTATGAGCATGAGATGAGTGGTCAAATAAATTCCAAGTCTCACAGTATTGCTTTTCTATCATCTGAAAAGAAGGGCAGTACTTCCATCAAAAGTACTGCTTCTCCTCAAAGTATTGTTTCTCAAAGTACTGCTGTTTACACCCCTCCTTCATATGTTCAGCAGGCCCCACCACCTACCACTATGCACTCAGATGAAGTTGTGTGCTCCTTCTTTGCACAACAAGCCAGTTTACCTGTCACTTATGAAGAAGATCTAGCACAGATTGAAGAAGATGCACTTGAAGATATTGATATCAAGTGGCAAGTTGCTATGATCACTGCAAGGATCAAAAAGTACATGAAGAAGACAGGCAAAAGCATTGATTTCAAACCAAAACAAGGAATAACTTTTGACAAATCCAAAATTGAATGCTTCAATTGTCAAAAGACTGGTCACTTTGCAAGGGAGTGAAGATTTGCTAAGTATCAAGAAAACAGAACATCTGAGAAGCCAAAACTTGAGCTCAAATAAATTCCAATTACTGAAACAAAGGCTTTGGTTGCTCAAGAGAAGTTATCAGAAGTTGACTGGAGTGAAGAGTTTGATGATGAACCAGTGACTTACTGTATGGTAGCAGTGGAAGATGTAGTTGAAGAAACAGTGGAAGCATTGGACTGGAGCACTGCTTTGATGAAAAACCTGAACATGCTGCTTTGGAATCTGATGATGGCTTTGGAGGATTTGATTGGAGCAAAGAAAGTGAAGATGATCCTGTTCTTCTTGCTATGGTAGCTACTTCACCAACTCAATCTCCTATCTCTGAGGTATGCTCAAACTGTTATGATTTTTATCAAAAATTACTTAACAGTTATGTAATTGAAAGAGATAATTGTGTTAGGGCTAGGTCTGAGGTAGCTGGTTATCAAATAACCTTAGAATCTATGGAAGCCAAAATTCTAGCACATGAAACTAATGAAGTAGCTTGGGCTGAAAAATATGAACAACAGGATTACCAGTTAAAACTTAGTGAATGGAAATTAAACTGTAAAATTGCTGAAATTGAGAAATTAACTAAGGAAAGAGATGATTTGTTAGCTAAGTTTGATGCCTGGAAAGAATCTGGTTTGTCACATGTTTCTTATGTTCAAAAACAGCAAAGAGCCTATCTTAAAACTGGATTAGGTTTTGGAATGGATTTTAGTAAACTAGAAGAAAACCAACCTAGTGATCAGGATGAAGGTGATTTTGAGGACATAACCACTAGTGATGATGAACTCATTAACTATGTAGATACATCTAGTAATGAGGGCTCAATAAGTGAACCACCTCCTGAGTATAAGAAAGATAATGGTTATCATGATGTTCCTCATCCCACTGGCATTCATCAACCCTCTAGGCCTGATGTTTCTCGTTTTGGAGTAGATAGTCTAGAGTTTAGGAAGAAGCTTGTAGCTCAATCTAGGTCTGAAAAACCAAAGGAAGCTGTTAAAAATAATGTTCAAAATCAAGCAGTACCTTCAAATCAAAGTACTGCTCCACAAGCAGTACCTTCAGCAAAACCTTTTCAGAACAGTACTGCTAAATCTTTTTGGGATAACTTTGGTCAAAACAGGTTTCATCATTCACCAAGAAGGCAAAATAATTTTGGGCATAGACATAGAAGAAATCACTTTGGACATATGGGTCAAAAACTGTGTTTTGTATGTTATAGTCCTAATCACTTAATCAAAGATTGTGATCGACACTCAGAATATCTAAGCAAGTTTCCAAAGAATAGGTCTACCAACCAGAAACCGAGAGAGCACAAACCAGTTTGGAATAATTCAAATAGGGTTAATCACAGAAACTTCACACCAGATCATAGATACCCACATCAGAGAAGACCTTTTTCAAAACCTTCAGTATCTCACAGTACTTTCCAAAGTACTGCCCAACCAAAACAAGGTACTGATCACACTATTTGGAATAGGAATCCTAGGAGATCTCACTATCAACCTAGAAGGTATTACAATTCACATAGGGGATCTAGATCACAAGAACCACGTGTTAAACCAGAATGGGTTAAGAGGGAAGGTACTGCTGAGGGACAAACAGTACTTTCAACAAAAAGTGAATCTGATGTTTTTGTGATACAAGAAAAAGCTAATAATCCTGTAAAAGAGATTTATGTTAAAAAATCAGAAAGTTTTGAAAATCCACATGCTAAAGATCAAAAGATAATTCTGGATCATCATTTGAAAGATAGTGGGAATTACATACTCAAAGAATTTGAGTTTGTAACTCCACAAGGGGAACAAAAGTCAGTAATGGCTTGGGTTCCTAAAAATCACTAACTCTTTTCTTTGTGTGCAGGGCAACCCAGAAGAGGAGCTTAAAGATCATCTAATTGTGGATAGTGGTTGCTCTGGAAGCATGATAGGAGACAAAGAGATCCTGTCTGATTTTAGAAATATTAGTGGAGGAAGAGTTGCATTTGGGAATGATCCCAATGGAGGAAAGATTACTGGAAAAGGAACTATCAAAGCAGGGCTTATAGACTTTGAGAATGTTAGATATGTGAAGGAGCTTAAGTTCAACTTGTTATCAGTCTCTCAAATTTGTGATAAAAAGCATCATGTGTTATTCACTGACACAGAATGTCTCATCCTTTCCTCTGATTTTAAGCCTGTTGATGATGACATGGTAGTACTTAGGGTACCAAGAACAAATGATGTGTATAGTTTAGACATGAAGAGTCTACATTCTTATGGAAGAGCCACATGTTTGGTGGCTAAAGCAACATCTGAAGAGGCACATCAATGGCATAGAAGATTGGGCCATGTTAATTTCAAAAATATCAACAAACTGGTCAAAGGCAATCTAGTTAGAGGTTTACCTTCAAAGACTTACAAGAATGTTGCCTGCAACATCCTTCTTATAAGCCTCTGTTTTAGCGTCATATGGTCTTTTCATATCAACATAGTTCAGCTTCTGCAATCCTTTATATCCTCTGCTTTTCAAATATGCCATCATTGCATTCCTTTCTTTAGCTAAATTAGGTCTTCTTGACATATATCTAACAGGAGTAGGTGACTGTAATGGTTCAGCAGCTTCAGCATCTAATTCATCTTGTAACTTCTTAGCTGCTTCTTTACTCTGAGCTTCTTGAGCTTCATGAGCTTCTCTATCTTTAGCATTTAACTCTTCTTGAAACTTTCTAGCTGCAACTTCATTCCTAGCAACTTCAATTGCTCTAAGTTCTGCTAAATTTAGCTTTTTCTTCTTAGTTTCAACCAGAACACCCTTTCCTTTATCCTTGGGATCAATTGCAGGTTGAGAAGTTCTTTATTGTTCTTCTTCTTGTACTTCTCGAATAGTAACTCCACCTCTTGGTTGTGATAAATCTCCTAAAATTGTAGCAATGAACTCATCATCACTTGCAGAATGAATAGGTTTGAGAATAGCCTCCTCTTCTTGTATAACTGTTGTAGAAGGACCAGCTTCCTCTTCAAAATCTAACACTCTTGGAGTTATTACCTCTTGTCTAAAGGTACTTTGAAAAGCAGTATTTTGTTGTTCAGTACCTTGATCATCAGCAGTACTTTGAACTTGAACTTGCTCCTCAGTATCTTGAATGATCTTTTCTTCAGACTTTTTAGAACTTTCAGGTTCATTCTCTTTAACCATGTCTTCTTTCAAATTCTGTTCTTCTAAATTCCTCCCCAAGTTGACAGAAGATGGTTTATGAACCTTTTGGTGTTTACTTGTCTTGGACTGCCTTTGTGCTTTCTTCTTTGATTTGACCCAGATACGAAATTCTTGAACCAAAGGCCAGACAAAATTTTTTAGCCTTTGAAATTTCAGCTTCAATTTCTTTATCTGCTTGGCTTGAGCCTTAGTAGTCTTTTGCAACTTAACCAACTCCCTTGTAAAAACATAATTGTCCAATGTCATTTCTTCAGAAGCTGAAGAGGACGGCGTCACAAGCACAAGGTGACGCCGTCGCAAGACTAACGTGGCCAAGACAAAACCCTAATGACGGCGATCCGACGGCGTCACAAAACATAAGGTGACGCCGTCGCATGTGTAATCTTATATATAGAATCCGAATTTTTCAGTATTGGTGTGGAGTCTTTTGGAGTAAAAACCTTAACCGAACCAAGGCTGTCTTGTACAGTATTTTAGGGGTCCACACCCTATCTTACATCAAGATAAGTGTTTTACTTCGTTAATTCAATTATGTCTTTGATTATTTGTGTGTATGCTTGCATGTTCTCCATGTCCGGCTAATTTACTTGTGTGTTTGCTTAGGGAATATGAAACTTAATTATTGAATATTGATTGGTTGTCTCTTATCTTAGTTGTTAATGATCTAGTAATGCGATAGGTCATTCGTTGTGTACTTAATGCTTGATTAATCTTTGTGAACCTTAGGTTATAGCACCTTGAGCGGTTGTAAGCTAAACTATCCAAAGAGGCCTTAGAGTAAGAGTTTATGATCCCTAGTGGTATTTTGTAGACGAGACCCTTTGGTAACTTCAAAGAGTTAGAGAGAAACGCATACCCTACAACTTTAGAAACACAACGCAATTAAGAAAAAGGACGTGACAATTCAACCACCAATAGGAGATAATTAAGGAGTAGTAAAACCTAAGTAAACACATCTTTAAAATATCATATGAGCACACAATAATTAGACATAGACTACATACACCTTAGATTAGATAATTAGAGAAGTAGAGTAATCGGTAGAAATACCAACCCCCAAATCCAAACCCTGAGATTCGTACCTTTCAATTTCCTAAAAAAACATAAAAAAGATAAAAAATAATCTTCCTCAACCCCAACCTTAGCGTAGTAACTTCTCACTAGCATTCTTATTCCCCTAGAGAACGATATCAATACCCGTGGCTTACCCTAATACTACACTACAACGATTATGTTCACTGCCTAGGGTGTTATAAAACTTGCTCGAAGAAAAGGAAGTTCCTTTGACCCCGAACGACGCGTGTAGCGTTATCAGCACCCAATAACAAAGCAACTCGCTTCCAAGAAACGCAATACCGTGGCTCAACTCGCTTTGTACAATTTTCAAAAAAACAACCACTTTAACAATCAAAAACTGCCCAACCACGATGATTTAAGCCTTCCAATTTAAAACCTAAACACATATGATGATCCTAAACACAAAAGTACACTCAAAATTCAAACTTTAACATTAGAAATTAACTAAATGATTCAAACTCTTCTAAACACCTATAACCCCAAAAACCTTATGAAATCCACCAAAACAAAGAGCATGAAAGATGAGTTATCAAACCTGGCTCTGATACCAATTGTAACTTATAGGATTTCACAAACACATCACACCATAATCATATGGGGCGTATACAAGGTTTAGAGAGAGAAATTTCTAGAGAGAGAAAGGGAAGAGAGTTGGGAACTATGTGAAACAAAAGAAAATGGTATTGAAGCTCCAACCCTCTACCTTGGGAGGTAGAGGGTATTTATAGTTTTCTTACAAGACTCGCCACCTACGGGCTGTGGATCAGGCATACAGTGGGTAAAGACCGTCCGTCCTCCACGGTGATACTTAACTAAATACTAACTAATATTAAATGACTACGACTACGAGCTTTCTAACGATTACATATACTTGAGGTGACCGACACTTTAACGACTGGATTTTCTAAATCCTAACATTAAGCTTTTAGGATATCCTCCAAAATATTACCTTAAGTTAATATCTGATCTCTAGGATCATTTAGCTCCATTTGACACTTTGAAATCTTTAGTGTCATCCTTAGTCACTCATTGGTACTCATAAAATTCCAATTTCTTCCATAAAAGGCAATCATTAGCTACATCATTCATTACCCTTAAGCATTGAAGTACCCTTTCGATTAAGACACTTAGATGGACTGAAACACTCAAGAAGGTATAGGCTTTAGACCTTAGAAACATCATTTTTACCCTTTCCTAGCTGCTGAGAGTCGGATCCCTAGGATTAGCCTAGACGGATCCCTAATTGGAGGGAACCGTGGGATCCGTATGACAGATTCATGTCAACTCTAGCTAAAACAATCATTTCAATCTCATCTTGCTAACTTGAACACTCCATCTCATCTTAACTAAGTTCCTAGATCAGTACAACTCTGAAGTTGACTCTTGTGCAAGCAAATCATCACATTCCAATGAATTTTAGTGGCTTAAGACTTGAATGCACTTGCCAAATCCCTTGCTTTATAAACCACATTGTTAGGACTCCTAAAGTCATCATCTTCATCCTCATTCTCAACACTTAGAAACCTTTTCAAACTTCTTTGAATCATCTCATCATAAGAAAAGCTCCAAGTGGTAACTCATCCACCAAAGGACCACTCAAGAAAATTGCTCGTGTTGTTCATGAAATTTCTTCAACCGAATCATCTCTGGTTAAATTCAAAAATGCTAGGATTTCTCCTCCACCAACTCAACCATTCAAACCAATCCCTAAAAGGATAGTTCCCACAAAACTACCAATGTCAAACACCACCATACCTGCTAAACCAAATAATCCTATTTCCACTAAACCATCACCATTGGTGCCTAGATCCCCATCATTCACCACTCCACTTTCATCACCACACCTCTACAATTTAGAGGACTTGCCACCTAGGTCATCTCATCCTCCACCACCGGCAACATTCTCCTCATTAGGAGGAATAATGGAACAAAATCGAGGTGTTGAATCAACACTAGCTCCGGCTTCCTTTTCACCGTCACCATCAAATAATCCCATTTGGATTATGAGAAATTCTCAAAGTCAACCACCCGACCACATGGAAGTTGACACCTCTCTACCACCACCATCATTCTTGGTCAAGCCATCTTCAAAAGCGCCTCCACCAATACCTTCATCGTTTGAGGCTCCTCAACCCGCTTCACTTGATCCTTCACATCAAGCAATTTCCTTTCTTCCATCACCAATACCTAGCCATCACAAAGATTGCTATCATTGTCAACATGTTGAAAGTTTGATACATGAAGTACAGGAAGATCAACGTTTCATGTTTTATCACCTCCTCGAACGTTTCGACCAGATTAAACCTAAACAAACTTGAGCTAGAGGATTTTAGTGGTGTCCTAGTATCAAGCATGACTTATATAGTCTAGTAACTCAAACTAATATATCGTTTATTTTCTTAGTTTTTAGAGTCATGTATATCATATCTCTAGTTTTTTTTTATTAAATAAAATTACATGATATTTGTTATTTTATTCTGAGCATATGATTATTGATCTAATACATATCTCATTTTAATGCCAACATCCTTTTGGTACATCACATTTACTGTATTTAAGTTACAGACAGACGGATCCCTGAGACTTGCGTAGACGGATCCCTCCAAGGAGGGAACCGTGGGATCCGTACAACAGAAGACTAATTTTCTACTAACTTGAGTCTTATTTGCAGGAAATTATGCATTATATACTTGTCTTATAACCTTTGTTTTGTAGATTTTCAATTTACACTTGAAGACTTTGACACTCTAAGCTAGGGAGAGCTTTGTGTCAAAGCATTATATCGCAAGATCATTTGCAATATTAGGATTACATTTCATGACGTCCATTTGCAAAGTTGCAATCATCAAAGGGGAGCATTATCGTCACTAAGACGAAACCATTTGCAAACATAGTTGCAATGCATTTGCTTAGTATTTTGTTTTTGACGCCCTCACAAAGGGATGGACTCGTCAAAGGGGAGTTAAGACGAGAACTCCTCCCGTCACTTGCTCTCTATTTTTTTTCTTTCTTTTCTTCACATGTTTTTCTTAAAACAATGTGTTAGTTTCTTTCCAAAGCTCTTTTTGTTTCGACAAAAAAGGGGAGAAGAAAGTAAAAACTACAAACTCAAACTTTTACGAATTTTAGTTTTTTCTTAAAATTATTTTATGTTTTGTCATCAACAAAAAGGGGGAGATTGTTAATAAAAATAAACCGTAAAAACATTTATTTATATTTTACGATCTTCTAATATTTTATCGATAACAAACGTAAAATCATTTTAACGAAACAAATAAAATACGTAAGTGGTTTGAGCCAATAGTTTTCTAACACACTTACGTTTTCACATAAAACACTAAAACAAGTATAAGTGATTTTATGATTTAGTAATACATATGTACAACAACTAGTGTTTACATATTGGACAAATATATACATAACTAGTATGTATTATAATGGGTAATACAATTGGGTAGAAACTTAACTATTTGACCCATTGACCAAATACATTAAATATAGTTGGGTACAACCCAAAGTCCATGACCCATACCCATGGAGCTTGACCCATAACCCATTGCATGACATCATGCTTATGTCATATATGGATGATATCCATAACCCATGGTTTTAATCCATGGACCATAGTTTTAATCCATGTACCATGGACTAGATGCATTGAATCTTTTAACCCATGGGCAAAAGGGAACGTCCCACGGATCCCCAGTATTACACTGGACGGATCCCTCAAGTGAGGGATCCGTGGGATCCGTGGGATCCGTGGAACAGTTGCTATTTTCTTTCTATAAATAGTGAGCCATTTCTTCATTGTTTCTTACCCATTTCTCACATATTTTCCTCTTTGAGTTATAAACTCTCTAACCTCAGATCCAAGTGATCTATGTATGTAGTTTTATTTTTGTGTGATTCTCTAGGTTCCTCTTAAAGGAGAGATCACCATCCTTTGAAGACGAGGAAGCTCAAGTCCATGAGGTGCCATGCTTCGTTATCAACAAGACTACGAGTCACCCCTTAACCTTTGTCGTGTCTACCCATATTGCCTTCGAGAATTGTTTAGCCCTTAACTCTAGTGGTGGAGATTTGTGTAACTGCCAAGCTTATGATAGAATACATGCTATGACTGTGCGATTGAGTGATCACCCCGAAATTGACACTTAGAATAGTTGAGATATTTGAGTGTTGGTTCCCCTTTCGTGAGGTTTTCGGCTTTGTTTTATTCTAGCATAAGGGATTTGTAAACTCATATTTTCCAGGTTTTGGGAGATATCTTTTTAGGAATCTATCTAATAAGGTCTACTTGAGGGCAAGTAGAGTTCAAGTGGGGGGATATTTGATAACATCAAATAGTCCTGAATATTAAGTGTCAATTTCCCCCGATAATGCTTGTTATTTATATCATTTATATGGATTTACGCTTGTTTTCCATTGTTTTCCACTTTTAGGTAAATTACGAGCATTGGAGCTAAAGAGACGCGGAAATGGAAACATTACTAATGATTTATCACAGTATGATTTATCACAATATGCCTATTTTGAAGAAGTTACAGCGCAACTCCTCTCTCACATTACGCCGTAACTATTGTGTGACCCTGAATACCAACTTATCAAGAGATTACGGTGTAACTCTTCCCAAAGGTTACGACGTAACTCCATTAGGTCAAAAGAGGTTCCACGCCGCTGATACTTACGCCGTAACTACTGCATCACTTACGACGTAACCGAGTTTATTGAAGACTACGGCGTAACCACTAATAAGGTTAAACCGTAACTAGCTGATCTAGTGCATTTACGACGAAATAGAAGGTTACAGCGTAACTCCTATATTGGTTACGCCGTAACCCATACCTGGCCTACAAATACCCGACGAATTCCAGCATTTCTAATCATCCCATTCCACACACAACACTCTGAGAACGTGGGAAAAAGCTCAAGGCATGTCTAGGGGACCATACGGAGCTGTTTCCAAGGGAGAAGTCACTCCATTACGATAAGCTTTAGCGTTTTATATTTCTTTTACTTTCAATTCATGTATTTCGTACCTTTGAATATTGAATTGATTTGCATGGTTAATATGAGCGGCTAAGCACCCTTTGGTGCTAGCCTAGTTATGATTCCTTAATTGTTTTGTTTGCGTTTATCTTTACTTCTGTACAATTATTTCTAAGTGTATGCATGCATAGTTCTTTGGTAGTCACCCTTGATTCGGTAGTTTTGAATGGCGGTAGAGGCCAATTGCCTAGGAGATATGACCAACTGACCCTATGTGAGCGGACTAAGATGGGAAGGGTAAGATATGACCAACTGAGGACCCTTTCTACTTGTGCGATATGACCAACTGATCACCTATCATTTAGATGAACTTAAGAACTTGGGGGTGTAGTGTCTAAGTTCCTAACGGCCGGGCACTCACTATTTTGAATCTAGCATGTAGCGGTACTTAATGACTTAGCTTAGGGGACCAGGAACAACAAGACTTATGATGGTGCGCCTGATTTCTCCTATGGTGGCATCTTTGCTGATAGGTTAGGGCGAATTGACCAAATGTTGTCCTCTCGAATTTGACCCCACCTGAAGTAATTGGAAGTAGGTAGACGTAGACATAGCTAGCTAGGAGGATTCACTAGGTTAGCACCACTATTCCTCTATTGATTTCCCTTTATCCATTTATCTGCTTTTATTTTATTCTGCACTAGTAGTTTAATTAATTAAATCCCTATCGAAACAATTATTATTCTGTGACACTAGACTTAGTAATAATCCAACACACATAGCTCTTGGGACGACCTTGACTTTACCATTTACTACACTACACGCGGCCGGGTATACTGCCCGTTAGTGCATTAGGGTAGACCATAGGTATAGCGAGACACTATAAATATTAAGACTTGGTCAGTAAAACCTGCATCACAAAGGCATTAGTGAAAGGTGCTTTGAAGATCGAGTCAAAAGGCATTAGTGAAAGGTGCCTAAGGTGTACATTCGATATGGTGTGATTCGATGTACAAGATAGATTAGTATTGGATCAAAGGATATTGATATCCTTGTTGATGTTGTGGAAAGGAGTAGATCTCCTTTGGGGTTAGGTGTTTTGTAGTGTTTGGGTAGTAGTTCCTCCATTGTAATGGAACTTGGTATTTAGTCTTGTACCAGATAAAAGATAGGCGCCGTTGTGATAGGTTTGGTTCTACCTCGTGGAAGAACCCGGTATCTAGCCTTGTACCGGATAAAGAGTAGGCAATGTTGTGAAGGCTTCTCCGCCATAAGGAGTTGGTGTCGAGTAGTGTTTATGAACTCTCGAGTAGGTGACTCGAGGAGTGGAGTAGGGCAAGAAAGGTGTCCTTATAACCGAACCACTATAAATACTCGTATTGTGTTTTTGTGCTTCTTATTCTTTATCTTTTCATTACATACTTATATATGCTTCTCTATCAACATCCAACACACATGTTTAATAGTTTGACATCAGTCGATCTAAATAGTTTAAAACCAAGTTTTAATCGGTAAAACTATTAAACCCCCCCCCCCTTCTAGTTTTCCACAGGCTTCCACTGATAACCTGCATTAATGAACCTTTTCCATGTAGGCTTCCAAGATTTCTTAACATGATTTACATTATCCACTAAGGATTTAACAGAATTCCTCAAATAAGACATAAGATATTCATCATGATTACCAGAAATTAAACATTCATTACATGTTTTGCAAGCAGTAGCATAATTTGAAATAATTATAGTACGCTTATAACTAATACTAGAATCAACACGATTCGTTTTATTCAACTCAAACTTATTATTCCTATGGTGATCTTCTACTCTCTTCTCTTGATCACTTTTAGCTCGCGAGGTCCTATCTTGCTTTGTATTCCCTGAAGGCTTTGACCCGCTAACCTTACTGTCACTGCTTACTCCTGTAGAATGAACGACCGGAATATTAGTTGGTTTTACTACTTTTTGCATTTCTGGCCTAGAAGTGCTGGGCTCTGAGACTTTAGGAGGCACATCAAAGGTAACATGCTTGACTTTAGGCATAGAAGTGGGTGCAACTATTCTATCTCGCCTAGTACCAGATTTAGGACATGTAGCAATAACATATTCTAAGAGTTCCTGAGATCGTTTAGTATACATGCAAGCATAGGTAACTGCACTATCATGTGGTTTCTCTATTCTATCATCTTCTACAATCTCACAGAGACCCTCTAAACTATCCTTAAGGTACGAAAGATATGCTTGATATGCAAGTTCATTATTCCTAAGAGGAGGGGGAGTATACAACAAATCAATAGCATAATTATTACAAGCAGAAACCTTTGGAACATAATATTTGCAAGTGGTAATCGGCATTCCATTTTACCAAACACTTCAGATTCTCAATTTTGTTAAGCAAAGAAGTTACCTTTTCAATGTGTGTATCATGATTAACCTTGATTGATTCACATAACTCTTTGTTTTGTGATTTAACCTTTGAAATTTCAGCTTGAAAACATTCATTTTCCTTTTGTAATTTATTAATGATGTTTTGAAGTTGGAAATTCAGAGAATCTAAAGGCGGAGGTATCTGAGTTCCAACCACTTCACTCCTACTTCCCTTCAATTGGTAAATTTGAGCTTTCAACTTTCAGATCGTGTTGCAGTGAGCTTGAATCCGTTTATCACGTGAGTTTATTTCAAAATATGCATCAAACTCAGGAGCATCCAAAGATGTCTTGGCATTTGAGGTTTTGATTCTTTCTTCAAAATGTTGATATTTTAATTGTAAATCAAGATATTCAACTTCTAATTTAGAAAACTGCCTGACCATGTTATTATGATCATCTTTTTTGATTTTGTCATGCAATTTTGAATTCTCGGTTTCAAGCTCATTGACACGATCTTGGGAAACTTTAAATGCAATTGATAGATAATGAAGAAGCAGTTATGGCATAATTACTAACCGTACAAAACACATCCTGGGAAATACATCTGGAATTCAAATTCTCATTAAGGATGTGAATATTCTTTCTCTCAATCTTATTACTTTTAAGCTCATATGCATTAATTCTAACCTCATTTTCCATTTCATTAAACATCCTTTTCATTTCCTTAACTTCAGTATCTAAGGCCTTTTGAATACCCTTGAATTGTTCTTTTAACTGTTTAAAGAATGGAATGACCTCAGTAAGATAACACTCTTTTGTTTGCTCAAAACCCCTTCCCCTTCAGGGATACCTATTGGTGTGATTCTCTTCATACATGTTTTATCGAAATCAGCAAATAGTTGGCAAACTACGTATATGCTAACTAAGGTTTTTCTTTGAGTGGGAAGAGTTCACAGCACTAAATGCATTGGTGTATTGGGAGGATACATTGTAGCTGCAGGCAATTTCCTAAGGGGAGGATTCTTTTCAACAAGTTCTTTAGCTTGTCTCTTATCCATATCTAGCTTCCAAAACACTTGTTCAGGGGTTAATTGAGTCTGAGGTTTAAACGTGGCTAAGAAGTTTTCCTTAGTGTAATAGGCAGTTTTGAAATTTAGGTTATGAGTCACACACATAGGTTCCTTCAATTTCTTATCCGTTTTCTCTCTAGAGGCATTTTCTAACTCTATGTCCTCTTCAGTGTTCTCTACACAAGTTAGCTTTTGTTTGGGCTTAAGAATCTCACTACCATCATAAATCACATCATGAGCCCTTTTGGCTTTCTTAAGGAACGCAAGATTTAGGTCTTCTACAAGGCCTATACTGTGTTTATCACTTAATACTCTGTGCTTTGAAATCATGTGAGCAGTCTGGATGATGTTCCCTTGTACGTACAACTTGTTTTCAAGCTTGTTCTTTAAAGTCATAAGTTTAGAAAAGTCATTTTGATTCCTTTTCTTTGAATTCCTGTTTAAACATTTTTACATTTTCTTAAAGTTCTTGCTATTGCTTAACAGTTTTATTAAGTTTCTCTTGTAAGGAATTTAACTCCTTTTTTAGTGTTTCTTCCCTTAAATTACTTTTAGTAATCAATGTACGCTTTTGGCTATCCATTTCCTACTCACGGGTGGTCAGCTCAAATTTAGCACGCTGTTCATAGATGGAAACTTGATCCTTATATATATTTAGCTTAGTGGTCATGGAATCATCAGGCGCATATTCAGTGTACTCATCAAACACATATGCATCATTAATGGCAGAAGATGCAACACTTGGTACAACAAGACTTTCATCGTGTTTCACATATTGCTCATATGGGACAACATTGCTATTACCCATATTTTTAATATCTAACTCAACGACTTTTGTTGGTTGTATTTGGTGGGAAACATTTGCTCATCAACCATACCCTATAGTTTTAGTACCTCTGTATGATGAAACAAGTGGAGGGACTGGCTTATTGAGGTGATGAAACCAGTGGAGAAATATAAGCCATGAAAATAATATGTGTCATTTGTTCATCATCAACAATAGAGTCAAATGCATCACAGTCACCAACCTAGAAGACATTGGGATTGTTCTGTGCCAAATCATATAATGGTTGCTCATCCATGTCAACATCATATGTTTTGGAATTCCCATCAGTAAGAAACAGCAACTCCTCCTCATCCAACACAGCTCCATTGTCTTGAGCCTGTATCAGCATCATCTTATCCCTGAACTACTCAGCATTCTGTGGACGTTTAGATTGAGTGCAGTTTCTAGCAATATGTCCCTCTCCTCCACAATTGTAACACTTAATTGGTTTGCCTTGACCCTGAACTACAATCCTTCCTCTGTTCTGAGCACCCACATACCCAGCTCCAGCACCCATATAACCAGCTCCAGCTCCAACATTCCCCCGTGCAACATTCCGTGGATTCACATTTTGCCTTCCTTGCGCATTCTGAACCACAACCCTTCCATCTTCCACTGTAGCTTGACTATCTAGATTAGATGAGGTCCAAAGTTGGTTGTTGGTTTAGGGAAGTGAGTTTTTGGACTGTTGAACTAAAAGAGAAACTTGGTTTGCAAGGTTTTTGATAACATCAAATTATCCTGAATATTAAGTGTCAATTTCCCTCGATAATGCTTGTAATTTATATCATTTATATGGATTTAGGTTTGTTTTCTATTATGTTTCACTTTCAGGTAAATTACGAGCATTGGAGCTAAAGAGACGCGGATTTGGAGAGTTTATTGAAGATTTATCATAGTATGCTCACTTTGAAGAAGTTACGGCGTAACCCATCTCTCACATTACGCCATAACTAAAGTGTGGCTCAGAAAACCAACTTAACAGACGATTACGGCGTAACTCTATCAAAGATTACGACGTAACCATATTAGGTCAAATGAGGTTCCGCGCCGCTACTAATTAGGCCGTAACTCATGCAACAACTACGACGTAACCAAAGATTTATTGAAGATACGGCGTAACTCCTTCCAGAGGTTACGCCGTAACCAGCATTTTAGTGCAAAATACGAAGAATTGTATGTTACGGCGTAACTCTTATAATTAGTTACGCCATAACCAGATCTGGCCTATAAATACCCCACGATTTCCAGCATTTCAAATCATCCCATTTCACACACAACAATCAGTAAACGTGAGAAGAAGTCGAAGGCAGATCTAGAGGAGCATACAGAGTAATCTCCAAGGGAGAAATCACTCCCCTACGATAATCATTAGCTTTTTATCTTTTCTTTACTTTCAATTCATGTATTTCGTAACATTAAACATTGAATTTATTGTTATAATTAATATAAGCGACTAAGCACCTCTTAGTGTTGGCCTAGTTATGATTCCTTAATTGTTTTGTTTGCGTTTATATTTCCGTATAATTATTTCTAAGTGTATGCATGCATAGTTTATTGGTAGCTACCCTTGTTTCGGCAGTTTTGAATGGCGGTAGAGGCTAGTTACTTAGGAGATATGACCAACTAACCCTAAGTGAGTAGACAGAGACGGGAAGGGTAAGATATGACCAACTGACGACCCTTTCTACTTGTGCGATTTGACCAAATGATCACCTACTGTTTGGATGAACTTAAGAAGTAAGGAGTGAGTGTTTAAGTTGCTAGCGCCCGGGCACTCACTATTATAAATCTAGCATGTAGCGGTACTTAATGACTTGGCTTAGGGGACCAGGAACAACTGGACTTATGAGGGGACACCTGACTTCTCCAATGGTACCCTTTGCTGATAGGTTAGGACGAACTGACCAAATGTTGTCCTAGCGACTTTGACCCCACCTGAAGTAATTGGAAGTAATTAGACGTAAACACTACTAATTAGGATGATTAACTAGGTTAGCACCTCTCTCCTCTATTGATCACAACCCTCGCCTTTATCTGATTTAGTAGTTAATTAGTTAATTCCATATCGAAATCATATTAAAATCTGTGACACCTAGACTTAGTATTAATCTACTCACATAGCTCATGGGACGACCTCGGTTTTACCGATTACTTTACTACACACGACCGGGTACACTGGCCGTTAGTGCATTAGGGTAGACCATAGGTATAACGAATAATTATAAATATTAAAACCTGGTCAGTAAAACTTGCATCAAGTTTTTGGAGCCGCTGCCGGGGAGTTATATTAGGATTTTTATTTAAGTCTTTATTTTATATTATGTCTCTCACCATGAATGATTATCTCACCACCTCTAAAGTTAAACAGGGAATCACTATTCTGCCAATTCAGTGATGAACCGCTATTTACAACTTGGTAAAGATTCAACGAAGCCATCCTCAAGTGCCCTGAGCATAAACTTAACAAGCACGAGCAACTGCAAATATTTTACAACGGGCTGAATATCAAAAGTCGGCAATTGTTAGAATCAAAATAACCTATCCCTATAATGACTGCTGATAAAGGATGGACTAGAGTTGAAGAAGTAGCCCTCCACTCTTCATCTTGGAATGAAGATTGGAATGAAGACCCAATCATGCTACAATCGGTTATCAAAAATTTGGAAGAATTTGAAGTAGATATGCAATCCCTCACTAAAGAAGTAAAGATAGTTAAAAACAAGTTTGATAAACCTGTTGAAGGAAGAGTGACGGATCTTGAAAGGGCTGTAAAAAAGCTTGTGAGGGAATATAGCAGAAAGCAAGAAGAAATTAAAAAATTGGTATGGAACATCAAGAAAGATTACGACCATGTGCTGAGAACTCAAGCAGCTGCTATAAGAAGACTAGAAAATCATGTCGGAAAGCTCGCAGAATCTGTCAGAATGAGAGATGAAGGGGAACTTCCTAGCATAACTGAACCTAATCCTCGGGATCTAGCTCATGCTATAACAACCCGAAGCGGATTAAAATATAAGGAACCAGCTTACCTGTGACAATCCGTACTTTCAGGTCATTTCTCGACACCGTTCATATCTCATTATTTCAACATTTTAGTAAACTTGGTTTACTTGTTTCAAATTCGCGTAACCTTGGAGGTTTAGCGGCGAATTCATGATCATGACATCACGTACATTTCATATGGACTACGATTAGTCTACATTTCATTGACATCATGTGCATCTCATTGATTCATTCACGACATTTCATTTCACCCTTCAACGCGTAATTTTTATGTTTAATAATTTTTATCGCGTGAGTTTTTATTTTGATATTTAACCCGTTACATTCAAAAATGATCCCGAGGTATTTTTAAACTCACATTTAGTTTATAAAAACTATATTTTTAGTTTTCCTAGTGTTTCACATTTATTTGGTATTTTAATCGTTAAAGTTTAATTATTACGTCGTTTTCTTAAAAATTTTACGATAATTATTTTATCACCCGATTTTCACAAGGAAAGTATTTTTACAATTTTTATCACCTCAATACATTCTATTTTGACTTAATAAAAAGTTACTTGCACCAAAAAGTTACAATTACCTATACCCTTTTTACTTACACTTTTGTCAAAATTATACAAATAATACATATACTTTCAAATAAAAAAAAAATATATCATGAAGAGACAACCCCCCCCCTAAATCCGGCCCTAGGGGAGGGTGGTTAATAAATTGTGTATGGTTCTTTTGATTGGGTTTGAAATTCACACACTACAAAGTCTAACTCAATTATTTGTTTTCATTCCTATCATACTTCATCATAAATTCACCTAGTAAAAGAAATTTTCTCTCTTCCCTTTTTGGCTTCATCAAGAACCGGCCACCTATCAAAAACAAAGGGGATCAAAAGTTTTTGCAAGATCAAGAGTGTTTACAACCTAGTTATATCCTTTTTATGGTTTTGAAATAAAAACCAAGGATATTTAAGTTAATCCTTGTTACTTACACCTCTTCATTTTCACTAGTAAGCATATTCTCATCATTTATATGTTTCCTCTTCATTTTCATATGCTTCTTATCATTTTTGGAGCTTATATGCATGTATTGTGATTTATACCATTTATTTCATGATTTTAGAGTTATATAAACAATATAGTCATCCTATAATTATTCCCAAGTTATTCTTTGGTCTTGATGGTGATTAGGAACCCATGACACCCTAAGAAGGTGTATGGTAGGATTAGATTAGCTTTGGAGTTGATTTGAAGGGATTAGAATAGGTTTTGTCCGAGAAAAACTATTTTCGTAAACTATGTTTTACGTTCTGTCCTTAAAACGAATTTCTGGAAAAACCTACTGTTGGTACGACATTTTGGCCTTGACATTTAGAAAATATACTTTAAAACGAATCCGTGGCCTTTTGAACGGATAAAAACGGAGTTATAACGAAGCCGTGGTGAATTTTTAAAGTTTGGCGACGAAAAGTATATTTTTCTGAAAAAGACAGCATGCAGTTTTTACATATTTCGGGTCAAAAACGAGCCTTAAGCTTCACAAATTATTTCGACTTCTCAAAAATATATTAGTTTACTTCGATACGAAGCTAAGGACATATTTTACGTAGAAAACGGAGTTAAAACGACAAATATATGGCCGTTTTTATAAAGTTGCCGTAAATATTATTTTCTGAAAAATTATATTATTTCTACGATTCAAGTTTTTCATTAGCTATATCGTCCATGTTTGCGGCAGTTTTTAAGTATGATGCAAAACTTTTTATAACGAAGTGTCTTCTAGTAAAATCAAGTTCATCGGCCATATTTTTCAAAACAAAAAGCCGTTTGTCAAGCGGAGTCATAGTGAATTATTTACGGATGTTCAAACATTGGCCGAAACTTATTTTCTGCACAACATTAACAAAAACCACCATCTTTAGCCTTTGATATCTTTATGATCGAGACCTTTTGAACGAAAACTCCTGAACTGAAACTTCTAGATATCGATACAAACTTTCCAAAACCGTCGAGTTCGTTCTCTAACGATCGACGTGCACCGTTTTACGGCTAGTTTTCCAAAGTCATTTTTGTTGATTTCATGATTTTTCCGACGACATTGTTTTGCGACGAAAAATGGTAATTTCACCAAAAATCATTATAAAACCATTGTAGGATAAAATTTTGACGTAAAAACATGTAAAGTCATTTTTGAAGGGTCGAGACGTCAAAAGAGTATTTTTCGACGACGAGTAATATTTTCAAAAACTCGTAAATGGTATAAATAACATACGAAGTGCATGCATAGCATTACATTGCAACTCATGACATATCATATCATTGATAATAGGTCTCGGTTGACGCATTACATTATAAACCTCAGTGTACTCACTTTTGCCGTTATTCCAGTTTATCCAAGTGAGTTTCGTAGCCCCTACTTTTACTTGTTTTCATAACTGTTTTGGGGGAGATACATGCTCAAACTGTTTTCATTTGCGTTCATAAGTACTTTAAATTTATCATGAGTACCATTGTTTCTAAATCAAAGGTTATACTATATAAATTGTTCTTGTTTGCGTGCTATGGTACTACGTCGTATAACGTTCTAAATCAGTTGACTACTGATATACATTGAGTTAGGTGCTATTGCTTATGTGCAATTGCTTATGTGCTAAGGATTAAGTGCTATCGTTCTACGTCGAGTTAGGTACTATTGTGAATACATTTGACATCATATGTTTGGAACATAAACTACACACATTCTGGCAGTGGGTTGTGAACACACAGGTTGCAAGTTTTGTATGGGCGGGACTTGGAACTGAGTGGATTTACAATGCCTTTGCTACATAAACGATTTTGAAAGTCTTTACATTTCAACGATTTACAATGCCTTTGCGGCATAAACGATTTTTGAAAGGCTTTACATTTCAAAACAAACTCTATGAACTCACTCAACCTTTGTGTTGACACTTTTAGCATGTTTTTATCTCAGGTATCTAAGGCATTCACTTCATGGCATGCATTTGGACACATCATGGAGTCGTGGTGACGACGCGTCTCACTTGGGTTTTATGTACTCTAAAACATCGTTTGAATTGTAACAAACTTATTTCCGCACAAGTTGATTTACATTTGGGACCTACTTTGTAAACTCTGATTATTTTATTAAATCAAACGATGTATTTTCCAAACGACACTTTAGGTCGTTCAATATAACTGTGATTGTGATGCTATGACAGTCAATCCCCAGGAATCCCATTCCGCTGCAAAACAGGTAATTTGGGGGTGTGACAGATTGGCATCAGAGCTTCAGTTATAGAGAACTAGGTTGCATCATTGACCCTAGACTATAACTACATTATCATAGCATCTCATCATTTCATCATAAGTGAATGTTCACTTTACATGCGGTTTTTACGTACATTTTCGAGTTATTTACTTTCATTTCATAACGATTGTCACATGGATGCCCTTAAATGCCCATCCCATTATCTTTTCCCCATACTCTAACGTGGAGAATTCCTTGTCATTCCCTATCACAATTTTTATATCAGCTGATTCATCATCGATAACGTCGAATGCCGGGATAAACTTTTATATAGGGCGAAGTCACTCTCACTCCTTTGTTTCACCACTAACATGTCGAGTCACACTTTATTCACACATTAAGTCTCTAAACCATCATTCATTGAAGTGCTTACAACACCTCATAACCCATCTTTTCGGAAACCGACGATCATTTTTGAAACATAACCTCAAACTTATCATTTCTTATCACATCTCTTTAGAGCGCTTATTATTAACATCGGATTTTGCTACGTCTCACATTTTCTCTTGTTTTGAAGAAGATATGGCACCGAAGAAAGCTACAGTTGAAATGACCCAAGCGGCTATTCAGAAGATAGTGAATGATAGCATTGCAAATGCTCTAAGAGTTGAAAGGGAAACGGTGGCTGCTGCTGTTGCTGAGGCCATGGCTGCTGCTGAAGCCGCTAGACTAGCTGCTGCTACTGGTAACGCTGGAGGATCTGGGGTTAAGAAATGCTCGTACAAAGTTTTCAAGAGTGGTGAACCTACTAAGTTCCGAGGTACCGAGGGAGCTACAGCAATGGTTAGATGGTTTGAAAAGTTGGAGTCGGTATTCTTGCTATGTAACTGTCCGGATGACAGTAAGGTTAAGTATGCTACGAGTACTTTACTCGATGGAGCGTTGTCATGGTGGAATTCATACGCTCAACCGATTGGAATGGAGAATGCTTTCAAGCTTACTTGGGAGCAATTCAAGAGTTTGGTGACTAAGAAGTTTTGTCCTCGAACGGAAGTGAAAAAGTTGGAGACGGAGTTCTATGAACTAAAAACTATTGGGTATGATATCGACACTTACATTCGGAGATTCCAAGAATTGGCCGTGTTATGTCCATCTATGGTTTCGGATAATGAGAAGCTACTGGAGGCTTTCATTGATGGACTTCCTGAAATTATTCAAGGTGACGTGACTTCTTCTGACCCGCAAACGATTGAGGAAGCTATTCGATTGACTCAAAAGCTCATGGCCCAGGTAGTGAAGAGAGGCAAGTACACAAACACCAACCAAAACAACAACAACAACAACGGCGATAACCAACTCAACAACAACAAAAGGAAATGGGAAGACGACCAAGGAGATTATAACAACAACAACCACAACCACAACACTAACCATCATCAACAGCAGAAAAGAGGGCAAGAAACTGCGATGGTATATGTTGCTGCACCAATAGAAGACAGAGGTTATGCTGGAACCTACCCACTATGTAATCGATGTAAGTATCATCACACGGGTCTTTGTCCTGCTAAGTGCTACAAGTGTCAACAACTGGGACACCTTGCCAGGAATTGTAGAGGCAAGGCCATGGTTACATGTTACAGATGCGGGGAGCAAGGACACTATCGGAATCAATGTCCTCAAAACCAAGGTCAACAAGTCGAAGGTGCTCATGGGAATGTATATATGTTAGAAGGAGCTCGTCAAGGTATCAACGACGCGGAAGACTGAAGAAGTTCGGAAACTAACAGTCTTATTTCTCCTTATGTACTATGTTGTACTAATTTTATGTCTTCCATCGTATCCGAAACTTTATAACTTAACGATGTATTACTTTTGCTAAACTACTCGTTGTAAAATATTCTCATCTATCGTACTTTATTTCCTTTCAATTCGATATCATTTACGAGGATTTTAATTCTTTTTACATTAACTATCATTTCAACGATACTTCTCCATGTCTTTTCTCCTCGATGTTCATCACAATTTTAACAACAGTTGACCGAACACCAAACAAACATATGAGTCGATTAGTCCAAGCATTGCATAGTTACTCCTAAATTATACATAGCCTGATCACCTATGTCTAATTCAGGAAGAATCATGCAATGAAGGGAGTAGTAGTCTTATATGAGTAAACAATTCCGTAATCGAGCCAAATTTTCAAAAGATTTTCTTCAAAACCACTTGTTTCCAGTTTGATCCGCGTGACAGTTCTTGTTTGATGAGTTGCAAAGATCGAGCTAGAAACAAGTTGTTACTTAAACCGATTTAGCCTAATCTCATGACAGTTCTTGTTTGATGAGTTGTGAGATTAAGTAAAAATCGGTTACCAAAAAGTCTTTTGAGGGTTTTGCTCGGGAATGGGAAAGTTTGCTACATCAAACCCTAAACCCGTTAGACCTAACAACGATTGAATTCAGGGACTGAATTCCTTTTTGGTTGGGCGAATGTGACAATCCGTACTTTCAGGTCATTTCTCGACACCGTTCATATCTCATTATTTCAACATTTTAGTAAACTTGGTTTACTTGTTTCAAATTCGCGTAACCTTGGAGGTTTAGCGGCGAATTCATGATCATGACATCACGTACATTTCATATGGACTACGATTAGTCTACATTTCATTGACATCATGTGCATCTCATTGATTCATTCACGACATTTCATTTCACCCTTCAACGCGTAATTTTTATGTTTAATAATTTTTATCGCGTGAGTTTTTATTTTGATATTTAACCCGTTACATTCAAAAATGATCCCGAGGTATTTTTAAACTCACATTTAGTTTATAAAAACTATATTTTTAGTTTTCCTAGTGTTTCACATTTATTTGGTATTTTAATCGTTAAAGTTTAATTATTACGTCGTTTTCTTAAAAATTTTACGATAATTATTTTATCACCCGATTTTCACAAGGAAAGTATTTTTACAATTTTTATCACCTCAATACATTCTATTTTGACTTAATAAAAAGTTACTTGCACCAAAAAGTTACAATTACCTATACCCTTTTTACTTACACTTTTGTCAAAATTATACAAATAATACATATACTTTCAAATAAAAAAAAAATATATATCATGAAGAGACAACCCCCCCCCCCTAAATCCGGCCCTAGGGGAGGGTGGTTAATAAATTGTGTATGGTTCTTTTGATTGGGTTTGAAATTCACACACTACAAAGTCTAACTCAATTATTTGTTTTCATTCCTATCATACTTCATCATAAATTCACCTAGTAAAAGAAATTTTCTCTCTTCCCTTTTTGGCTTCATCAAGAACCGGCCACCTATCAAAAACAAAGGGGATCAAAAGTTTTTGCAAGATCAAGAGTGTTTACAACCTAGTTATATCCTTTTTATGGTTTTGAAATAAAAACCAAGGATATTTAAGTTAATCCTTGTTACTTACACCTCTTCATTTTCACTAGTAAGCATATTCTCATCATTTATATGTTTCCTCTTCATTTTCATATGCTTCTTATCATTTTTGGAGCTTATATGCATGTATTGTGATTTATACCATTTATTTCATGATTTTAGAGTTATATAAACAATATAGTCATCCTATAATTATTCCCAAGTTATTCTTTGGTCTTGATGGTGATTAGGAACCCATGACACCCTAAGAAGGTGTATGGTAGGATTAGATTAGCTTTGGAGTTGATTTGAAGGGATTAGAATAGGTTTTGTCCGAGAAAAACTATTTTCGTAAACTATGTTTTACGTTCTGTCCTTAAAACGAATTTCTGGAAAAACCTACTGTTGGTACGACATTTTGTCCTTGACATTTAGAAAATATACTTTAAAACGAATCCGTGGCCTTTTGAACGGATAAAAACGGAGTTATAACGAAGCCGTGGTGAATTTTTAAAGTTTGGCGACGAAAAGTATATTTTTCTGAAAAAGACAGCATGCAGTTTTTACATATTTCGGGTCAAAAACGAGCCTTAAGCTTCACAAATTATTTCGACTTCTCAAAAATATATTAGTTTACTTCGATACGAAGCTAAGGACATATTTTACGTAGAAAACGGAGTTAAAACGACAAATATATGGCCGTTTTTATAAAGTTGCCGTAAATATTATTTTCTGAAAAATTATATTATTTCTACGATTCAAGTTTTTCATTAGCTATATCGTCCATGTTTGCGGCAGTTTTTAAGTATGATGCAAAACTTTTTATAATGAAGTGTCTTCTAGTAAAATCAAGTTCATCGGCCATATTTTTCAAAACAAAAAGCCGTTTGTCAAGCGGAGTCATAGTGAATTATTTACGGATGTTCAAACATTGGCCGAAACTTATTTTCTGCACAACATTAACAAAAACCACCATCTTTAGCCTTTGATATCTTTATGATCGAGACCTTTTGAACGAAAACTCCTGAACTGAAACTTCTAGATATCGATACAAACTTTCCAAAACCGTCGAGTTCGTTCTCTAACGATCGACGTGCACCGTTTTACGGCTAGTTTTCCAAAGTCATTTTTGTTGATTTCATGATTTTTCCGACGACATTGTTTTGCGACGAAAAATGGTAATTTCACCAAAAATCATTATAAAACCATTGTAGGATAACATTTTGACGTAAAAACATGTAAAGTCATTTTTGAAGGGTCGAGACGTCAAAAGAGTATTTTTCGACGACGAGTAATATTTTCAAAAACTCGTAAATGGTATAAATAACATACGAAGTGCATGCATAGCATTACATTGCAACTCATGACATATCATATCATTGATAATAGGTCTCGGTTGACGCATTACATTATAAACCTCAGTGTACTCACTTTTGCCGTTATTCCAGTTTATCCAAGTGAGTTTCGTAGCCCCTACTTTTACTTGTTTTCATAACTGTTTTGGGGGAGATACATGCTCAAACTGTTTTCATTTGCGTTCATAAGTACTTTAAATTTATCATGAGTACCATTGTTTCTAAATCAAAGGTTATACTATATAAATTGTTCTTGTTTGCGTGTTATGGTACTACGTCGTATAACGTTCTAAATCAGTTGACTACTGATATACATTGAGTTAGGTGCTATTGCTTATGTGCAATTGCTTATGTGCTAAGGATTAAGTGCTATCGTTCTACGTCGAGTTAGGTACTATTGTGAATACATTTGACATCATATGTTTGGAACATAAACTACACACATTCTGGCAGTGGGTTGTGAACACACAGGTTGCAAGTTTTGTATGGGCGGGACTTGGAACTGAGTGGATTTACAATGCCTTTGCTACATAAACGATTTTGAAAGTCTTTACATTTCAACGATTTACAATGCCTTTGCGGCATAAACGATTTTTGAAAGGCTTTACATTTCAAAACAAACTCTATGAACTCACTCAACCTTTGTGTTGACACTTTTAGCATGTTTTTATCTCAGGTATCTAAGGCATTCACTTCATGGCATGCATTTGGACACATCATGGAGTCGTGGTGACGACGCGTCTCACTTGGGTTTTATGTACTCTAAAACATCGTTTGAATTGTAACAAACTTATTTCCGCACAAGTTGATTTACATTTGGGACCTACTTTGTAAACTCTGATTATTTTATTAAATCAAACGATGTATTTTCCAAACGACACTTTAGGTCGTTCAATATAACTGTGATTGTGATGCTATGACAGTCAATCCCCAGGAATCCCATTCCGCTGCAAAACAGGTAATTTGGGGGTGTGACATTACCCATCAAGCTCGAATGTTCATAATAAAGATATACCTCAAAACAGCAACAAGGAAACAGAGGACACTCAACCAAATGTGGAAAAAGTTCGTCCCTATGTTCCTCCAATACCATTTCCGGGAAGAATTAAGAAGGAACAAGAACGAGTGCAATTTCAGAAATTCATGGAAAATTACAACAACTCAGCATTAATATTCCTCTCGTTGAAGGTCTTCAGCAAAAGCCCAAATATGCTAAATTCATGCAGGATCTCCTGCCTCATAAAAGACTTTCTGATCGGACGCAGGTTAAATTGAATCAAAGGTGTTATGCCGCCCTACTAAAAGACATGCCTCTCAAAGAACAAGATCCTGGGAGCTTCACTTTACCTTGCACCATCGGAGGTACCATGTTCGATAAAGCCCTTGCCGATCTAGGGTAAAGCATTAGTCTTATGCCATTCTCACTCTACTCATGCCTGGAGTTGGGGGACCTGAAACCAACTAGAATGTCCATCGAGCTAGCCAATAAAACAACTCAATATCCTAAAGGAATTGTTGAAAATGTCCTTGACAAGATCGATAAATTTGTCTTCCCGGTCGGCTTCGTGATCCTTGAAATGGAAGAGGATGATGTCCCCATTTTACTTGGGAGGCCCTTTCTTGCTACAGCACACGCTATGATTGATGTCTTTAACAAGAAGATCTCTTTGGAAATTGGAAATAATAAGATTACCTTCGACCTTGAAAAATCAATGAGATATGCTTCTTTCACTGACGACAACCTTGACGATCTCGACCTAATCGAAGCTAATGCTCATAAACATGCTCAGGAATGCTTTCAACCTGACCCTTTGAAATCATTAAAATTTGAAGATAATGATCGTATGTCTAACGATGAAAAAGGCGAATGGGAAGAACACGCTATGAACAACCAAACATTATGTTTAGCAAACATTTTGAAAAAAGCTAATACTATTCCCAAACTCAAAGAGCTCCCTTCTCATTTAGAATATGCATTTATTAACAACGATCCTAATTTTCCTGTGGTGATTTCTTCCTTGTTATCTGACGAGGAAAAGAAATTGCTATTACAAGTTTTAAGCAAGCATAAGGAAGCTATTGCATGGAAAGTTTCTGACATAAAAGGGATCAACCCTTCATACTGTTCTCACAAGATACTGATGGAAGATGATTTCAAACCAGTAGTGCAGCCACAGAGAAGATTAAACCCAAAAGTTCAAGATGTGGTAAAAGACAAAATCATTAAACTCCTGGATGTAGGTCTAATTTACGTGATTTCCGACAGTCCTTGGGTTAGTCCTATTCATGTTGTGCCAAAGAAAGGAGGAATGGCCGTGGTCACTAATGAAGATAACGAGCTAATACCTACTAGAACGGTTACTGGCTGGAGGGTGTGCATCGATTACAGAAAATTAAATGACGCAACGCGGAAGGATCACTTTCCCCTTTCATTTATCGATCATATGTTAGAAAGGCACTCTGGACATGAGTATTATTGTTTCCTTGATGGATTTTCTGGATATTTTCAAATTCCAATCGCCCCAGAGGATCAAGAAAAGACTACTTTCACCTGCCCTTACAGAACATTCTCCTACCGAAGAATTCCTTTCGGACTATGCAACGCCCCTGCCACATTCCAACGGTGCATGACGGCAATATTATCGGATATGTGCCAAGATTTTATGGAAGTATTCATGGACGATTTCTCGGTCTTCAGTAACTCTTTTTCATCTTTTCTTAATAATTTATCTAAAATGCTTGCTAGATGTGAAGAAACCAACCTTGTCCTTAACTGGGAGAAATGTCATTGTATGGTAAAAGAAGGGATTGTTTTGGGGCATAAGATTTCACAAACCGGGATTGAAGTTGATAAAGCTAAGGTTGACGTTATTTCTCGACTCCCTTATCCATCTAATCTAAAAGGAATTAGGAGTTTTCTTGGGCACGCTGGGTTCTATAGAAGATTTATAAAAGACTTTTCCAAAACTGCTAAACCTATGACCCAACTTCTCATGAAGGATGCAAAATTTGACTTTAATGATGAGTGCAAAAGAGCTTTTGATATTTTAAAAGAAAAATTGACTACTGCCCCTGTTATTATTGCTCCTGATTGAGGCAACAATTTTGAACTTATGTGCGATGCCAGTGATTATGCAGTGGGAGTTGTTTTAGGACAAAAGGTGGACAAAAATTTTAAACCCATTTATTATGCTAGTAAAACCTTAAATGAGGCACAAGAACATTACACGACCACCGAGAAGGAACTCCTTGTTGTGGTTTATGCCTTTGATAAATTTAGATCTTATTTATAAATTACAAAAACTGTTGTCTACACTGACCATTCTGCTTTGAAGTACTTGTTCAATAAACAGGATGCCAAACCAAGATTGATAAGATGGGTGCTGCTGCTACAAGAATTTAAAATTGAATCAAAGATAAGAAAGGGGTAGAAAACTTAGCAGTTGATCACCTCTCTCGGTTAGAGAACCCTGAGCTTGAAGAACTTGACATAGAAACTATTCGTGATTCCTTCCCTGATGAGCATCTTATGGCAGTAAGAATTAAATATCCTAGTCCCGAACCATGGTATGCGGATTTCGCTAATTACCTCGCGGCCAGAGTATTACCTAGCAACAAAACTTATGATCAAAAGAAAAAGTTCTTCTCAGATCTTATATATTACTTCTGGGATAATCCTTTCCTATTTAAATCATGCCCAGATAGTATTATTCAGAGATGTGTTTTTGGAAATGAGTAGAAACAGATTCTGGAACACTGTCACAACGGACCGGCTAGAGGACATTAAGGGGCCGATAATACTGCTCGAAAGATTTATGAGGCAGGATTCTTTTGGCCTAGCATTTTCAAGGATGCCGCAAAACATGTGAGAGATTGTGACGCTTGTCAAAGGGCTGGGAACATCTCTTCTCGATATCAGATGCCGCTTAACAACATTATGGTATGTGAAGTATTTGGTGTTTGGGAAATTGATTTTATGGGACCCTTCACCCCATCAAAAAATAAAAGTTATATCCTAGTAGCTGTCGATTACGTTTCAAAGTGGGTCGAAGTTGAAGCTCTTCAAACTTGTGATGCTAGAAGTTTCATTCGCTTTTTGAAAAGACTATTCTCCAGGTTTTGGGATCCCCAAGACCATCATAAGTGATCGAGGGACACACTATTGTAATGCTATTATGGAGAAAGTTCTCAACAGATATGGGGTAATCCACCGGATGTCTACACCTTAGCACCCCCAAACTAATGGGCAAACAGAATACACCAATAGGGCACTCAAGCGAATTTTATAGAAGTCCGTTAGCATTAACAGAAAAGACTGGTCCGACAAACTCGACGAAGCTTTATGGGCATTCAGAACAGCTTTCAAAACTCCTATTGGAAGCACCCCTTTTAAGATTGTTTACGGAAAGGCTTTTCATCTTCCCGTAGAATTGGAACATAAAGCATACTGGGCTCTCAAAATGCTAATCTAGAGGCAGATGTGATCAAGGAACACCGATTTTCATAAATAAATCGCTTAGCTGAATTACGGGATGAAGCATACGATCATGCCAAAGCATACAAAGACAGGACCAAAAGATGGCACGACAAGCGAATTAAGGATAAAAATTTTGAAGTAGGACAAGAGGTACTCGTTTTCAACTCAAGACTCAAATTATTCCCTGGAAGAATGAGATCTCGTTGGGTTAACCCCTACACAGTAAGTAAGGTATTCCCTTATGGAACTATTGAGGTTCATAATAAGGAAGGGGATTTTTTCAAGGTGAATGGGCACCGAGCAAAAATTTATTATGGATAGGATGTTAGTAAGATTTTGGGAGATGATTTCTTCGCCCTTGCATAAAGCCCCGAGGCTCTGAGTCTAACTTAAAGACTCGTAAATAAATAAAATTTCTCTTTCGGGAGACAACCCGAATTATCCCTTTCTTTTGTTTTATTTCCATTACTGTTGGGTTTTGTGTTTTTAACCATTTTTGCAGGAAACAAAGAAAAGTTGCTGCTGCAGCATGCTGATCCGACCAGAGTTACGGCGTAATTCATTCTCATGGTTACGCCGTAACAGGCTCTTTTGTAGCAGAACTTCAGAAGCATTACCAATTACGGCGTAATATCATTCAGTGGTTACGCCGTAGCTACACTTTTGCAGCGTATGCCATGTTTTGTCTAGTTACGGCGTAACTCCTTCTGGAGTTACAACGTAACTATCCTCTGCATTACTTCTTTCATTTTAAACATAATAACCTTGTATTAGACTTTTAAATGAACTTTGTGGGTATGTTCCCTGTAAGCCCTCATGAGACTACACTCGTCCACTAGGGACAACAAGTGGTTTAAAAGGCTTGTTGCATTTGCTAAATGCAATCGTGATTCCTATGAAAGTGAGTTAGGTTTATTTTTCATTTTTCATTTTTCTTTTTAGAATTATGCTTGTCGTTAGTGTGATTTCAGGGATTGTAGCTTGCTCGTAGATGCTTATGTGAAGGCACGACTCTCTTTCGTGGGCCTTCTTTCTTTTTGGAGCAAATTTCAGGGAAGTTCTCGCTCTAATTCTACTTTTCTCTTCACCTTTATTTAACGCTTAGTACAAAAGGGACTTTATACAATTCAAGTGGGGGGACGGGAGTTGAATTGTCTCTTGAACTTTATTTTGCCCTCGCTTTTCTAGTTTATTTTGAAAAATTATGCAATTTTTAAAATTTTGACATGTTTTTCTTAACCTAACTAGATTAGACCTTAGCCGAGCACATATAACCCTTGATATTATATGGTGAGATTAGCCTTATCCGTTTCCAAATTTTTACCCTAAATCCACCAAATTATGAGTCTGTCGGTAGTTTGTAAACTTTATAACTTGGCCTTTACATCATTTCGAGACCATAGACGAGATATGTTGAGTTAGCTCGATGTATTTGAAATTTTCAGTTTAAGAAGTCAGTATTATAGGATTAGCACCCATATAGCCTACCATTGTGTGTCTATCGATTAGTCACCTCGACTTCTCGACCCCCATGTGAAACCCTTTTGTTGCACTCACCTTTAGTGCAAGATACACCCATGTGATTCGATTAAAAAAATTATGTATTTGTCATTCAGTTGATTGTAAAGTGAGATGTTATAAGCACTATGTTATGAGCTTAATATAGATTTAGTATCGACGAGGCCACCTCGGTCACATTTGAAATTGGAGTTGGTAATTGGGCCAACAGTTGGAGAAAATGTAGTGTGCCTATCATGACGTCCTCTAATGACACATCTACCTAGTATATCATGATCCGGTTTCTTAACATCGAAACTTGAACTTTGGGCGAACGGTAAGTGGTGATGACTTGGTTATGGATTTAGACTATTTGCTTGATTTTTATTTTACACCTTTTATATATCCCATGTCTTATCCTACCCTTTAGTCATGAAGCGTGTCTACGTGATGCAGCGAGCAATCTTTGGTGTCTTGGCCATGGATTTTGTTAGAATCCATGCTCGAGGTTGTTTAGACCTTATCTAGGATTATCAATAAGCACAAATAACAATGAACAATAATATGTATGCACAGCGGAATAAAGAAATTTCATTGTTATTATATCAAGGTTTCGCCATCATCGTGTGTTCTACAAAACACAACACAACAGGGATCAATGATCCTTGGGGCTAAACACTACAAGTCGACTATCACTTAGTCTAGGCGTTTACATACTCACGCCCTAGACCTACACACACACACCTTTGTCTGATGTTTACATTGTTTGACACACTTTTAAACCTAATTCCATGTATCTCTTTATATAATAGAGATACTAGGGTTACAAATGACTACAAGGGATTAGACAATAAATACTTCTTTGACAAGTAGGCCCCTTGTCTTTCTTTGTCTTCAACAATCCTTCATCTTTCATGTATTTTGTCTTATCAACTTAAATATAATTCCCAACAATCTTCCCCTAGTTGAGAATGACAAAACCAAATAAGCACGAACAAGTATGTCATGAAAGATAAACAAACTTCCCTCTTAAACATGCAATATCACCAAGGATCTTCAAGTTGCAGCTTCTTTGTCGCCTTTCTTCCCCTTTTTGTCATAATCTACTAGGAGAACTGCGAATATTAGCAACTTTGATCTTGACCATCACATATCATCACCACACTTCCAATTCAGCCATCTAATGTCTCAAATTACCCACCATGAAGTTTTCAGCAACTAAAAATGAACTTAAGACACTAGATACTTAAACCAAAAATAATAATAATGAATTACAAGAGTAAAAATATTCCCCTCGAATAATGCATGTAGATGGTTAAACATTGAACAATAAGCTTCCCCCGAAACCCATGTGTTAACCATCTTCTTTATTCTTCAAATCTGTATGCTCCATGTAATAATCACTAATGAAGAAAACTAAATATAACAAACTTGTTGAAGAAGTAGAATAACTCAAATGTATGTCTTATGTCTTGTACAAGCCACATGACTCCGAAGGTATACCCATGTATAGGGAGACCGTAATCCCTTGACAATAATCACTGAGCACAATAACGTAACTCCTTCAAGTGTTTTTTCAATTCTTTGTCACAATAAGAATGCACAAAAATAAGAACACGCATCTAAGAAATCCACTTCATCTTCAAATAAGTGATAAATAACCATCTTCGTAATCAATTCTTCAATAAAATCCAAAAATGAGCTTTTTAAATCTTCTAAGAACATATCCGAAAACTAAACTCTAAACTTCTTATGTGTGTGAACCAATCTCCTGTGTGTGTCGCACTAAAATCTATAATAATCACCATGCTCGACTTCCCCTCAAATTCAAAAATATTATTTTGTCCGATAACCAAAATGTATGTTTCATCCGATATCGATCAAAACAAGCAGTATAAACAATATATATCGGACAAACTTAATAGTGGAAATAAATGAACGAGCATCGCATTGCTAGCAGTAGGAACACAATAAACCATCTCGATAGCAGTAGAAACAAAAAAGCTAGCAGTAAAAACTATCACTAGCAGTGGTAACGAGATAGCTTGGCAGTGGAAACAATCATTCGAGCAGTGGTAATTGATAACACTAGCAGTGGCAACCGATATCACTAGCAGTGGTATCGATATGCTAGCAGTGGTAATCGATATGATAGCAGTGAAAACGAGCATGTAGCAGTGGTTAACATGAGAACGTAGCAACAGTTTCATGCGTATAAGCATCAAGTGAGTCAGTAGATCACCAGTAGCAGATTCATAAGAAGACAGAAACTTTATCGAATAGCAGCAGTTCACATGTACCAATCTTGTAAACAACAGAAACTTTAACCATAAGATAGTAACATGAAAATACTATCAGCATCATCAAAGCAGCAGCAATATGAGTTCCAGCAACAAATTTGATAGACGCAGCAGTAAGCATAAGAATATCACGCAGTCATGTCACTAAAAGATTTGTATACAAGTGTTATTCACGACCAAACAAAGCACTTGTAACTCAACTCCCAACAAGAGTTTTCCAATTGCCAACTATGGTTTTCCAAGGATCCATTATTCATGTGCAGTAACAACAAATCAAACCCAAGGACCAATAGTAATTATAGTTTCTGATAAGGCTTAAAACAATAGCAATCAATATACAGTCTCGTCTTCAGGAAGGTATATCTTTTGACTTGAAAAATTCAACTTACATGATGGTGTCTGCAGCAGTTTTCAGGAAGGTATATCTTTTGACTGAGACCTCAGATCATAGATCCCTCTAGTAGAAATTTATATGAGAATATAGAGAAGCTCCAGCCAAAATTTCAGCCCGATCCAACGGTTCATGAAAAAGTTATCGCCTCTTTAAAACTGTGCTGCAGAAACGTTACGAATTTTTAACCAACAACGAAGTTTTCTTCTTCTTCAAGAAACCTTGCTAAATCCCAGATATCAAGAGCAACCCGCTCTGATACCACATGTTAGAATCGATGCTCGAGGTTCTTTAGACCTTATCTAGGATTATCAATAAGCACAAATAACAATGAAGAATAATATATATGCTCAGCGGAAAAAAGAACTTTCATTGTTATTATATCAAGGTTTCGCCATCATCATGTGTTCTACAAAACACATCCACAGCCCCAATTCTAGACGATCAACTCTAAGACGGTTACACAACAGGGATCAATGATCCTTGGGGCTAAACACTACAAGTCGACTATCACTTAGTCTAGGCGTTTACATACTCACGCCCTAGACCTACACACACACACCTTTGTCTGGTGTTTACATTGTTTGACACACTTTTAAACCTAATTCCCTGTATCTCTTTATATAATAGAGATACTAGGGTTACAAATAACTACAAGGGACTAGATAATAAATACTTCTTTGACAAGTAGGTCCCTTATCTTTCTTTGTCTTCAACAGTCCTTCATCTTTCATGTATTTTATCTTATCAACTTAAATATAATTCCCAACAGATTTGGTCATGTATCATTGATTTTGTCCACTTCGCCGTGACATGTTAGTAATGACAAATCACCCTTAACCTTTGTCGTGTCTACCCATATTTCCTTCAAGAATTGTTTTGTCCTTAACTCTAGTGGTGGAGATTTGTGTAACCGCCAAGCTTATGATATGCTATAACTGTTCAATGAGTGATCACCCCGAAATTTACACTTAGAATAGTTGAGAGATTTGAGTGTTTTGTTCCCATTTCGTGAGGTGTTCTACTTTGTTTTATTCTAGCATAAGGGATTTGTAAACTTATATTTTCCAGGTAATGGGAGATATCTTTTTAGGAATCTATCTAATAAGGGCTACTTGAGGGCAAGTAGAGTTCAAGTGGGGGATATTTGATAACATCAAATTATCCTGAATATTAATTGTCAATTTTCCCCGATAATGCTTGTAATATAAATCATTTATATGGATTTACGCTTGTTTTCCATTATATTTCACTTTCAGGTAAATTACGAGCATTGGAGGTAAAGAGACGCGGATTTGGAGAGTTTATTGAAGATTTATCATAGTATGCTCATTTTGAAGAAGTTACGGCATAACTAATCTCTCACATTATGCCGTAACTAAAGCGTAGCTCAGAAAACAAACTTAACAGATGATTACGGTGTAACTCTATCCATGATTACGACGTAACTATATTAGGTCAAATGAGGTTCCGCGCCGCTACTAATTACGCCATAACTCATGCAACAACTACGGCGTAACAAAATATTTATTGAAGATACGGCGTAACTCCTTCCAGAGGTTACGCCGTAACCAGCATTTTAGTGCAAAATACGAAAAATTGTATGTTACGGCGTAACTCTTATAATTAGTTACGCCGTAACCAGATCTGGCCTATAAATACCCCACAATTTCCAGCATTTCAAATCATCCCATTTCACATACAACAATCTCTAAACGTGAGAAGAAGTTGAAGGCAGATCTAGAGGAGCATACGGAGCTATCTCCAAAGGAGAAATCACTCCACTACGATAAGCATTAGTTTTTTATCTTTTCTTTACTTTCAATTCATGTATTTCGTAACATTAAACATTGAATTGATTGTTATAGTTAATATGAGCGGCTGAGCACCACTTGGTGCTGGCCTAGTTACGATTCCTTAATTATTTTGTTTGCGTTTACATTGCTTCCGTATAATTATTTCTAAGTGTATGCATGCATAGTTTATTGGTAGCTACCCTTGTTTCGGTAGTTTTGAATTGCGGTAGAGGCTAGTTACTTATGAGATATGACCAACTGACCCTAAGTGAGTAGACTGAGACGGGAAGGGTAAGATATGACCAACTGACGACCCTTTCTACTTGTGCAATTTGACCAACTGATCACCTACCGTTTGGATGAACTTAAGAAGTAAGGAGTGAGTGTTTAAGTTGCTAGCGCCCGGGCACTCACTATTATAAATCCAGCATGTAGCAGTACATAATCACTTGGCTTAGGGGACCAGGAACAACTGGACTTATGAGGGGACACCTTACTTCTCCAGTGGTACCCTTTGCTGATAGGTTAGGACGAACTGACCAAATGCTATCCTAGCGACTTTGACCTCACCTGAAGTAATTGGAAGTAATTAGATGTAAACACAACTAATTAGAATGATTAACTAGGTTAGCACCTCTCTCCTCTATTGATCACAGCCTTCGCCTTTATCTTCTTTAGTAGTTAATTAGTTAATTCCATATCGAAATCATATTAAAATATGTGACCCCTAGACTTAGTATTAATCCACTCACATAGCTCTTGGGAGGACCTCGGTTTTACTGATTACTACACTACACACGACCCGGTACACTGCCCCGTTAGTGCATTAGGGTAGACCATAGGCATAACGAGTAATTATAAATATTAAAACCTGGTCAGTAAAACATGCATCAGTTTTCAATCAACATGTCTGTTCTGTTAAATCCTGAGTCTTGTATGGTAATATGATTCTGTTTCTGAGAGGATGGTATGACTTGTGATGCTCGAGTGTTTAACCTCACATTTGAAACAAATGAAACTGAGTCATTTGAAGGGTTTGTTGCTGCTGTATTAGAGTGGAATTTCTCCAAGATCAGATGCTCAAATGTATCATGCTTCTCATGTTGAAGTTAGTAGGCGTACAACTGCTCATAGTTAGTGTTCCTCAATCCTTTGTTCAACTTCACTGCAGTAACGAATCTGTACAATTCAGGATTCATGTTGTTTACGAACTTGGAATTGAGTTGGATGTTTGGCATAGTCGTATTGATATTTCTCATATCATTAACAAGTTTGTGGAACCTCACATGATACTCTGTAATTCTTTCCCCTGGGTTCATCTTGAAGTTCTCAAAGTCATCATAAAGTTGTGACTCTCGATCTTCCTTAGTCAGTTTTGAGCCTCGGTATTATGATTAATCAGTTTGTAAATGTCCTTTGGTAGACCTTGAAGCACGATGTTTGAAGCTCTAATGCCAGCATCGTATCTTTTCTTCTCCTTGTCATTGAGATCATCATAAGTCCATGGTCTATCCATACCCAAAGTGACAATTCCATCAGCACCAGCTTCAAGTTGATCTCTGGTTGTTCCCATTTGGAATGGTCCTTCATCAATCGACTAAACAATGTTAAGACCATTCTCTTTGCCCAAGCACTACAACCTGATTCTCTGTGCCCAAGAGTCATAATCAATTTTATCCAGCATGGGAGGGCGAGTATCGGACCCAGCAGCTTGAACATCATCAGAAATGGTAGACATGATTACTAAGTATACGGGATTTTAATACTCTTTTATTCAACTGAGAAATAGAATCTTTCGCGGGATTTTAAAAAACCAAGAGGAAACCGTAGAACTCAAATCACAAGAGAAAAAACACAGTCTATCAAAATGCACTATGTCAAAACACAGTGTGTCAAAACGCACCAAGTCAAAACACACAATAATGACAAAATGCAGAGAACCAAGTCGCAAGAGACAAAACGCAGGAGAAAAACACAGCCATTGACAAAACGCGGGAACAAAACACAGCTTTTGACAAAACGTAGTACTGACCAAAATGCAACCTGTCAAAAATCATAAGATCAAAACGCAAAACACAAGTCGCTTTCAATAGTACACGCACTACTTGTCCTTTTGTCCTTTCCAACCAAAACGCAGCTTAAATAATATTAAAATAATCAAGTCGCATCCAAGATTCAACAAATCGCATCCAGAAACACCTCAAGTCGCAGCGAGTAAACACCAAAACGCAGTCTGGAAACAGTCAAATCGCAGCGATGAGACAACAAAACGCATCCAAGAAACCAATACCGTGAGTCAAAACGCAGTGGAGAATACTTTCAAAAACCTCACTTTTCAATCAAAAACACCACAACCAAGATGAATCAATCCTTCTAAACCCAAAACTAAACTAATACGATGATCCTAAACATAAAAGTACAATCAAAATCTAAACTTTACCACTAAATAAGATCAAAAGAGTGAGAAAGTCTCTAAACTTATTCAAACCAAAACTTATGAATAACCAATCAAGAATCCAAGAGCACACAAAGTAGATGATCAAACCATGGCTCTTGATACCAATTGTAACATATTGGTTATCATAAAGATACAAATACACTTAAGTATGATTCGACCAAAATGAGTTTTAGAGAGAGAAAGCTGGAGAGTATAGGAACTTCTATTGAGAAAAAGTAATATGAAGCTCCAACCTTCTACCTTGGGAGGTAGAAGGTATTTATAGTTTTTACAATAAACGCCACCTACGGGCTGTGGATCAGGCATACAGTGGGTAAAGACCCGTCCGTCCTCCACTGTGTTACTTAACTAACTACTTGTATTAAAGAAACTACTAAGACTGCGAGCTTTCTAATGCTTACACATACTTGAGGTGACTGAGTCTTTAACTTACGGATTTACTAAATGCTAACATAATTACATGTAAAACGAGGCGTTGCTAAGCCAAGACTCAACTTACTAAACTAACTCTTTTTGTATTTTTCTTGACACTTTCTTGACTGAAACAAAAATAAATGATAAAAGATAGAAGCGAGATGGTAGCCCGTGTTTTTTTTAACTTCTTTTTTCTTTTTCTTTTCTTTTCATACACTCTTACTCTACCATCAGTAAAACACAGCATCAAAGCAAAGGGATTTATAACAACCTCCCTACACTTGAGTTTTTATTAAACTAAACCAATTACCTGAATTGCTAGGATCAAAACACGTGGAGTAATTAATTACGTAGATAAAGGAATTTAAATTTGACATTCCTTCCCGTTAATCCACAAAATACTACTTAACCCATGAGTCCCAATCATCTTAAAACTGTATTTACACAAGATATGACTCGAATTAGCAACCATGTAATCAACTAGATAATTAAACTAAGGGTAAACATAATACAATAATGCACTAAAGATGAGTGCATACAAGGAAGGCTAAGGCGATTTGGGTGTAACATCTGGGATGGATTGTAATCAATGCTCTTCATTGATATTCCGGAAATCGGAACATCACATGAACCGCAAAAAGATAGGCTCTGAGGGGTTAACTAGGGGTATCGTGTACTAAAAATGAGTACATCACAAGGGTGTGGGGTAATTACTCAACCGATATGGCTAATGTAATTATTTTTTAAACAGGTTGAAAACAAAGGTTATCCTAATGCCTCTTATCATTTAGTAAATCCTAACTACACAAATGTAGTCTCACTAGCTATCTAGGAATGCATCACAAAATCAAATTCTAAAATTTGTATACTACCGGTATACTAAATAACCATTAAAAGTGAATGCTTTTATCCTATATATCTAAAGGCAAACCTCACATTTTTGGGGTGAAATTTGAGTGGTCAGGGTTTTTGTGCTAGTCATATAACTCCTATCCATGAGATGCTTTATTAAGACTAAATTTTTGCTCATATATGTCATAAAAAATTAACAATTTTGTGCTAAACTTACCCTAACAAGTATTTCTTTTAGTTTATTACACTATTACTAAGGACAAGACAAATATTAAGTGAGAAAATAGTTTCTAAGGTATCTCTTTTTTTCCTCCCTACACTTAAACTGAACATTGTCCCCAATGTTTCCTGAAAGTATCATGGTTATGATAATACAAAGTAAATAAAAGAGAAAGAAACTAGTACTCCCCTGATTAGCTCGGTATGATCAGTGTAGAATCAAGGTTAAATCCTCCTCCAAGAAGAATTTATTAAATCATAAATGTTGCTTCCATTGTGTACATGCATTTTCTTGTCCAATATAACCTGTAAATTCTGAGAAACGAACACGAAACCTCGCGTAAAATTAGCGGTAAAACTATATTTAATATAAATCTAAACTAGAAAGTGAATAAGATATAATGCTTGCAAAATAGATGTTTTCAGGTTCCTGGAAAATTAAAAATTCTATAAATTTTGAAAAATTCAGTTTTAACAGAATAACGAAAATCTGGAAAACTGTTTGCTATCGTACCTGACGACATCAAGTTATAGATCCTGACACTGTCGGGAGTGACCTGAAAGAATTTTAAACTTTCTTTTCTGGAAAAATTTTGAAAAAAATGTACTCCTTAAAAACCCGGAAATTATAGCAAAACAACCATTGTGACTCGATACAAGTATTTTACTCAAACAAACACATAAATATATGCTCATCATGTATTGTTAATTTCATGTTCAATTTTGTTCTAATAAACGAATGTGATCTTCCCTATACTTATCTTTTTGAAAAATACCTTCATATGTGATTAAGACGAGGTTAAAAACAAAATAGAGCATTTTCACAATAGTATTTGAAACATGAACATTAAACAATAGTGAGGAGGCATATATGACACACAAACAAATTAAAACAAACAATCAAACAAATAAGCATGGATTTTCTCCCAAGAAGCGCTTTTCGTTATTTACGAGTCTTATAGCTAGACTCAAAGTCATGCTCCTACATTTTTTTTCACTTTCCTCAATGGCATGCTTTATTAACTTAACAAAGTCCCTATTGACCTTATACCTTGGCCCTAAAGTCAAGAAATCTTTATAATAGAGACTCCTTTTCTCCCATATATATTTCATGCCTTTTTCCTTATCTCTCTTGCTATTTTCTTCAAATGCACCTATGTTGTCACTTTTTAGTAGAACATATAGTGAAGTTCCTTCTTTCTATTAGGCATCCTATATGTAATTTCATCATTCCCTTCTAAAAATTGAACCGTTCCTTCTAATTAATTGTATACTAACTTGGATTCCTCAACAACGATTTTCCTAACACAACATGGGACAAGCTACAATCAATGACACCTCCTACATCTTCTAGGACAATGAAATCGGCAACATAAGTGAAGTTCCCAATAAAGATAAGTAGACCTTGACCCTTCTAACAAAATTACAAATTCCTCCGAGGTACTTAGGGTCTTTCCTAGGACCAAGTAGTGTGTTCATTATGTCATTGTAAACAACAGAAGATATCACGTTGATTGGAGATTCTATGTCAATATAATCGTGCTATATGTATTTGTATCTGATCATACATGGAATCTTAACGTTACATGGAATATCTCTTTTAATTTTTGGATCAATCCTAACAAAAGGTGGTCGAGGGTTACCAATTATGTTATTATGATATATTATTTATTCCTTAGTGAGGTATAGGTTAAAGTATTCATCACCTAATTCCTCTTCCTCAATATCTTCCATAATTTCAATAACCATGAAATCCTCGGGCTCTAAGTCAGTATCCGAATATTTGCTTATGGTTGAAGCGTTATCCGAGGCATTGAGTGCATTATCAAGCTCATTATCAATAAACCTATTCAATTCTCTTAATTCACTAATCTCTCTACAAATTCGGTCATGTAATAGGTTGCATGAGGCTCAATCAAGTGGTTGGTTGTATTATGGTGGTAGGTTATGAATTGGTGGTTGGGGAAAAGACATCTCATTCACCATGGTGGCAAATGAGATGTTTTTACGAACAAAGTGAACAAAGAAAAGATAGACTACGAGGAATTTAATAAAATTAAAATAAAAGTTCACTTGATAGGAATAGAGTGAGTAGGAACCTAAACTATTCCCTAACAGCGGAGCCAAAAACTTGATGTGGATTCATGTAAACCTCACAACGAGTTTTACAATCCTCCTAGGTAGTGTACCTAACCATTTTAATTTAGTATAGGTAAGACGTAGGGGATTAATCATTCTTTAGGAGAATAGTGTTGGGAAGGTCGAGATGTATGACGATTAGGTCTAAGGTGAGGGATGATTCTTTTTATCTTTTTTTATATTTTATAAAAACAATTAAAATCTCGGTATTTGATTAGGGGTTTGATTATCAACTTCTTTAAACTATTAATTAAACTAATTGAAACTAATAATTAAAATTAAATGACAAGTAAATTAAATGAGAGATTCAAATGATAGGTAAAAGCGTGTTTACTTAAATTTCACTACTCCCTAGTAATCTCATATTGATTAGTTGAATTGTCACATCCTTTTTTAATTGGCGCGTTGTATTCCTAAGGTCGTAGGGAGGTGCCAAATGCCCTATTTCTATGAATGTATTGATAAACAATGCAATTCACGCAATAAACACAACGAGAAGTCTACTAGTGCACTCTAGGACATGAATACGTTTTTTAGGACTTTCAAGCTCGCAACACTAAAAGAAAAAGCAAGTTTTCCTAACCTAATGTGTAACAACCACTTAAACAAGAGACGACAATCAATAGTTAACAACTAGGTTTCATTATATCTAAGCAAACACTATATTAAATTAGCTAGACATGAAAATGATAATGAAACAAGTAATCATAATTAAGCATGAAATAAACATAATGATAGATTGGATTAAGATACTTATCTCTTAATGAATAAGGGTATTAAAATCCTAAGTTATTGTAAAAAACTTAAAAAATCATGCTTCAACTTTCTCTCCAAGTGTGTACATTTAATGCTGAAAATTCTAAAATTATATATAGGATTACACATGCGACGAAGTCACCTTATAATTGTGACACCGTCAAGTCATCGCCATTAGGGTTTCGTCTCTTCCAAATCAGCCTTGTGATGGGGTCGCTTTATGCCTTCAGAAGTCGTACTCGATACTCTGACCCCGTCACTTTTTGATTTTCAAGGCCTTCACCTTATAATTTCCACAAAAAATTCCAACTCCCTTAACAAGTGATGGCATCACTTGTTATTTCTTCAACTTTTAACTGAGCCGTCTCTAGTAAAATCTAGGCAGTTTTGATACTTTCATTTGCAAGTGGCGGCATCACCTTGTAGGTTGTGACGTCGTCTGGTGCCTTTTTCCTTACTTTTCATGACTTGGTCGTTTTCTTCATATTTTCATCCCTTTTCATCCAAATATGCATGATTTCCAGCTTTTACTTCTAAAGTACCTAAAAAATGAAAAGGAACGATTTTAGGATATATTTGATCATAAACACATTAGTTTAAGGCTTAAATGACCCCCCTAAAAAAGTACGTTTTAAATCCTTATCATCCCCCAAGTAATTTGGAAGATAATAAACTTTACTATGCTAGACTAATAAAAGTCGAGTACGTCACAAAATAGGAAACAAAACACTCTCATACTCTCCCTATTCTAAGTGTTCAATTTAGAGGTGATCTCTTATACGCTCAGTCATAGCATGTATCCTATCACAGGCTTGGCGGTTACACAAAACTCCATCACTAGAGCTAAGGTCAATACAATTTTCAAAGGCAATATTGGGTAAGTAATTTTATAAGGCTACGGGTGATTTGTCATTACTAACATGCCACGGCGAAGGGGACACAATCAATGCTACATGACCAAATCCATAGCTAAGATACCAATGATTGCTCGCTTCTTTACCTAGACACGCTTGAGATGAATCATATACGAGGAATATGAGGGTCTTCAATGATCTTCAAATTTATGTCTTTAACGTAGGCGAAATTCTAGAATCTCTCTACCTAAACCTCAAACTTGAGCAGACAGTGACCTCCCAATCATAAACTAATACTACACGGTAGGCTAAGGCAAATAGGTGTAACAAAACATATATTGTGGGTAAAGAAATGAAAAGAAAGGCTCAGAAGGGTTTATCTAGGAGTAGTTTACACTAAAAGTGAGTGCAACAAAAGGTTTTATCACGGGGGTCGAGAAGTCGAGGTGACTACTCCATAAACGCATACAATTAAACACTTATGGGCTATTTGGTATAATTCCTAAAATATTGCCTTCTTTAATTATCTTTTCCAAGTGTATCAAGAAAACTCAACACACTACTCGTCTATGGTCTCAAAATGATGTAAAGCCAAGTTCTAAAGTTTACAATACTACCGGCACACTCAATATTTGGCGGATTTGAGTAAAAATGGGGGAAATGAAAGGCTAAACCTCAAAAATGAATCAAGGGCTATAGTGTGCTCGGTTAATGTCTATTCTAGTCTGGTTAATAAAAACATGTCAAGATTTTTCAAAACAAAAGAAATGTTTCAAAATTAGAAAAATTAGGGCAAGTAAGCAAAGTCTAAAGCAAATAGACATTTCTATTCCTATCCCCCACTTAAATTGTACAAAGTCCCTTTTATAAAAGAAATAAAATAAAAATAGAATAGAGATAAAAAATGAAAAGAAACTCCCTCTCGAATCAAGGAAGTATAGCAATCGGGAACAAGTTATGGCATAAGTCCTATCACCAAGTTACGATGTAACTCCTATAACTGCTCAGGTCCCTTCACTCACTTCACACGTTACGCCGTAAGTCCAAAATTAAGCTACGTTGTAAATTGTTTCTGTGACAAAATTAGAGAACTAAAACCTGCAACTCATTACGATATAAAGAACAAGTTATCCAGAAGCGTAAAGTACGTCCTAGGTGTTTAAATTATTACATACATAACCAAATAAAATTGTTTTAATGAGAGCCATAGAGAAATTGTCTTAACCAACAAGGAGATTTCACTCCTGATCATCATCCATAGGGGAATGAAACTGAGTATGCATGCTAGAGGGGTCTTGAGGAGTGATTGTAAGACTATTGATATCATAACACCATACATGATTCGTGTGTTTAGAGAGAGAAAGAGATGAGAGAATAGGATGTTAGAGAGAGAAACAAAAATAGGAAGGTTAGATTCCAAATGAATATCCAACCCTCTCCCCAGGGAGAGGGCTATTTATACAAGTTTCTTATGCCCTCCTTCGGGCTGTGGATCATGCATACAGTGGGTAAAGACCCGTCCTTATTCCACGGTGTTACTTACACTAATCTATAACTACTAAATAACGTTAAGTCTACGAACTAACTTATACTAGACTATAGTTGGGGTGACCGACTCTTCTATATGGATTTACTAAATACTAAACATCTCCTCTAAGGGAGGTCACCCCATGAATTACATTTTGAATCCTAGCATTTTATCATTAAATTCATATTCGAGCTCGTAGACTTTGATTCTTCAGAATAGAGAACTTTGCATCTTCAGTAGTGTTTCTTGACATGAATGTTTATTTTTCATGTGCTCACGAGCTTTCTTTGAGATCCTCAGCCACTATGAATCTCCTGCTCATCTTTTAAAGTATTGCCATCATGTGATGTTGTAACTTTTGGACCGACATGCTCACAGTTTCTGGATCATGACATCTTTTCATCAGAGTAGCGGACGCATTGTTGTACGTTTTGATTGTCATGATTTTCTTCAATTATGAGTGAGTGATGTGAGCATGCGGTTATGAATTGATGTATCATTGGCCATCAGCTGCAATCATCGGTAGTTCCTGCAAACGACAGTTAGCAATAAACACATGAAAGTGTCTTTGTTCACTTTCGTTGAATAGGGTTGCAAGAACCATGGTTCCCTGTTGATCAATATAAATACTGCCTATGATCAGGTAGAATTCTGAAGAATCTCCTAGACAGGGTTTCTCAGCTGTACTATCCATTCTCAAACCGAAACATCTCAAAGGAGACAACACGGAATGAGTGAACCAGCGAATTGACATTCACCGATTGATGAGAAATTGATTTGATGAACAATCGCGTATTGCTGAATAAAGAATTTTTGCAATACGACAAAAGTATTATGAGCAAAATAAAGATTCAATCAAAAATACTTTTGTTTGAAATCATTAATGCGCAGTCGATGTGCTAGAAAAACAATTGTTGAGCACATCGAAAGGTTTTTCCAAAGTATCCATTAATTCATAACCTGGAACAAGGTTGATTTAAAAGTGAATCGCCCCATCGTTTCTTTTCAGTTGTCACAAGTTTGATCCTTGAAGGATCTCACATGTCACCCACCAAAAGCTTGTTTGATGTTGGCTCTAGAAGGATTTCCATCTTCATTGTGAATACTTTAAGTATCACTCAGATGTTCTGGCAGTACCACAAGGATAATTCCTAGGACTTTCAATATATATATTCTTACTTTTCACATTGTGTGAAACAGCAAGTGATGTGCATACGAAGCGCGTTCGGGATCATAGGAACTTCCTATCGTCGAGCAAGTTTTTGGCGCCGCTGCCGGGGAATAGAATAGCTAGTTATATTTTTATCTCGTTTAGGTTCCCTTGCTTGATTCCTATCAAGTGAGATTTTTTCTCATTGTTAGCTTCCTTGTAGTCTATCCCCCTTCTTCGTGACTTTGTTCATAAATCCCATCACTCACCATGATTCGCATCTTTCGTCGGAGAAACTTTGCACTACCCACTCCCAATCCCGCAATGGAAAACGCAATTCTACAAAACCTTTCACCCATTCACCACTTTCGAAATCACCTAGGGCATAATGAAATAAATTGGCAACAACATAGTCCTTTCTACGATTCGGATTCCGATGAAGAATTTGATTATGGAGAGGCACTTGATAACGAGGAGGTCATCGATGAAGTTAGTTTTGAAATTGAATAAGACCCCTCCCAATGTTTTGACCCTAATTGATGACCCCTTTAACATGCAATTCCCTTGTAAAATAGGAGTTGAAAGTTTTGATGCTTACTTGCATTCATTCTTACCTTTAAACTTAATCTTGAGGAATCTATATAATAAAATTAAGGTAAATGAATTAGCCTATCAAGGGGACAATGTTGTTGATGCGGTCACTCACTTGGATGTATTTGTTGGAAGTTTTGCAATTTGGTTGAATTCATGGTCTTAGAAGATTTAGGAGAATTCATTGATGGAAGCCTCACTCAAGTGATATTTGGAACATCCTTTAAGAGAATGACTAATTTGAATGAACGGATGATTGATGGTTTAGTCACATTCTCTAATGAAGTTAAGGATTTTGTCTATCAAATGCCCCGTACGCACCCTAGGTTTAAACACAAAGATATAGAGGCATGTAATCGGATGGCTCCCATTCCGATACTTAGTGAAAGAGACAAACAACGGGGACTTAGGCTACTTATGAAAAAAATGAAAGGTACGATAAAAAATGCCTAGAGTTAGGAGATGAGTACAAGAAAAATGAGAGAACATTAGAATGGCTTAGATATGGGCACGTAAGCGTGCACGAGACAACGTAGGAGCACGACTTCGAGTCTAGCTACAGGACTCATAAATAAAGAAATGTGCTTCGTGAGAGGCAACCCATGCTTAATTCTTTGCTTGTTTGTGTGTCATATATCTTTTTCATTGTTGTTTATTCTCATGTTTGATTTTGTGAAAATGCTTTATTTTTTCTTTAACCTCGTCTTAATTACATATAAAGATATTTTACAAAAAGATAAGTGTAGGGAAGATTACATACGTTTTTAAAAGAACACGAACATGAGAATTACAATTAGTGAAACTGATGTATATGTGTGTTTGTTAGAGTCAAATGCTTGTATGGAGTCATAATGGATGTTTTGCAGGAATTTTTCCATGTTTTAAAGATGTAATTTTTCCAGGAAAACGCAGCAGACCAGTTTCTATCATGACAACCTGACGGCGTCATGATTAAAGCCTAATGACGTCAGGTCAAGCAAAAATAGCTTATCAAATTTTTTCGTTTTCTATGCTACTTATAAATTTTTGGAAATTCTCAGGTCTTATTTTTTCAGAAAATCTGCAAACATCCATTCCACAAGCATTATATCCTAGTCTAGTTGTGTCATAGATAGTTTTACCATCGATTTTACGCAAAGGTTTCTTCTGTTTTCTTAAAGTGTGCAGGTTATATTTGGCAAGAAGAAGAAACTCAACATTGGATGAAGCTTATAACGTATACATTCTTCTTGGGAAAGAATTTAACCACAACTTCACAATGATCCTACCGAGCTAATCAGGGGAGTACTAGTTTCTTTCTCTTTTACTTACCTTCCTTTATCATAACTTTGATACTTTCGGAACATTGGGGACAATGTTCAGTTTAAGTGTAGGGAGGGAGAATAAAATGGGAACTTAGAAACTATGCTAATCCTTGATTATTTGTCTTGTCCTTAGTCATTTGTGTAATAAAACTATGAGAAATATTTGTTAGGGCAATTTTAGCACCAAATTTAAAATTTTTTATGACATGTACGAGCTAAAACTTTAGTCTTAATAAAGCGTCTCATGGATAGGAATTATATGACTAGCACAAAAACCGTTTACCACTCAAATTCCACCCCAAAAATGTGAGGTTCGCCCTTAGATCTTTAGGAATAAAGCATTCACCTTTAATGCTTAGAGAGTGTACCATTAGTATTATAGATTCTAAAACTTTTTTTGTGATGCATTCCGATATCGCTAGTGAGACTACACTTGTGTAGTTAGGAATAACTAAATGATATGAGGCATTAGGATAACTCTTGTTTGAAACCTGTATTATAATTACTTCTTCCACGTCGGTCGAGTAATTACCCCACACCCTTGCAATGTACTCATCTTTAGTACACGATACCCCTAGTTAACCCCTTAGAGCCTATCCTTTTCGCGATTCTCGTGATGTTTCGGTTTTCCAAAATATCAATGAAGAGCATTATTTACAATCCACCCCCAAATGTACACCCAAATCGCCTTAGCCTACCATGTATGCACTCACCTTTAGTGCGTTATTTTTATCATTACGAAACCCTTAGTTCAGTTATCTAGTTACTTGCATTGTTGCTAAGTCGATTCATATCTTTTGTACACATTTTTGGGATGATTGGGACTCATGGGTAAAGAAAACTTTATGGAGTAACGGGAAAGAGTAATTAAATACTCCAAGTGTTTTGATTTTTTAAAATCTGGTCAAATTAGTATTAAAGTAATAAAAAAAACTCAATTGTAGGGATGCTCCTATAAATCCCTTATATTTTAATATTATCATAAAGGATGGTAGAGTGTTTAAAACAATAAAAAATAAAAAAAATGAAAATAATGAAGAAAAAAATACGGGCTACCATCCTACATATATCTTTATGTTAATGTTTTTAAATTTATGTATGTTTGTTTCAAATTATCTAGAGTTAGTGAGTCGAGTCTTGGCTTAGCAACGCCATGCTTTTCATGCTTGTAACATAAGATTTTTGACTTGCCACCACTAAATCGCCTATCCAACAAAACCATTTGTTTCCCTACCGTAAGCCTAACATTATAACCCTTGCAAAGACCTAGTAGATACTTGTTCCTAGGTGCTTACGCCAAAACAGTGGAGGTTTGATCTAGTCTCAATCCTATGGTAATCTATGTACTATGCCAGGTAATGAGTGTTTATCTTCCATTTCCATTTACTATATTTCATTTAAACCCGAGAGATGAGAGAATCCAAACACCCCCTATGAGGTGCTAGTGTATAATTTTTGTGCTTGTTATGACTATTGCGGTGCTTTTACTTGTTGTAAATTATTTTAAACACATGCTTCATGCCCCCTAACTTATAAATTGATTGGCCAAAAGCACATTTGCTTGAGGACAAACAAATACCAAGTGTAGGGATATTTGATAAGGATTTAAAATGTACACTTTTAAGGGGTCATTTAAGCCCTTAATCGACCACTTTTATATCCGTTACTGCTTAATTTTGTTCCTTTACACTTTTTAGGTCTCTTGGAAGCAAAATGCTGAAATGATGTACATTTGGACGAAAAGGAGTGAAAACATGAAGAAAATGGCAAAGTCAAGATCGAAGCCACACAAGATGCTAAAACTTAACCTAACGGCATCCCAATCAAAGGGTGACACCGTCCCTCTATACAGATTTGATAAAAACATGCACCAGACGGCTCAGTGGAATTTTTGCTCATAACACCTGACAGCGTCAGGCTTTGAAGAAGAAGGGCATCACTCAGACTTTTCATCTCAGACGGTCCAGATCAAGAACCAAGACGATGTCCCATACAAAGACTGACAGCGTCACAACTCAAAGGTGACGTCGCCCCATCGATAACTTGGCCAAGATGAAAACCCTAATGACAGCGATCTAACGGCATCCCACCTATAAGGCGACGCTGTCGCACTTGTAAATCTATTTATAGAATTCGATTTTTCTGCATTTAAAGAGGTAGACTTTTGGAGTAAAAACCCTAAATGTTTGTAGTCTGACTTGGACAGTATCTTAGGGTCCCAAACCCTATTTTACACATCAAGATAAGTGTTTTAATCCAATAGTATCAATATGTCTTCCATTTATTGTGTGTATGCTTGCTTGCTTAACATGTCTAGCTAAATTTCTTGTGTGTTTGCTTAGATCTATGAAACCTAGTTATTAATTATTGTTAGGTTGTCTCCTATCTTAATTGTAATTGGCTTAAGAGTGCAACTAGGCTATCATTTTGTTTAAATGCTTGAGTAATCTTTGTAAAAGTTAGTTTATGAATGACCTAGTGGATTTTGTAGTCTAAAAACCCAAAGATAACCTTAAAGTTATTTTATGAATGACTTGTGGATTTCGTAAGCAAAACCAATAGGTAATCTCAAAGATTTAATGCATAGGCACACCCTACGACCTTGAATTGTCACGTCCTTATTCTTAACGTGTTGTGTTTTCTAAGGTCGTAGGGTGTGCATATGCCCTAACTCTTTGAGATTACCTATTGGTTTTGCTCACGAAATCCACAAGTCATTCATAAACTAAGTTTAAGGTTATCTTTGGGTTTTTAGACTACGAAATCCACTAGGTCATTCATAAACTAACTTTCACAAAGATTAATCAAGCATTTAAACACAACGATAGCATAGTTGCCCTCCTAAGCCAATTACAATTAAGATAAGAGACAACCTAACAATAATTAATAACTAGGTTTCGTAGATCTAAGTAAACACATAAGAAATTTAGCTAGACATGTTAAGCAAGCAAGCATACACACAATAAATGGAAGACATAATGATACTATTGGATTAAAACACTTATCTTGATGTGTAAAATAGGGCTTGGGACCCTAAGATACTGTCCAACTCGGACTACAAACGTTTAGGGTTTTTACTCTAAAAGTCTACCTCTTTAAATGCAGAAAAATCGAATTCTATATATAGATTTACAAGTGCGATGGCGTCGCCTTACAGGTGGGACGGCGTTAGATTACCGCCATTAGGGTTTTCGTCTTGGCCAAGTTATCGATGGGACTGCGTCACCTTGGATTTTTGACACCGTCAGTCTTTATATGGGACGTCGTCTTGGTTCTGGATCTGGGCAGTCTGAGATGAAAAGTCTGAGTGACACCCTTCTTCTTCAAAGCCTGACGCTGTCAGGTGTTATGAGAAAAAATTCCACTGATCCGTCTGGTGCATGTTTTTATCAAATCTGTATAGAGGGACGGCGTCGCCCTTTGATTAGGACGCAGTCTAGTTCAGTTTTAGCAGCTTGAGTGGCTTCGATCTTGACTTTGCTATTTTCTTCATGTTTTTACTCCTTTTCATCTAAATGTGCATCATTCCAGCTTTTTGCTTCCAAGAGACCCAAAAAGTAAAAAGGAACGAAATTAAGCAGTAGCGGATATAAAAGTGGTCGATTAAGGGCTTAAATGACCACTTAAAAGTGTACGTTTTAAATCCTTATCAGCAAGTCTTCATGAAATTGTGTCCTAATGAGATTTATTGATGACCTCTTGGCTCTAGAATCAATAGTGCACTTTGGTTTTCCTATGCGAAGACTAGAGAGAGGGTCTCCTTTTTTCAATATCAACCATCTTTAAGAGAAAGTCGATAGATTATGTCGGTTCCTCATGAGAATGAAACAAGAATTTTTAAGAGAAGTTGAGTAGCTGGGAAGTTTAGTGTAGTACGTCACTGGGTCCATGACGTCTTGTCTTCAATACTGGCGTTACCTTACTAACTACCAGTAGCATATGTATTGAACCTGGTTTCTAACCTAAGGTTGAATTATTAGAGGGTTATTTATTTCCACCATTTCACTTTTCATTTCTTTTTCATTCTTCAACCCCTTCAGTGCTTACCAAGACTTCATTACTAGAACCTTGTTGGGTTTGTTCCAGGCTTAGCTCCATCTCAGTCAGCACTCTTCCCTTATACTCACTTTTCTCCTTTTTTTCATCATACCTAAGGACTTCTACACTATCTAGTGGATTGTCCGTGGGTAGATCCCTCCAGCTCTGGCGGGATTGTGGGAACGATTACCTAACCTTACCATCCTTATAACTTCAGTAAAGTAAATAGAAGGTCGGTCTTTGAAGTACTTCCACGATCACAATTGGCATAGAAAACCATTTGAAAATCAATCAAGGTACTTATGATAAAAAAATTGATGCCTTTGCACCTCGATAGTTTTTTATATTTTGAAATGCTCCCCCTCAATATGTGCATTAGTTTATGAAAACATTTAGCACATATGGGAGAGCAGCCTATACTTTTGAGTCATAAAAGATCACATTTTATCAGCTTTCATATTTATATCACATTCCCCCCCCCCCCCCCCCCGCGATCAAAAATTTCAAATCCATTGAGACTTTGGATCCTAAGTGATTTAAATATGGTTTTTTGAAAAACATGGGAGAAAATGTGGTCTTATTCAGTATTCTCTGATAAGAAACATTACTATGCTCCCCCTCAATTCAAGAGGGAGTTTACTAATCACTATCATACTACTATTGTCCACTGCAAAGTTTTTATATATACACATATTACAATGGCACACCACATAAAAGTTCTAATTATTACAGAGATGAAGTGATCATTCGGTTCTCTATAGCAGTTTGTAGTTTCCTTCATGAACTCTTCCATCTACAAAACTTTCCAAGCTTCGAAAGATTCTCCTTGTCTTGAGCCTCTTCCTGATAGCAAATATGAAAGCCTCACTCATTTCCACGTCCTTTTCGGTCCAGAACCTAGTACTTGTCGCTGGTCTCATCCCGATCTTATATTCTTTCACCCTGTAATTCAAGGCTTCTTCAATCTGTCGTAGAGTACCGTCGCTGAACTTGTGTAGCTCATTAAACCTCATGATCATCTGAATCTCGTATTTATCACTAAAGATAACAGCTCTTGGAGACTCAAATACCGAGTAGTCATGTTTGAATTCAAATCCTTTAGCTTCTCACCGAGGCTTAGTAAGGTTGACTTGAGTCTGGTAGCTCTCAATCCTAAGCTGAAAGTCTCCAAATCTTTGTCTTATGACTAAACCTCTCATCCATAAGTTGACTGTTGCAGCTAGAGTTTTCTTGTCACGTGGGATAGATGATCTATATGTCCTTGGAGGTTCAACAAGTAAAGGTCTTCAAAGTCATTGGGATACAAGTTCTTGAAGTCTTTTTCCTCTATGACATGTTCTTTTTAATCAGCTCTGCAGAGGATAATTTTCTTCAAGTATTCGTACCCGTACATTAGGAAGATCTCTACAGTAACAACACTAAAGATATGCAAGTGAGTTTGTACTGCCCTTCGACTTACTTCAGCACCGTGTCTGTCAATGTAGAAGCGTTTTTTGTGAAACCACCAGTGTGAGATTCCATACAAAGCAGCAATGTCGTACATGTATTCCTTTTCAGCCCAAAATTGATCAGGACCATCTGCTCTAACCCTACATCAGGATTTTATGCAGCCTTCATCTTGGAGATCAATAGTGCAAGCCTGCTACCCTTATTGCTGACGCTTAAATATTCCAGATCCTTGTTGAAGAAGAAGTTAGATTGTATATTGACTTGACCCGGTGGACCTCCTAGTGGGAGAGGTTTGCTGGCATTGTACTTGAGCACATTATCGTCCACTTGATCTGTCAATAGCTTGTAACACTTTTCCATCTGGTATTGCAAGTGAACCAAATCCGGATGGAAAGCCTTGAAAATTTCATAATCAGGGCCCTCCAGATCTTTTAGTGTAAGCTTTGTGATCCATTGCTGCTCACAGTACCATTTGATGAAGCTTCCCATATCACTGGTAATGTTCAGCAGTGAGTCCTCTAATGGGGCGACATGGTTGGAAACAATGGCACTTTCCTAGTTTTGGTCAGGAGTATTCAAATCAGATGCAGGGATGGACCAGGTTGGTTCTGGAGTGGCAGGTCGTTCTTCCTTCCACCATTCTTGAGTCATCGCTTTAGTAGGAGCAGACTAGGTTGATTCAAAAATTTCAACACTGTTTTCTCCCATGAATTTCTTCCACCTGTCTTTGTTCCGATTCACCTTTGGAATATGTTCGTTAGAAATATCTTCTTCATCTGAATCAAAATCCTGATTAAAAGTGGATTCCTCATTCATTGCACAATCTTTAGGAATTGGAGAAAATGACGGTGTGTATCTTGAGTCAATCGTTATCTATGCAGCATGTTCTATTGATTTGGCTGACTTAGAAGAGCTTTGGCCAGATGAATATCTTGGTTGACTCGATGATGGTGGAGGAGGAGGTGGTGGATTTACCTTGGTAGCATCTGAAGTACCAGAAGTTCCACCGGCTCCTGATGAACCTGCAGCACTTTCCTTCAAGTATTGATCATAGTTATCACTATCCATGGACTTTTGTAGAGCTTTATACAACTAATTGTGTTCATCATGCTCCTTGTCTTCTTCTGTCTCAAACATGCGTTGCTGGAGAATCTCTTTCATGTCGAAGGTAGGGATATCTCTGAACCTTGTATACAGAGGAGCTTTCATTGCCCATTCGACTGCCTCTTTAACATGTTCTTCAATTGCATTAGTCACCTCATAGTCGAAATTAAGACTTTCCAGCTAGGATAGACGAATACTATGATGTTTAACTCTTTTTGGCATGTTTTATTTTTCCAGAGCTTCAATTCGTTTTAGAGCTTCTTTCAGTTTCAGCTCTACCTTCGTGTTTGTAGGTGGTGGTGGTGGTGGGAGTGCGGTTGTAATGATGGTTGTTGTTGTAGTAGAGGTAGTTACAGGGGGTGGGATTGCAGTTGATGGTGTTGCTGTTGAGGGTGTTGGTGCAGGAACTGACATTGGTGGAATTGTAGATGAATCTTGTTGAATCATGACCGAAACAATGGAGATGACCTCTTTCTCTTCATTAGGCTTTTCAGCTTCAACACCAGCAGGTCTGTCATCAATGAATTGGTCTCCAAAATTGAGATCAAGTTCAAGATTCTGATAGGATGACAGGGTTCCAGTAGAGTTGTTAGGTTCCTCCAGGCGTGTTTGGTCGTCTCATCTTTGCTTGAGGTTTTCCTGAATGTTTGGATAGGCGGTTGACACAAAATCATCCGCACCAAAATTGCTATCATGAGAAGTAACCTCCTTTTCTGTATTCCCTAACTTAGACTCTTCAATGGTACCAGCTTCAGTGTGAGTCTTGGACATTTCAACATTACCGACTTCAGTGTGTGTCTAAGTCTGAACTTCCGACTCATTCAAATCTACATTATCACCCTCGGTATCCTGAAATTCTCCTCGGTGTCACTAGACTCGACATTGAGTCCAGGATTTGTAGAATGTTCCTCTTCAACTCCACTTGACTCCGTCGCTTGTGAAGTTTCAGTGCTTCACTTCTGGAGTATGTATTTTCTTGTGGTCTTGTGAGCTGGAGAGGAGACGATCAATAGCGTCTGAGCAACCTGCTCAATTTTCTCAATTCCCTTACCCTTACCTTCAATTTCTGGAAGGTAGTGACGTTTCCCGGAGTCCGGTTCTTGTATGGTCACACCCTTCCTCGAACGTCTTGTTGACTCCTCTTGTTCCAATAAACTTGCTTCAATTCCCTATTGAAGGTTAATATCATCTGTATCTTTGAGGGTAGGCTCGGTTCTTTGTTTCTTTGACCCTCTTCCCTTTCCCGTTTCACCTTTTCTTTTCTTCTTGATTTCAATAGATGAATCGACAAGAGACTTGGTTACTTTGTTCAGATAACTTTGTTCAGATGAAGTGACAATATCTTCTGTGAGAAGAGCATCTGGTTAGCCTTGCCAAAGATATCCTGATTCAAACTTTTAGCCGCAAATTTGAGATATCGAAGCACGTGCTCCTCTGAGGCCAGGTGAAGGGCAGATTTGCTTCTTGGGTGAAATTGATGCTTGGCCTGAAGGTGTTTGATAATAATCTTGGAAAATCTGATGTTAGGGATCACACGCTTATGCACTATTTTCTTGCCTTTGACATTTTGTGCTTTCTTTTCCTTGTCACTGATGAAAGTGTGAATCAATTGTGTGAATTCCTCCCAAATTCTTTCAACATAGTCCATGTTGGCTTGATTCACAACTCCCCATAAGATTTGCAGTACTGGAGCCCTTGGTCTCTCAAACCCAAACGTCTTTCCAGTGAGGCACAGGTTTAGAATGGTGATTATTGCCCTCCATGGCTCATACATCTCATTTGTGATTATTGAGGATATCTTGTTGACAACAGATGGATACCCCAAGTCATTGACCAACTTGATTAACTCATTTGTAGTTGGTGGACGGGTGAAAGGTTTGTTTACATCCACTGGTGTGATTTGTAGAGCGTCTCGGATGGTGTCCTTTGAGATTTCATACCATAATTCATCTAGCTGGCAACTATATACCGCTGTGATCTTATCCCATTTAACTATATCCCATAACTGCTGAAGATAGATTGAGGGAATTATGGCACATGAAGTGAATGCACTAAAGAAGTTCGTGTGCTTTAGGATATCCACCGCAATCTTGTAGATAGGATTTGGCTGATACTTTGTCATATCTACATAGCAGTTACTTTTCCCGATAGCAACCCATTCGGTAAAAGGAAGAATCTCTTCATCATTAGGAGTGGGTGGAGGGATAGAGGCTGCTTGGTCAATTGGTGTAGTCATTTCAGCTATTATATATGTACAAACACATTCACAAAGAGAGATATATGTAGAATGGTTATGTAAGATGAGATATAGCTTTGACGCTTTGGACAGGCATGACCAAAAACCAAGACATTCGGAAGCATAAGACATAAATATATAATTAAAGCACTTAATGAGACATGGCACAATCCCGGGATAATGTCACTTTGATCAACATTACAAGTTAGACAAAACTATGTTTTGACAACTTGTGATGATCAAGTCTCATTGACAAATCTCAAGAGGACAAGTCGCAACTTAGTTAAGACACCAGGGACAAAACGCAACATGACAAAATGCAAAGATTAAACCGCATAACACTACAAAACGCAATAAGGGCAAGTCGCAATTGCTCAAAACGCAGTTGGACAAACCGCAATCTAAAACAAAACGCAACATGCCAAGTCGCAAGAGACAAAACGCAACATCATTAAACAAATCGCAATGAATTAAAAAATTTGGCATGGTGGGACTTACAATTTGTAATAAAATAATCTTCACATAACAAATCGCAGGACTTGCAATTTGATAGAAAACGCATCTTATGTTGGCCAGAAAAAACGCAATGTTTGGGCAAAACACATTCTAGATATTTGGACAAAACGCAACAAGGATATCCTATCAGGTCGCAGCGAAGAACATCATATCAAAACGCAACCAAGCATATTATACACAAATCGCAACCAAGAGCCTATCACCAAATCAAAACCAGACACATTCTAACAAAACACAACTAAGCACAATATCCTCAAATCGAACCTAAGAAACATTGGTCAAATCGTAGCCAAGAACACTCTATCAAAACTTAGGCAAGAACAATATTCATACCATGCAACCAATCAATCCAGGACACATTACACTCATCAGATCACGTTCAAACGAATCAAGAGCTATCCTTAACACAACAAACAATCCTAGTGCTTACAAGGTCAGTCCTAACTCCACTCCATCGAGATGATCAAAGCGAGGTCATAACAACACAAAACCACTAATCAAATGTACAAGATCAAACACAAAAAAGGGGAAACATATTCTGACTTAATCAAGCAGGCATCAACAACAATAAGTGAAACAAAATACATCATTTAAACACGAAATAGTATACAAACCTAAGAGATGATTCTGACACGGCACGAAAAACCTATTCAAAAACAAATAATTGATGAGACTTAGGGTCATGATGTTAAATCAATTGATATTTAATCATAGAACTGAATCTGTAACTCAACACATACTACGAACGATTACACAAAAGAGTCACACGGGGCAAATCGCAGCGGAGAAAAATAGTAAAAGTATATTTTGAAAGTTAGAAAGATTAGGTAGAGGTTTGACCGGTCAAAACGCAAGGTTATATATACTCCCACACACAAGTATCACTAATTGGAAACATTGGCCCCTATGATTGACAAATCGCAATTCCATATTCCCATATATTGGCATATTTTCCCTTCAACTTAACAAATCGCAGTCACATATTCAAAATCTTTCATGCATTGACAAATTTAGCCCCTCACACTTCCAAAGGTTTATATTTGTCATGTTACATCCAGTTTGGACCCTTACTTATCATTTTCTGAACATTTAGAAATACGAGAGCCACTAGGAAGCAATTCATGATAGAACACAAGCATGACAGGACCACGGATATATACGAAAATCTAGAAAACAGTTATCAGATAGCACACAAGTTGATATATATAACACATAATCAACACGTGAGACCATATCGGATTTGATGCAAGGATGATGCCCCATCAAGTATGAAGGCCAGGATAGAATACAATGAGTTAAAGCAGTCAGACTGACATTCATAAATTTTGAAAATTACTCTCCACCTCAATCAATGACCCGATTTCAACTAAAACAAATATTGTCATTGATTGAGTATGAAAAATTTATGCACACTTGAGTCCAATTGAATTAATTATACTCTTTTGCAATCTTGTGAAATACAAATACTTTTCAGACAAATCATTTACGGAAAACAATTTGTATGGGCATGTTTTGAAAAACACGTGTGAACTTCTGGTCGAACTTCATCTAAAGACGCGTGTCATTATTGAATGACATTTCTAGGACCGTGGATGTTATTGATACCAGAAGACATGCCTTGGAAAATATTTTTGGTATTTTTTAGTTTTTCAAATTTTTATGAATTTTTTAATGATTAAGATATGTACAACGTGGAAAACTGTATATAGTATACCAGTAATGGATATATTCTCAAATGAGGTTTGTTAAGTGTTCAAGAATCATAGTACATGTACATCAATTCTGACATTCCGGAGCTCCAAAACCAGGAGACTTTTGTTCATTAGGCACCCAAACCATGAGTCTTTTCTTAATAGACTTGATCAATGTACCTGCAATTGAGTGAGGAACATGTGCACTCACATCACAAGTATGTTTGCATTTTTGTGGGTTAGTAACAACATTATCTAGACTCTTGGTAATTTCACAGTCAACCTTGGCGTTGCCATCGGTGGTCAATTTACTGGTAGGAATCCATATGAGTCCAACATTCTTAAAAATTCTACCAGTTGGTATCCACTTAAGTCAAGATCTAGGAGTGTTTGACTTCTTAGGCATAGTGGAAGATGAATCCTTATTCCTAGTTTCTAAGGCTTTATCATTAAGTGCTTTCCTATGAGAGGGATTAGTTTTATGAGACTTCTTCTATGCACTAGAAGACTTTTTATTATTCCTAGTCATAGAAGGTTGAACCTTACCCTGAGCATTTTCTTTCACTTTCATGGGATTAGCTTGTGAAGTGACTGGTTTTGACAAAATGATAAGGTTTTAAAATGTACCTTTTTGAGGGGTCGTTTAAGCCCTTATTTGATCACTTTTGTATTCGTTATTACTTAATATCGTTCCTTTTCACTTTTTAGGTCTCTTGAAGGCAAATTGCTGTAATGGCACTTATTTGGACGAAAAGGCACGGATATACGAAGAAAATGGCCAAAGTCAAGAATCAAGACGCTCAAGCTGCTGAAAACACAAGGTGACGGCGTCACTGCTTAACTGCGACGCCGTCGGAGGATTTTGTGACGGGACAGAAGCCAAAACTCTTATTTTCAAGTGACGACGTCAAGTTATAAAATAGTAGGCCATCGCAACTCAGACGGCCTAGATTCGATCCAGACGGCGTCAGAAGTTGAAGAGGACGGCGTCACAAGCACAAGGTGACGCCGTCGCAAGACTAATGTGGCCAAGACGAAACCCTAATGATGGCGATCCGACGGCGTCACAAAACATAAGGTGACGCCGTTGTGTAATCTTATATATAGAATCCGAATTTTTCAGTATTGGTGAGTAGTCTTCTGGAGTAAAAAACTAAACCGAACCAAGGCTGTCTTGTACAGTATTTTAGGGTTCCAAACCCTATCTTACATCAAGATAAGTGTTTTACTTCATTAATTCAATTATGTCTTTGATTATTTGTGTGTATGCTTGCATGTTCTCCATGCCCGGCTAATTTACTTGTGTGTTTGCTTAGGGAATATGAAACTTAATTATTGAATATTGATTGGTTGTCTCTTATCTTAGTTGTTAATGATCTAGTAATGCGATAGGTCATTCGTTGTGTACTTAATGCTTGATTAATCTTTGTGAACCTTAGGTTATAGCACCTTGAGCGGTTGTAAGCTAAACTATCCAAAGAGGCCTTAGAGTAAGAGTTTATGATCCCTAGTGGTATTTTGTAGACGAGACCCTTTGGTAACTTCAAAGAGTTAGGGATAAACGCATACCCTACAACTTTAGATACACAACGCAATTAAGAATAAGGACGTGACAATTCAACCACCAATAGGAGATAATTAAGGAGTAGTAAAACCTAAGTAAACACATCTTTAAACTATCATACGAGCACACAATAATTAGACATAGACTACATACACCTTAGATTAGATAATTAGATAAGTAGAGTAATCGGTAGCAATACCAACCCCCAAATCCAAACCCCGAGATTCATACTTTTCCATTTCCTAAAAAACATAAAAAGAATAAAAAATAATCTTCCTCAGCCCCAACCTTAGCGTAGTATCTTCTCACTAGCATTCCTATTCCCCTACAGAACGATATCAATACCCGTGGCTTACCCTAATACTACACTACAACGATTAGGTTCACTGCCTAGGGTGTTATGGACTCGATTCAAGGACCTACTTCATAAAGTCCCTCATCACGGCATTGATCTTTGGCTTTAAGTCCAAATCTTTTATGATCATGTCAACTTCCCCACCAGGCGATCCATTGACCAAGCGGCTGGTGGAAAACTTAGTGATCTCACCGCGGAAGAATCATGGGGCATAATAGAGGACCTTGCTCTCTATGACAACGAAAGTTGGAATGACCCCCGTGAGTTGCCCAAAACCGTTAAGGCAATCTCCTTGCCTCCCATTGACTCACAATCTTCCGACCGTAGGATGATCGAACTTGAAGATCAAGTTAAATTCCTAATGAGTTCCTATAAAAATCCTAAGTCTTCACATTAAGCGAATAAAATCACTCTTCCTTGTGAGTTATGTAGTGGTCCTCATGACACTCGTGATTGCACAAGACTCCCCGAACGAGCTTTTGCGGACTACGCCTCCGTGCGTACCGACGGAACGGGAGAGAAGTGGTACACTTTCAAGCTCGAACAAAATAACTTAGGGAACTCTTACAACCGCTCATGGAGAAATCACCCTAACCTTAAGTGAAACCAAAACTCAAGCACACCCCAAAGCTCATCTAGTCCACCTAATAGGTTCAATTCTCTAAACACCGGGAACCCCACTGATCTTAAGGCAATTGCATCTAGATTCATGTCATCTCAAGAGACTCAATTGACTAAGCTTGAAGCCGATTTTAAGCGAAGGCAAGGCGAGATGACAAACAAGCTTGATGCTCTCTTAAAAGCCTTTAATGAACGGGAAATTGGAGCACTCCCAAGTGATACTATCAAGAACCCAAAAGTGAATTCGATTTCATCGACTTCATGTTCTTGTTCACCATGGGAGAGTGCGCATCCATGCCCCTCACACCCAACGGTTCACTCGGTAAATGCTATCAAAAAGGGTTCCAAGCCATCCAAAATGAGATACCAAGGCCCTGCACCATTGGTAGAACCTACTCTTGGGAAACCCGTTAACCAAGAACCCAAAACTAGTCTAGAGGAGGAGTACAAGGAACTCCATCAAGAAAAACCGGTTCTTGAAGTCTTAGCTCATGCACCTTATTATAATGCTTTAAAAGAAAAATATGAGTTAGAACTTAAACTTGGAAAACATGGGTTCGCTTTTGTGCGAAATAATTTATCTAAGAAGTTAGACGATCCCGAGCTATTTACTCTTCCGTGTAGGCTTGGAACTTCCAAACCTCTCGATGTTCTAGCCGACTTAGGATCATGCATCAACCTTGTTCCGTAGTCCCTCCATAGAAGCCTTAACTTAGGTAAGATAGAACCAACGGAAACCATCTTAGGTCTAGCAGATGGTAGTGTTGCACATCCGGTAGGAATAATAAAAGACATGGTAGTACACGTAGGAGAGTTGACTCTTTTGGCCGACTTTCATGTGCTAGACATGAATAGGGACCCGACATGCCCATTACTAGTAGGAAGAGGATTCTTAGCTACCGCTAGTGTCATCATCGATTGTAAGATGTCCAAGATAGTGGTAGGAGAGGGGAGTGCTAGGTCAATTTACGATGTCAAAAGGCATACGTACTACAAAGAAGAGGAAATCCCACATGAGATTAGGTTGGATAGGACGCCTTCTAGATATGGACCTTGGATAGATAAGAACCTCATAGGCCCCCAACGACCTTTCTACTTAGATGAAGCCTTTGCTAGTAAAGCAACTTTCCATGAAAAAGAGATGGCTAGGGACATGGAAGTGAACCCGTTCGAGGACACCTTAGTATTTAGGAAGATGACCGAGTTTCTAGGAAGTTTGCCCGTTAACCTTGTCATGAATAGGTGGAAAATTGAAAAACCTAAACATAAGTGGGATTGGAATAAACCACCTAGTGATGGTAATGGAGAGTGGCACATTAGGATAACAATCTATGATCCCGATGGAGAGAAATTTGAAAAGGCATATCGAACCGAACGTACTACTAGGAACCTAAATGATAAGTTTGATCCTTATGACATTGTTAAGGATAAGCTTACTTATATCGGTACGTGAGGGTGCGACTACGAGTCTAGCTACAAGACTCTTAAATAAAGAAAAGCGCTTCGTGGGAGGCAACCCATGCTTAATTGTTTGCTTGTTAGTGTCATATATCTTTTGTTAATTGTTTATTCTCATGTTTAAATTTGTAAAAATGCTTTATTTTGTTTTTAACCTCGTCTTAATTGCATATAAAGGTATTTTACATAAAGGATAAGTGTAGGGAGGATTACACACGTTTTCAAAAGAAACGTAAACATGAGAATAACAATTCATTAAAAGATATATTTGTGTGTTTGTTCGAGTCAAATGCTTGTATCGAGTCATAATGGATGTTTTGCAGAAATTTTTCCAAATTCTAAAGATGTAAATTTTCCAGAATTTTTTCCAGAAAATCGCAGACCAGTTTTTGTCAGGATAACCTGACAGCGTCAGGAAGGAGTAAAAACAACAGATTACTTTTTTCTCGTTTTCTGAGCTACTTATAAATTTTTGGAATTTTCCAGGTCTTAATTTTCCAGAAATTATGTAAACATCCATTCCACAAGCATTATATCCTAGTTTAATAGAGTCTTATATATATTATTACCGCTGATTTTACGCGAAGGTTTCGTTTGTTTTCTTCAAATGTGCAGGTTTCATTTATCAAGAAGAAGAAACAAAAGATTGGAAGGAGCTTTTCACGCACACATTCTTCTTGGAAAGGATTTAACCACTACTTCACACACGGTTCCTACCGAGCTAATCAGGGGAGTACTAGTTTCTTTCGTTTTTAATTACCTTCCATTATCATAACTTTGATACTTTCGGGGAACATTGGGGACAATGTTCAGTTTAAGTGTAGGGAGGGAAAATAAAACGGGAACTTTGAAACTATGCTTATCCTTGATTATTTGCTTTGTACAATTGTATTTGTGTAATAAACCATGAGAAAATGTCGGTTAGGGTAATTTTGGCACCAAATTTAAAATTTTTCATGATATATAGGAGTGGGCCATTAGTCTTAACAAAAACGTCTCACGGATAGGAAGTTGCAAGACTAGCACAAAAACCCTTTACCACCTAAATTCCACCCAAAATGTGAGGATCGCCCTTAGATTAGTAGGAATTAAAAGCATTCATCTTTAATGCTTAGAGTGTAAACCGGTAGTATATTAGATTCTAGAACTTGTTTTGTGATGCATCCCGAGATCGCTAGTAAGACTACACTTGTGTAGTTAGGAATAACTAAATGATAAGAGGCATTAGGATAACCCTTGTTTGATACCCGTAATATAATTACTTCTTCCACATCGGTTGAGTAATTCCCCCACACCCTTTGCGTTGTACTCATCTTTAGTACACGATACCCCTAGTTAACCCCTTAGAGCCTATCCTTTTCGCGGTTCTCGTGATGTTTCGGTTTTTCCGGAATATCAATGAAGAGCATTGTTTACACCCCACCCTCAAATATACACCCAAATCGCCTTAGCATACCCTATATGCACTCACTTTTAGTGCATTATTGTTATTACCCTAAACCCTTAGTTCAATTATCTAGTTGCTTCCATGAGTTGCTAAGTCGAGTCATATCCTTTGTACACAGTTTTGGGACGATTGGGACTCATGGTAAAAAGTTAAAGTTTATTAAATGATTGGAAGGGAACGTTAAATTCCCTAATTTGCGTAATAACATACCCAAAGTGTTTTGATCTTTTCAATTCGGGTCAAATTAGTGTTAGAGTAATAAAAACTCAAGTGTAGGGATGTGCCTTTAAATCCCTATCATTTTGATGTTACCATAGAGGATGGTAGAGTAAAAGTGTATGGAAAAAAAAAAAAAAAAAAAAAAAAAAAAATAAAAAATAAAACATACGGGCTACCATCCTGCATCTATCCTTTAAATTTATGTTTGTTTATTTCAGTTAGCTAGAGTCTAGAGTGTCGAGTCTAACATAAGATATTTTTGAGTTGCCACCACTAAATAGCCTATCCCACCAAACCCTTTATTTCCCTACCGTAAGCCTAACATTACAACCCTTTAAAGACCTCTTTGATAGTCTTTCCTAGGTGCTTACGCCAAAGCGATGGAGGTTTGATCTATTCTCAAGCCTATGGTAATCTATGTACTAGGACCGGTTAATGAGTGTTTATCTTCCATTTCCAACTTGTTATATTTCATATACACCCGAGAGAGATGTGAGTATCCAAACACCCCATGTGAGGTGTTAGTATGTAATTTCCGTGCTTGTTATGACTTTTGCGGGGCTTATATGTGTTTTGGACTGTTTTAAACCAATGCTTCATGAACCTTAACTTATAAATTAATTAGCTAAAAGCACATTTGCTTGAGGACAAGCAAATACCAAGTGTAGGGATATTTGATAAGGTTTTAAAATATACCTTTTTGAGGGGTCGTTTAAGTCCTTATTTGATTACTTTTGTATCCGTTATTACTAAATATCGTTCCTTTTCACTTTTTAGGTCTCTTGAAGGCAAATTGCTGTAATGGCACTTATTTGGACGAAAAGGCGCGGATATACGAAGAAAATGGCCAAAGTCAAGAATTGAGACGCTCAAGCTGCTGAAAACACAAGGTGACGGCGTCACTGCTTAACTGCGACGCCGTCGGAGGATTTTATGACGGGACAGAAGCCAAAACTCTTATTTTCAAGTGACGACGTCAAGTTATAAAAGAGTAGGCCGTCGCAACTCAGACGGCCTAGATTCGATCCAGACGGCGTCAGAAGCTGAAGAGGACGGCGTCACAAGCACAAGGTGACGCCGTCGCAAGACTAACGTGGCCAAGACGAAACCCTAATAACGGCGATCCAATGGCGTCACAAAACATAAGGTGACGCCGTCGCATGTGTAATCTTATATATAGAATCCGAATTTTTCAGTATTGGTGAGTAGTCTTTTGGAGTAAAAACCTAAATCGAACCAAGGCTATCTTGTACAGTATTTTAGGGTTACAAACCCTATCTTACATCAAGATAAGTTTTTTACTTCATTAATTCAATTATGTCTTTGATTATTTGTGTGTATGCTTGCATGTTCTCCATGTCCGGCTAATTTACTTATGTGTTTGCTTAGGGAATATGAAACTTAATTATTGAATATTGATTGGTTGTCTCTTATCTTAGTTGTTAATGATCTAGTAATGTGATAGGTCATTCGTTGTGTACTTAATGCTTGATTAATCTTTGTGAACCTTAGGTTATAGCACCTTGAGCGGTTGTAAGCTAAACTATCCAAAGAGGCCTTAGAGTAAGAGTTTATGATCCCTAGTGGTATTTTGTAGACGAGACCCTTTGGTAACTTCAAAGAGTTAGGGATAAACGCATACCCTACAACTTTAGACACACAACGCAATTAAGAATAAGGACGTGACAATTCAACCACCAATAGGAGATAATTAAGGAGTAGTAAAACCTAAGTAAACACATCTTTAAACTATCATACGAGCACACAATAATTAGACATAGACTACATACACCTTAGATTAGATAATTAGATAAGTAGAGTAATCGGTAGCAATACCAACCCCCAAATCCAAACCCCGAGATTCATACTTTTCCATTTCCTAAAAAACATAAAAGGAATAAAAAATAATCTTCCTCAACCCCAACCTTAGCGTAGTAACTTCTCACTAGCATTCCTATTCCCCTACAGAACGATATCAATACCCGTGGCTTACCCTAATACTACACTACAACGATTAGGTTCACTGCCTAGGGTGTTATAAAACTTGCTCGAAGAAAAGGAAGTTCCTTTGACCCCGAACGACGCGTGTAGCGTTATCACAAAACTTCTATCTTATCAACTTAGGAGGCAAACCTTGTTTTTAAAAATTTTGGTCGTTCAGATATAAACGTAGTCGGCTGTCTAACAACAGACCGGTTCCTATTGGGATGTAAAACTAGTTTCCCCAAGATTGATGATTTTGCAAAATTAGTATTCACACTTTTCCCTACAGTTTTTCTAAGCTCATTCTTTAAGGCTACTATTGTGAAACTCTTATCATGAAGCTGAGCTTTGAATTCTTCAATTTTGACCATCAAAGATGTTGTTTGTTCTAAAATTTTAGACCTAATTTATTTGATTGAGTCATCTAGCTTATTTTGATGCCTTTTTCAAAGACTCATTTTCCTTGAGTAATTTAGCCACATAAATTGACAGTTCACTATTTCTTGTCTTAATTGCATTATTGTCTTGATTAGTTCCGACTAAATTATTTTTCTCATTTATATCAGAGATATGTTTCTTCAGGTTGTTGATTGTCGAGTTTTTGGCTTGGAGCTGAGCTTTTAACTCGTTAATTTCAAAAAAATCACGAAATTCAGGTAATTCTGGGTTATTACATGGTTTCTTAGTTTGTAAACTTTATTCTTTTCTTTGTATTGCAATTTCAAGAGAAATGCAATGTTTTTCAAGTTTTGAGAATTTGTTTGAAAGTTCATTAAACGCTTCTTTATCAACCATGTCATTTGTTTTTGAAATAACTAGTCCCAGCTTCAACCAAAGAACACAATTCAGTATTATTTTTAGCATCATGATCAGTTTGTACATGTATATTAGCAGATGCATCATGTTGAACAGTTAAGAGTACCTCGGCACCTGACACCTGTTCATTTACCGGTCTGATAGTTGCATCCACATCTTGTGTGACAGGAGTCACTGAACAACTGGTTGTATGAATCTTATCTGTCTCTGATCCTCCGCATTCAGCAATCCCTGATCCTTCAACCGATGCTTTACCCAACTCAACACTATTATCTCTTGATTGCACCCGACACTCATTTACTTTGTCATTAAATTGTGCTTTTTCCTCAATGTACTTCTTAACATTATCCATGTGTTGGATTAATGTTTCTCTGAACACATCAGCTTCCATTCCAGTGTGACTAGTAAAGCACCTTTCAGTCATATGATCGTCGTAATCCCAAGTGTATTCACCATTGAAGAATGACTGAAATTTTTTGTTGATCACCTAAAGTGAAGCTTTGGATCCGGCTTCTTGAAATTTTCCTCTGTCAAGTTGTTGTTCAAGTTGTCCTAAGTTCAAGAACAATGTGCCCGTGAATGTTGATACATCTTGATGGAAAAGTGCATTAAATGCTCATTTGAATCCCATTATGAATCTATTTTCTGTTAGAAGTACTGAGAGGTGTGAATGAAGTTGTCGAAAAGGTTCAATGCAACTCTCCTTTGCATGAACATGTTGTTGCTGTGACTGGTGCATTTCTCTCTCTTCAGAATACGAGCACGATGATCTTACATTATCATTGGTTGATTCAATCATGTTTAACCATTATGTATAGTTAGGACTCTTATGGTTATCAACAACATCGTACAATTTAAGTAATTCAGATATCACTAAATCATGAGTGTTAGGCATGATGTTGTGGTTAATGAATTTTAACAAAATCAGTAAGAGACCATGAAATGTTGTTAAGTTGAACATGTTATGATAATAGTTGGATCAATTCAATGATTAGTGATTGTATGTTAAAAGGGATAGTGGAGTGTTTGGATTAGGTGAATTGTTTTTTAATTGTGATTTGGTAATGTTTGAATCAAATTACTTTCTAGATAAAACTTTGGGCAGGGTGTCTCCTAGTCAAAACTCAAGATTTGTCTACAAATAGCTCAAATAGCAACCCTTCAAATCGCAGTTCTAGTCAAACCGCAACAATCAAACCGCTGATAACCCAAAACGCAACCTTCAAACTGCCGACACAAACCGCAAGTATCAAACCGCAAGTAGAGACAAACCGCAACTTGTCAAGTCTCAGGAGACAAATCACAGAATACCCAAAACGTAACTTTCAAAACACAGTCAGCACAAGTCGAAACCTGTCAACTCGAAAGATATCAAAACGCAAGAACACAAACCGCAACACTTGACAAAACACAGAAAAATCGCAGCAGAACCAGACAAACCGCAAGTCACTTTCAATCAGGTACAAGTGTCACTATCGTCCTTTTTGTCCTTTTAGCTTGCTGTCAAAACGCACTTTTGTCTTTATACACAAACCGAAACAAAAATAATACTATTATAATCAAATCGTAGAACCAAACCAGACAAATCGCAGCTTAGATCAGACAACTCACAACCAAAAATAGACAAATCACAACGATGAACAGTATCTGAGAGACAAATCGCAGTGAAGAACAAAGTTACTTTTTCACCTAAAACCACTTAAAATTCACCCTTTTGAACGTTTTTGCTTGGTTTTTTTTACACAACTTGATCCTAGAAGGTTATAACAACTCTAAAAACACTTACTTTAATACCACAAAGGTAAGAAACAAATGAAGCCAAATATAAGACCAAAAACCTTCCAAAACCAACTTTTCAATCTAAAACAACCAAGAAAACGCACATACAACCTAGCTAATCAAACCATGAGCTCTGATACCAATTGTAAGATTATTGATATCATAACACCATAAATGATTATTGTGTGATTCTTGTGTTTAGAGAGAGAAAGAGATGAGATAATGGGATGTTAGAGAGGGAAACAAAAATAGGAAGGTTGGATTCCTAATGAACATCCAACCCTCTCCCTTATGGGGAGAGGGCTATTTATACAAGTTTCTTACGCCCTCCTTCGAGTTGTGGATCAGGCATACAGTCGGTAAAGACGCGTCCTTCTTCCACAATGTTACTTACGCTAATCTATATCTACTAAATAACGTTAAGTCTACAAGTTAACTTATGCTAGACTATAGTTGGGGTGACCGACTCTTCTATATGGATTTACTAAATCCTAACAGTGATGGAGGTACTACCTGGATACTGCTGAAGATGCACGAAGGTGACTCCTTGCTGGACCCGATGTTAGGTATATCTGGCACATACAAGTAGGGTTCTCCATTCCAGCGAGGGTGGCTGATGTGCATGTTCTGGTGTAGTTAACTAGTATAGTCAGCATTCTATTGATAGTAATCTTGCTGCTGCACATGCATCTGTCTAACGTCAGAATAAAAAGTGTCAAACTAGTTGGTCATACCAGAAACAAAAACTGTCATCTCATCCATATCCTCTCCAAAAGTGGGCCATGCTCCCCTCCATATGCACCAACCGACCATCCATAGCCCTGAGCCTCTTAGAGATGTTCATATTCGGGCGTACCCTAACACGCTCCTCATCATCAACTCCCCGGCTACCACTAGCCTGGGAGCTCCCTACACCTAAGGCTCCTTCACCCTGAACATCCGGTTCCAACTCACCTTCTCCCAAGGCTTATACCTACAAATCCCAAACTCGAATAGCTTATGAATCCAAATTATGCTAGTGTCAATCCCCCTAGTCATAAGAGCAAAGTTGTAGGAGTCATCAAGCCAAAACTCCTAGCCAGCTTTGAAATAAAATAGGCCCCCTAAATAGGATTGTACTTTTGGTACCCCTTTGCACCTCCTGACATAAACTTGGCCAAGTGCCAAGGAACATCTATCATATCACCCCCATCCATGTCATGCATCAAATATATATATATTCAACAATCATTTTCTCCCTAGCGAAGTGTCTTGCTCTGATGGAAATGGTAATAAGTCTGTGTACCAAACGGCGGATAGGACTCTTGATGGTGGTGTAGGATGGTGGGGACCGAGTATCATAAGCAGCTGTAGTAAAGATCTGCTCGAGGTACACCCTTGGATTGTAATTGTGGAGCCTGGCTCTCATGCAATTATTGTAGAAATCTCCAAAGATGTTGGAGTTGAGTTACCTTTAACTATAAAGTCCCATGGCCAAGATGAATTCCCTCATGTTCATTTGTCTCCTAACCCCTCCAAGCTGGAAAAAGAGAAAAGGTTCCGTCATGCTGATGATGTGGTCCTCAAAGTCTACCGTCGACAAGTTCCCAAACATACTCATGAACAATAGGTTTGTTGATTGTGAAAACTTTCAACCAAGCTTTGCACGTAAAATTCCCAGTAGGATTCATGTACTCAACATTGCAAAAGTTTTTGAGTTCAGTGGCAGCAACACCATCGTTGATGGTTTTAAATTCAACAAGATTGAGGGCCTCGGGACCCTCCATCTCCTTTTTGGTAAGCTTACTTAGCTCACTCTTGCATTGCTTTCTTCCTTCAGTGTGAAATAGTAAGAACTTGAGCCATTGTGTGAGGTGGTTGTTGTTGTTGTTTCCTGAAAACACATTCAAAGTTATAAATATTAGTTGCATTTCATAGGAATGTTATGGCGTAACCCACAAATATTATGCTTTAAAATTGACTTCTAACGTAGTTACGGCATAACTCTATAACTAGTTACCCCGTAAAACCAATTGGTGTCGTAGTTTTGGCGTAACCCATTTAAAGGTTATGTCGTAACTAAATTTTTACTATAGAAATTAACTTTTACCCAAACACCAGCTAAGGCGTAACTCCATCACTGGTTACACCGTAATTTATATCTGAAAGTGATAATTACTTCAATGGTACAGAACCAAAGTTGATTACGCCGTAATCATAAAAATTTACTAATTAATTTAAAAATGTTTAACTCAATCATAACACAATGCGATACGCGAGAGCCTAGATTAATTAATCTAATAAGTTCTTAATCAAACCAAACCCTAAATTATATTCAAGAAATTCATTATCAAATGATAGAAACATGGTTATTAAAGGTCACTGAATCAATTAACACATTCAATTGAACCCTAAAACGTGAATCCCCAAAACCCCCAAATAGATGTAAGCAAAATAAGAACCCTAATTACAAATCGAAAAATCAAAAAAGAGTTAGGATTAACTACCTGCCATTTGGAGAATCTTAAGAACAAACATGATCAAAATTCAAAAACATTACTGTAGCGGTTGCGGTGATAATATGTGGTAAAAATTGGTCTCTACGCCGGAAGTGCGTATTTATATCTTTAGAAAGTTACGACGTAACTTAATAAGTAGATTACGCCGTAATCTAGTTAATGGCGTTGATTTTTAATTAATTAAAAATAATTACGCCTTAACCTTATATCTGGTTACGTCGTAGTTCATTAAATTTTTCTTAATTTTTTTTTAATTTTATTAAGGAATATATTTCTTATAACGAGAGATTGTATTTGCGTACCTAAACATCCATGCTAAGTATTAAGAGTCATGTACGAAGTTATTTCTCGTGTGTAGCATGTCAAAACATATCATCATCCTGATTTCAACCTCAAAATGCCATATTATTATTGGAAATTAAGATTACCTTAAATCGCCCAAATAAAACTGCTCCCCGGCAGTGGCACCACAAACTTGATATGCTTTTTCCATCCTGTTTTAAATTTATAAACTGAGAGTTACTAGGACTAACACATACTCACGGGCAGTGTACCAAGTCATGTGAAGTATAGCCTAGGTAAATCCGAGTGTCGTCCCAAGAGCTATTGTTCTGGTGAAATAAGGTATTAAAATAAGGTAGATATGATTAAATGAAAGTTGTGAGATAAATAGTAAATTCTATTTTAACAAAATTACTGTTGGATCGATATACTCTAACCAAACTAACTTTATGTAGCTTGTAAGGGCTTAGCAACCTCGGATAAATCCTAAGTCACTAACAATGAAACACTGAATTAACTCTATTAAGTATGCGGAATTTACTTCAATAAAGCTAAGAAGAATTAACTTTAACTTCAACAATTTTATTAATATTTAGAACATGCTTAATACACATATTCTCTAACAATCCCTAACAGCTCTAATATCGAACTTTGTAAACTCTAATATTCTCTAATATTGCACGTATGTTTAATGCCAATCTAGGGGTCCTTTTATAGGAATAAGGATAACCCTAGTCAGTTTACAACTCTATTCCTTGTACGACAAAAAATACTAAACTTAAACTGAGAACATTCTAGAATTACATAATAATCTTTAACGATTTGCATAGCAGTCCTTTATCCTTGCAGTACTTTGATGAATGAGCAGTACTTTGACCTTCACATAAGCAGTACTTTGACCATCAGCAGCAATCTTCATCTTTTCAGCTACTCAGCAACATATGACAATTTGTACATCAATTCATTAAGTTTCAGTCTATTCTCATCACTTCCAGGTGTGTAAACTCCTGTGAGAGGTGAATCATTGAAATTTTAATGGATTTTGATGTCTCTTTACCAAAGCCATTAACTCTGGAGTAGCCAAATGTATAGGTGTGTAAGACCATGGTACATTGATAACCATATGATTTTTAGCAAATCATCAACTATCAACGGATTTGTTTTGTTTTTACCAAAAGCCGTACCTTTTTGGACTAGTTAGTTCTTGCAACCATGGTGAACTAATTACCATATAAATGGTTTTTCCACAGCCTTTACCACAAGCCATTTTTCTTGTGGCCTAGCCAACTATTCACATTTGCTGATATAGTGAGTTGATTACTATACAACTTATTAGCAAGTTGTCAACTATATAACGGATTTGAGATATCTTTACCAGAGCCGTTTACTCATGGATTAGCCAATCCTTTTGTTAGACATGGTGGACTGATAACCTTTTGTTTTAATCATCTCAAAAACCATTTGTTGCTGTTAACTTTTGTTTCAAAATATTTTGGACTTAACAAAAGTTTGCTTATTTTCTATTAAAATCATTTACTGGTTTTGTGCTGCAAGCAGTACTTTGGTTAAAGTACTGTTTGTCTAGCAGTACTTTGAATAAAGTACATATTTTTCAAAAATTTATACAATTAAACATCATACCAGTACTTATGCTTCATCATCAGCTATAGTTGTCCATCTGATATACAATTCAATAATTATTAGGGCTGTTTCATTCTCTTCTTCGACTTCCATTCCATGATCCAGCATCCTTCTCATAAGATCACTAGTCAAAGGATATCTTCTTTCAGCAAACATATGGATCATAGTTCCATCTTCTAATTCCAAAGCATGCACTCCTGATTCTATAAAGAATCTCCAGCTTGTAATCTCCCAATCTTCTTGGTTTTTCCAGAGTTCTTCAGTGCTTGTCTCCTCAGTTTCCCAGATAGTTGTCAGATCTCCTAGCTATACTAAGCCAACTCTAGTTGATGGAATATGTTCAAAGTATTCTTGCACTAATTGATATAGTTGAAACAGATCTGCTCTATCTATTATGTGCAGTATATCCCATAGCAAATTGAACACTCTAAATCTTTCATCCTCCCTATGGAACATCAGATAGTCTCCATCTTTTGATTCTACCACTTCAAATGTAGTTAACTTGGACTTCTTTATTGCAGCATCTTTGGATTTAGGATAATCAAAGTCGACAACTCTTATGTAATTTCTCAGCTCATCAACTGTATCAGATCTTAACTCAATCTTCTTTGATGACTGTTCTTCTTCAGTTGTTCTTTTTCTTTTTAAGCTTCTTTTACTTACGTCCTCATTCCTCTTTTCATCATCAAAAGGAATAATCCCAGCAACTTCCTTCTGATATGCTTCTCTAACAGCATTATATAAATCTTTCATCTCTATATATTTAAGTATGTTCAGACCTGTATAACCTCTTCCCTTCAGATAGGCCATCATAGCATTCCTTTCCTTAGCTTTACTAAGTGGTCTTTGTGGTATAACAACTGGCTTTTCTGGTATAACAGCGTCAGCATCAAATTTAGCTTGTAGCTCCCTTGCAGCTGCTTCATTCTTAGCCACTTCAATAGCTCTGATTTCAGCCAAAGTGAGCTTCTTCTTCTTTGTTTCAACCAATTTGCCTTTACCTTTGTCTTTAGGATCTAACACTGGTTGAGAAGCTTGAGGTTGTTCTTTAGCAACTCCTATAATACTAACACCTCTTGGTCTTGATAGGTTTTGCAATATTTGAGCAACTGTCTCATCATCACTTACAGTATGCTTGACCATGGGTGTATCAGCTTCCTCTTCTTGTAGGACTGTTGAAAGACCAGCTTCTTCATCAAAATTAAAGTCCTTGGTGTAATCAGCTCTTGTCTATGTGTTCCTTGAAGAGCAGTACCTTGATTAAGAGCAACTTGATCATCAGTACTTTCTACACCAGCACTTTGAACTCCAGTTCCTTCAGGCTCAGTACTTTCAATATTTACTTGTGCTTCAGTACTTTGAGGTTCATCTTCTTTATCTGCATGAAACTCAGCATCTTCTTTCAAATTATCTTGCTCCAGATTCCTCCTCAATTGGATAAAAGATTGTTGTTGAACCTTTTTGCCCTTTGAAGGCTTCTTAAACTTCTTCCCATGCCTCCTCTGTGACTTGACCCATAACCTGTGATGTTGAATTAAAGGTCATACAAAAGACTTTAATCTTCTAAACTTGGTCTTCAACTTTACTAGTTGTGCAGCTTGAGCTTCAGAAGCTTTCTTCAATCTCACCAATTCCCTTGTCAAAACATAATTATCCAGAACCAATCCCTCAGGAGGTATCTCTCCAGCCTCTCCTCCAGATGACGGTGGATTGATATCTGGTTCTGACTCAGCATGTGCAGTATCTTGCAGAAATGGTGTAGGTGAAACGGCAGTGCCTTGTTGAGCAGCAGTACCTTGTGAAGAAGCAGTATGTTAAGAAGCAGTACCTTGAGTTGATGCAGTACCTTCTCTTTCTTCACTTGCAGCAGCCTCATCTCTAACTGCTTGACCAATCTCAATCATTGAAGTAGTCAAACGAGTATGCCTTCCAGAGAATCTATCACTCTTCTTAGCCATTAAGGTGAATATCTTTGTAGGTTGTACCACAACAGATAATAAGCTCGAAGGCTTTGGTACATCATGAAGTTGTTTATTCAAGAAAACTTGAATAAATATTGGATACATTAACCAGGGTGATCCATTAGAAATATGAGATAGCATACCATCTAGAATGAGTCTTGAAAAGTTGAAGAGACGATTTGTAGCCAATCCCACCAGAGCAGATGCTATATTAGATCCAAATTGCTCCCATGAAGTACTCTTAGAACTGAGACAATAAAGCAATACATGTACCAAGTACTTCCAATGTTGACTAAACAAGGATTTCTTGAATGGTGTTTCAGTTAAGGACCCTTCATACCCAATATCACTTAAAGTATCCCAAAGAAGCTGTTTGTCAAAACGTATAGCTCCTTCTTCATCATCCAATAATAAATCTTCGCGAATTGAAGCTTCACTAACTTTCACAAGCTTTCCAGCAACCTTAGCCTGTATATATGACTCATCATCTTCCATGTGAGTTCTAGCAGTTGCCTAAAACTGTTGAATCCATGGCTCAATAACATCCGGTTCCACCAAAAGTGCATAATTGATTGTTGATCCAGCAAGGAAATCAATTATGTCATGGAATGTGACATTAGCTTCAGTCTTATCTAAATTTGCCACCATGTTGTGTTTAGTAACGGTGTTTCGATTCGCCATTGATTAATGTTTACAATAGAAAGTGGTTCGATGAATAGTAAATGTGAAAGAGAGAGAAATATGAAAAAGATTGATAAGTATAAAGATGAGAGGGAAAAATGGAGGGTAGTTATTTATAGGTAAGATTTGAAAAATCACAGCCCATAATAACAAAGTTACCGTTATTTGAATTTTAACCCATCTTTTGACCTTTGGAACAGTACGTTGATAAGACAAGCAGTGCTTTCCACGTGTGCAGTACTTTCCAAAGCAGTACTTTCAGAGTAGAACTTTCATATAACCAAAAAGCAGTACTTTTCCATTCTCTTCTTCACAATGGCAAAAACTTCACATAGGCATTGGATTGCCTCCCCTTAAGCAAAGCATAGGACTGTCTAACTAACTAATCAGTCATCCCCTTAAATGTAACTTAGTAATTAATCATACCAATACTCACCACCAAGTGATTGAATCTTGAAACATCAAATCCTTTTGTGAGTAGATCAGCTACACTATCATCTGTGTGAACCTTGACAACATTAATGAGCCTATGCTCATAACAATCTCTGATAAAGTGATGCCTAATCTGAATGTGCTTAGTTTTGGAGTGATAAACTGGATTCTTCACAATGCAAATTGTACTCTCATTATCAATGTTGATAGGAGTATTCTTGAAGTTGAACCCATAATCCAAAAGTTGATTCTGCATCCACAAGACTTGTCCACAACAGCTTGCAGCAGCAACATATTCTGCTTATGTGGATGATGTTGCTGCAATAGTTTACTTCTTACATTGCCATGAGACTAATCTTCTTCCAAGATACTGGCATCCTCCAGTGGTTGATCTTCTATCGTAATTATCACCTGCATAATCACTATCTGAAAAAGCTTCCAAGTGAAAAGGTGAATACTTTAGATACCACAACCCTAACTTAGGTTGTTGTTTCAAATAACTAAAAATTCTCTTCACTGTATTCATATGAGAGACCTTAGGTGAGACTTGATATCTTGCACATAAACAGACAGCAAACATGATATCAGGCCTAGATGCAGTTAAGTACATAAGACAGCCAATCATAGATCTATACAGCTTGACTTCTACAGGTTGACCATATTCATCCTTTCCCAAAGAGTTAATAGATTTGATAGGTGTAGTGACTGGCTTCATAGCATCAAAGTTGAACTTCTTAAGAATGTCAGAGACATACTTATCTTGACTTATGAAAATTCCCTCCTATGACTGTTTAACTTGAAGACCCAAAAAGAAAGTTAATTCACCCATAGAACTCATTTGAAATTCATGTTGCATCAGTTGCTCAAACTCCTTTAGCATTGACTGTTTGGTAGCTCCAAAGATGATATCATCTACATAAACTTGAACCAGCATGATATCCTTCTTATCTCTCTTGATAAACAAAGTTTTGTCAATGGCTCCTCTCCTGTAACCATGTTGCAATAAGAAAGTGGAGAGCCTTTCATACCAATCTCTAGGTGCTTGATGAAGGCTATAAAGAGCCTTAAGTACTTTGTAGACTTTGTTTGGATGTGCAGGATCTTCAAAACTAGGAGGTTGTTTAACATAGACCTCCTCTGTAATCTTGCCATAGAGAAAGGCACTCTTGACATCCATTTGATAAACCTGAAATCCCATATATGATGCAAAAGCAAGGAATATTCAAATGTCTTCAATCCTTGCTACAGGAGCAAACACTTCATCATAATCTACTCCTTCTTCTTGTCTATATCCTTGTGCTACTAGTCGTGCCTTGTTCTTGATGACATTCCCTCTTTCATCTCTCTTGACTCTGAAAACCCATCTTGTACCAATGACTTTCTTTCCATCTGGTAGATCACATAGTACCCAAACTTCTTGAAGTTTGAATTGAAGAAGTTCTTCTTGCATGGCTTCAACCCAACTCTCTTTTGTTAATGCTTGAGCTATATTCTTGGGTTCTTCTTGAGAGATAAAACAAGTGAATAAGCATGTTTAGTGATCCTTATGATTCAACTTGTTCTGTTTATATACAAAGCTAAGTAAGGCATTATGTGGTTTAGAAAAACCTTTAGCCTTGGTTCTTATGAGCACTCCAGAAGTAGAAGGTCCAATTATTTGACCAGTGGGATGATCTTTGTGAATCCTTAATGTAGGAGCCTGTGGAACTTCAAAATCATCATCCAAATTTGTGAAATCAGCTCCTTCATTGGAATGTGAGAAAATACCTTCATCATCTAATTCATCATCAGTATCTTCTAAACCAGGCATGGTCAGATCATCATCAAAAGTACTGTCAATAGGTGCAGCAGTACTTTGATCCAAAGTACTGTGATCAAAAGTACTGGGAGGGTGTTTTGTAGACTTACCCTTTTTCTTTCCTTCTTCTCCTTTGTTCATCCTCATAAGATTGTGCTATTGTTTCTTGAAAAAGCATTCTATTAAGTTCATCTTGAATAGCTTGATCCTCAGCAGACAAAGTGGATTTTGGTTCATCAGTACTTTTCTCCTTCTCAACAGTTATAGGTTCTTCATCAGGAACAGCATCAGGTCTAATATTGACTCCATGAACAATGTACTGTAAATCTTCTTCTTTGTGATCAACTTGATTTTCTTCTATAATAGGAACATAATTCATAGAAGGAGTCAAAACCTCAAGATCAAACATCCAATCAGGACCTTTACCCTTCTGATTTTCTTGATCTTCTAAAAATTCAACATGAAGTCAATCTTGAACCTTCTTGGTGACTTTGTTGTACACTCTAAAGCCTTTACTATTGGTACAGTATCCCAATAAGTATCCTTCTTCTGACTTGCCATTAAATTTTCCCAAAGCATCAATAGTATTGAGAATAGTCAGAGGACATCCAAAAGGTTTCATAAAACGTATGTTAGGTTTGTTTCCCATAAGCAACTCATAAGGTGTCTTCATCTAAGGTTTAGTGACTGAAACTCTATTCAACACATAGCAAGCAGTACTTACAGCTTCAGCCCAAAATTGAATAGGTAATTGTGAATCTGCAAGCATTGTTCTGGCTGCTTCAATCAAAGTAATGTTCTTTCTCTCTGCAACACCATTCTGCTGTGGAGTTCTAGCAATGCTAAACTCCCTCTTGATTCCTTTCTTAGCACAAAATTCATCCATAAGCTTATTCTTGAATTCAGTACCATTGTCACATCTAATTCCTCTTATTTTGAGTCTCAATTGATTTTCAAGGGCTATTATAAGATCATGAATAGCATCAAAGGTTTCATCTTTAAATCCCAAGAAAAATACCCAACTAAATCTACTACAATCATCTGTCACAACCAGACAGTACTTCTTCTTGTTTAGACTTGCAACAGAAACAGGTCCAAACAGATCCATGTGCAGCAGCTCCAAAGGTTCTCTAATGATTCTTTCCTCAATCTTCTTGCATGATGCTTTGTGTTTTTTACCCTTCTTGCACGCCAAACATGAGTGATCATTCTTGTATGTTTTGGTAGGTAAACCTCTAACTAAATTTCCTTTAACCAACTTGTTGATATTCTTGAAATTCACATGGCCTAATCTTCTATGCCACAGATGTGCTTCTTCAAGTGTTGCTTTTGCTACTAAACATGTTGCTGTTTTAGAAGAGAGAAGACTCTTCATATCTAGACTGTACACATCATTGGTTCTTGGTACTCTCAGTACTACCAAGTTATCATCAACAAGCTTGAACTCAGGGGAAAGAATGAGACATTCTGTGTCAGTGAATAGCACAAGGTGCTTCTTGTCACAGATCTGAGAGACTGACAAAAGATTGAATTTGAGCTCCTTCACATAGCGAACATTCTCAAAATCTATGCTTCCTGCCTTGATAGTTCATTTTCCAGTTATTCTTCCTCCACTAGCATCATTCCCAAATGCAACTCTTCCTCCACAATAAGATCTAAAATCTGACAGAATCTCTTTGTCTCCTGTCATGCTTCCAGAGCAACTACTATCTACAATTAGATGATCTTTAAGCTCCTCTTCTGGGTTGCCCTGCACAAAGATAAAAGGATTAGTTATTTTTAGGAACCCAGGCCATTACTGACTTGTGTTCCCCTTGTGGAGTTACATACTTAAATTCTTTAAGTATGTAATTGCCACTGTCTTTAAGCACATGTTCAATTATCTTTGGTTGTTCCAAAACTTGTGTTGCTTTTTCAATAAAAATCTCTTTTTCATCCAAATTCTCTTTGTTATTTTCAACAAAAATTTCTGTTTCACTCACACTTGCTGAAAGTATTGTTTGTTCCCCATCAGTACTTTCTTTCTTAACCCAACTGGTTTTAACTTTTGGTGTAGAGTCCTTTGATCTAGATACTCTTTTTGAGGTGTAACGCCTTCTAGATTTATAGTAATTAGATCTCCTAGGGCTTCCATTCCAAAAAGTGCTAGCAGTACCTTGATTGGGTGACCTAGCAGTACTTTGAGAAGGTACTGCTTTAGAAGGTACAGGTGATTTTGAAAAAGATCTTCTCTGGTGAGGGTACCTATGGTCTTGTGAGAAGTTGCTATGGTTAACTTTATTTGAATGATTCCAAGCTGGTTTAGTCTCCCTTGACTTATGGTTGTTAGATCTGGTCTTTGGGAATTTACTTAGATAATCTGAGTGAAAGTCACAGTCCTTAATCAAATGATCAGGACTATAACAAACAAAACACAATTTTTGACCCATACTCCCAAAAAATCTTCCTTTAGTTCTATGATTAAAACTATCCTGTCTTTTTGGTGAATGACATGGTGAATGATGAAAATTGTTTTGACCAAAATTATTCCAAAAAGGTTTAGCAGTATTTTGAAAAGGTTTTCTTGAAGGTACTGCTGAATGTTTAACAGTACTTTGAGTTGAAGGTACTGCTTGACTCTTAACAATATCATCCTTAGGTTTCTCAACTGTTTCTTTTGGGGTTTCAGAAGTAGATTGACCAGTAAGCTTTTTCCTAAACTCTAAGTTGTCTACTCCAAAACAAGAAACATCTATCCTAGTTGGTTGAAAACTACCAGTTGGTGGAGGGACTGCATGATAACCATTGTCTTTCTTAAATTCAGGAGGTGTTTGACTAATAGATTCCTCATTACTAGATATATTATCTACATAGTTAATAAGTTCATCATCACTAGTTATTATATCCTCAGAATCAAGTTGTTCTTGATCACTAGGTGGGTTCTCTTTTATGCTACTAAAATCCATACCAAAACCTAGGCCAGTTTTAATGTGTGCTCTTTTCTGTTTTTCAACAAAACTAACATGTGAAAGGCCAGATTTTCCCCAAGCAACAAATTTTTCTAACAATTCATCCCTTTCCTTAGTAAGCTTCTCAATTTCAGAAATCTTACATCCTAACTTCCATTCACTTAATTTTAACTTATAATCCTGTTGTTCATACTTTTCTGCCCAGGCCATTTCATTATTTTCATGTGTTATTATTTTGGCTTCCATAGACTCTAAGGTTATTTGATAACCAGCTACCTCAGAAATAGCCCTACTATAATTATCTCTTTCAGTTACATAATTGTTAACCACTTTTTGATAAAAATTATGACACTTAGAGCATACCTCAGAGATAGGGGTGAACTTGGTGAAGTAGCTACCATAGCAAGCAGAACAGGTTCCTCTTCACATTCCATGCTCCAGTCAAAGCTTCCTAGGCCATCTCTAGATTCCAAAGCAACAAATCCGGGTTCCTCATCAAAAGCTGTGCTCCAATCAAACTCTTCCACTGCGACCATACAGTAGGTTACTGGTTCATCATCAAATTCAGCACTCCAGTCAACCTCTGATAGATTTTCTTGAGCAACCAAAGCTTTTGTTTCAGTAATAGGGATTTCCTTTAGTTCAAGATTTGGGTTTCTCAGTCATTCTATTTGCCTGATATTTAGCAAATTTGCACTCTCTTACAAAGTGTCCAGTTCTTTGACAATTAAAGCATTCGATCTTAGTCTTGTCAAACGTTATACCCTACTTAGGCTTGAAGTCAATGCCTCTTCCTGTTTTCTTCATGAACTTCTTGATTCTAGCAGTGATCATAGCAACTTGCCACCTTATATCAATTTCTTCAAGAGCATCCTCTTCAATTTGTGACAAATCTTCTTCATAAGTAACAGGTAAAGTGGCTTGTTGAGCAAACAATGAGCATACGACTTCATCAGAATGGATGGTGTTTGTTGGTGATGAGGTGGGGGTAGGATAGGTAACAGTACTTTGGGCAACAGTACTTTGAGTAGGATCAACAGTACTTTTAGTGGAAGTACTGCCTCTCTTTTCAGAAGAGACAAAAGCAATACTGTGAGATTTTGAACTTGTTTGGCCATTCATCTCATGCTCATACACCTTCAAATGGTTGTAGAGATCATCAAAGTCCATAACATCCAAACCAGGTTGTCCTCTGATCATAGTAGCAATCACATGCCATGTAGATGGCAAACTCCTTAAGAACTTCAGATTGGCATCTTCAACAGATACCTCTGCTTTGTATAACTCCAGCATACTAAGAAGATTTTGGAATCTATCATAGGCAGCATCAAGACCTTCTCTTTCACCAACAGTAAATGTTTCAAGTTGTTGCTTCAACAGATTTCTGTGCATCTTCTTGGAAGCATCATTACCTCCAAATCTTGTCTTGAGAGCAGCCCATAGTTGCTTTGCATCCTTAGCATCATGAAACTTGAGTAGATGACCATCAGGAATAGCAGACACCAGTATGTTGAGAGCCTTTTCTTGATTTCTTATTGTAGATGCTGGTAAGACAGCCATAGGTGGTTTAGGTTGTCCAGGAATTTCTACAGGTTCTGCAACAACTTCATTACCAATGACAATTACATTCCATAGTGCATGGTCTGTAATGGCAATGTATTGCCTCATCTTCATACTCCATAGATCATATTCTCCATTCTTGATGATAGGTATTCTGAGAGAGGTGATGGATGGGGGTGGTGCAGCTTCAGTCAACATCTTTAGGGTTTGTTGTTAAATCGGTTTTTAAGGGTTTCTTCTTAATCAGAGTTTCCACACAGGCTCTGATACCACTTGTTGGATCGATATACTCTAACCAAACTAAATTTATGTAGCTTGTAAGGTCTTAGCAACCTCGGATAAATCCTAAGTCACTAACAATGAAACACTGAATTAACTCTATTAAGTATGCGGAGTTTACTTTAATAAAGCTAAGAAGAATTAACTTTAACTTCAACAATTTTATTAATACTTAGAACCTGCTTAATACACAGATTCTCTAACAATCCCTAACAGCTCTAATATCGAACTTTGTAAACTCTAATATTGCACTCATGTTTAATGCCAATCTAGGGGTCCTTTTATAGGCATAAGGATAACCCTAGTCTGTTTACAACTCTATTCCTTGTACGACAAGAAATACTAAACTTAAACTGAGAACATTCTAGAATTACATAATAATCTTTAACGATTTGCATAGCAGTCCTTTATCCTTGCAGTACTTTGATGAATGAGCAGTACTTTGACCATCAGCAGCACTTTGATATTCTTCAGTACTTTCATATCCCAACAATTACAAATGTAAGAATAGAAAAGAGATTAAAATGGCTAATTAAGACTTTTAAGAGTTTAGTAAATTCTTCCTTCCTGTAATCCATATAGTGGGTGAATATCACTAGACTCAGTTGGTCAATTCGTCTAGTCCTATCTTCCATAGCGTCCTATTCTGTAACCTAATGATTATAAGAGTTCGTGGGTTTACCCTACGGAAGAGTAATTAAGTACCATGTTTAATAGAATTGTTCAAGCAAAACCCGGCCTTTTGGATCTTAGGCTCCCTCTAACTTCTTAAGCTTCTCCAATTGATTAATGCTCATTGGGTAAAATTTGCACACAATGATATGAAAGCACTATGGCCAATTCCTATCAATCTTGGCAATCTGCTCGTTTAGGGTCCTATGGTCAGTTCTCCTAGCTTCCTGGATACTATCAAGCTTTAAAGCTACCGAAACAAGAGTGTCCACATACAAGCAGAGAAAACTTCTATATAGAGGAACAAAGATAAAATGCTAAACCAAAGCCTAATTTAATAAAATGAATTCATCGAATGAATAATAGAAAAGCATAAGAGAATTCAATCTTGAAATAGACTAGAATAATTCCTAGCTATATGAAACGTCATTCCTTCAATCTTCTAATCTTCATTTATTCTTCTAGGTCGCACTCCCCAAACCCTAGTAGAGGTTTGGGAAATGGGAGATATCTAAAATGCATAATTCTTTGAAATATATATAGTGCTCGCTTTTGTTATGGCATAACCTTATCAATGGTTACGCCGTAATTCTTCTTTAAATCTGATATTTTATTCAAGTTTATCCATACTTACGGTGTAACTGCATCATAAGTTATGTAACATTACTCTTTAGTCAACACGCTGGCCAACCTACGACGTAACCCAAGAGTGAGTTACGAACTTAGAAATCTAGTTAACACATTTACACCGTAACCCTATGAATAGTACGACGTAATCTTCTTCATGAAAGAATATGGCTAAGTCATAAAATATCTACGGCGTTACGCCGTAACCTCGGCTTTGTCTTTAACCTTTACTTTAGCTTATATCAATAATTTGTATCATATCCGTCAATGTGCTCTTCTTTGTCTTGAAATGAAATATGAAGAAATAAGAGCATAAATGAATGTAAGTTTGTATAATTTGTTATCAAAATGGGGGAAATTAATGCACAAAATATCAGAACTATTTGATGTTATCAACTTACCTAAAAATATGGAAGGATGGAAGCTTAAAGATTTGACACATTTTAACTTTGAGAATATCCAAGAAATGTTTGACAAAGCAATGAAAAGGGTAAACACATTTGTTGACCTAAGAACAGAGCTGGTGGAAGGTAGTGAAAAGAGAGCAGGGACAGAGCTGGAGCAAGAGGTCACAAAGAAGTAAAAGGTGGATGATGATCAAGAAACAGATGAGCTTAAACAACTAATGGAAATTATTCCAAATGAAGAAGAAGTAGCAATTGATGCTATTCCTTTGACTGTTAAGTCTTTAAGGATTGTTGACTGGAAGGTATATAAAGAAGGAAAGAAAAGGTACTACCAAATCATAAGAACTGATGGAAAATCTCAGATGTATATGTTTTTCTGTCAGATGCTAAAGAGTTTTGATAGAGAATATTTGGAAGATCTGTGGAAATTCGTAAAAGCTAAGTATGGGTCAACAAAGCCAGTGGAAGACTATGACTTGTTGTTATGGGGTGATCTGAAAACCATGTTTGAACCACATGTAGAGGATGAAATATGGAAGGCTTAGAGAGGATATGAAGTATTGAACTGGAAGCTATATGACTCATGTGTAGTTCATTCCTTGATGATGCGGTCTATGTTGGTCTACATGTTGGTGGAGAAGACATATCCCCTTGCACCACCTACAATTGCTATGATGATGGAGAAGAAGCTTCAAATGGAATATGAATGTGAAATGGCCTATCAACTTTGTCAGAAAATTTGAAACAACTTAACAAGAAATGAAGTGTTTGGAAGCATCCTCCTGGTGTTTATTAAGCTTTGAATGAAGAAACTTGATGATTTTGAAGAAGAATGTCAAGTTTATGGGAGGATTATTGGGATTAAAAGCCTTCTTGATGCTATTTTTGATCAACTGCTGCTCATATTGGAAATATTGCTGCTCAGATAAAGTTAGTGCTACTAAGGAACTTTAATGAATATATGCCAAGTGAAGTTACAAACTGTCAGTGCAAAGTTAAGATTGCTAGTAAAAACTTAGTGTTGTTCAAGGTAAAGAGTGTTCGTTACAAATGTTAGTGTGTGTAAGTTAGTACTGTTAAGCATTTTGTTAGTATTACTTATGAGATATGTATTAGATATTTATAGAAAAGATTTGATATACTTAGGAAAGCATTGTAGCCGTGTAGGACTCCTTGGTATATAAAAGAAGGTCCTAGGGCATAGAGTTATATGTACCAAAGTCATAGAATTCTTAGCTTTAAGGTTTTGTAACCCTAATACTTTGAAAGTATTCATATTATTAATAATATTGGAGCTTGTTTGTTTGTTGAATTATATGTTCATTGTTTTACTGTTTCATTAACAATTCTTCTTAAAATTAAAGATTAGATTCCGCATAATCTTTAATACATTCAAACACAGTTTCTACTATAGTTGTGTTAGATTTATCTAATATAAATAATCCTTTTAGAAGCTAAGGAATTCGATCTAGTTCAACTGGGATCAACAAAAATACAAAAAAAATTGTCTTGCCATGTTAATAAAAATATAAAAACGGGTAGATGTGGTATAGAGGGTTTCAATAACACTACCCATATTTTATGTTAATTATGACATTACATACGACTGCTAGTTAAACATACAACTAGTCTTAAAGGCCGGTGGTAAGAGTGATCACATTCCTCACCGCTAACTCAGCGCGTCATCAGCTTCTCGCTCCTCAACCAACATAGTAAAGTAACACAACAAATGCCACAACCTAAATATATCACACTTAAAAACAAATATACCTCACAAAAACCAAAATCACGCATACTCACAGAACTACACCTCCCGCTACTTAGTCTTGGGAACAACCAAATTCTCCCCAAATAATACCAACGACGCGTCAATCTGAGGTGATGGTAATAAAGTTGTACTTGTTGATGGAGTGCGACACAGGAAAAGGACGTGTAGTAATCTTCTTATTACTACTAGTCTAACCATATCTTAAAATCAACTTACACAATTTCTTGGGGCCGTTTTGTTGGTGAAAATTTTTCTATTTTTTCAGGAAAATTTTCATATGAAAAAGGAAAAATTAAAAATCCGTTTTGTTACACTTTTTTCCAACAATTTTTAAAAAAATGTGAAATTCTCATTCTCTAAATTTTAACTACAAATTTGAAAAGCTCATTTTACTCTTCTCTCTTTTTTCATTCTCACTTTTTATACGTCCGTTTTAATACATTTTTTTTACGTTTTTATCCGTTTCCTTACGTTGTCGTCCGTTTTCTTACGCTTTCGTCCATTATCTTTTTTACGTTTTTGTCCTTTCTTACGTTTTCGTCCGTTTTCTTACGTTTTCGCCCGATTTCTTACGTTTTTGCTTGTTTTCTTATGTTTTCTTACGTTTTTCGTCCTTTTTTACGTTTTCGTCCACTTTTTTACTTCATCCGTTATTTTACGTTTTCGTCTGATTTTTTACGTTTTCGTCCACTTCGTATGTTTTTGTCCCTTTTTTTACGTTTTGTCCATTTTTTTACATTTTCTTCCGTTTTTTTTACGTTTTCGTCCGTTTTTACGTTTTCGTCCGTTTTTATGTTTTCGTCAGTTTTTATTTCATTTTTATCTCTTTTTTCGCCCCTTTTTTATGTTTTTGTCCGTTTATTTACGTTTTCATCCGTCTATTTACGTTTTCATCAATTTTTTTATGTTTTCGTCCTTCTTTACGTTTTCGTCCATTTTTTATGTTTTCGTCCGTTTTTTACGTTTTCGTCTCTCTTTTTTACGTTTTCATCCGTTTATTTACGTTTTCGTCTGTTTTTTATGTTTTCGTCTGTTATTTTTACGTTTTCGTCTGTTTCTTACGTTTTCGTCCATTTTTTTACATGTTCATCCTTTATTTACGTTTTCGTCCATTTTTTATGTTTTCGTCCGTTTTCATATGATTTCGTACGTTTTGTACGTTTTTGTACAATATTCTACGTTTTCTTACATTATCTTACGTAAAAAATGGACAAAACGTTACAAAAATAGACGAAAACGTAAAAAAAAAACAGACTAAAACGTAAAACAGACGATAACGTAAAAAACGAACGAAAGCGTAAAAAAACGGACGAAAACGTAAAAAAATGGAGCAAAACGTAAGAAAACAGACGAAAACGTAAGGAAAAGAATTAAAACGTAAAAAACATACGAAAACGTGAAAAAAAGACGACAAAGTAAGAAAAATGACGAAAACGTAAGAAAATAGACGAAAACGTAAAAAAAACAAACGAAACGTAAAAAAATGACGAAAACGTAAAAAAACAGATGAAAACGTAAAAGAACATACGAAAACGTAAAAAACAGACGAAACGTAAAAAAATCAGACGAACACGTAAAATAACTGACGAAAACGTAAAATAACTGACGAAAACGTAAAATAATGGACGAAAACGTTAAAAAAAAGGAACGAAAACGTAAAAAGAAATAGACGAAAACGTAAAAAACGTAATAAAATCGGATGAAAGGTATAAAAATGGGTAAAAACAAATGATAATGTATAAAAACGGAAAAAATAATGAAAACGTATAAAACCGTACAAAACGTATAAAGTGGATAAAAACGTACAAAGATCCAATATGGCAAAAAATAGTTGATTTAAAAAAGAAAAAAATGTTAGACTAGATAATTCCTCGTAGGTATAAATTTATTGTTGACCATTATTTATAATAGTAAAACCCTAATTCCCAAAACCTACAAACCGGGCTTGCCTAATTATCCATTAATATAATTCACCGTAGGTATAACTTAATTGATGACTAATTCCCTAAACTCACAACCGGGCTTTGAAAAAAGCTTTATTTAAACATTTTTTCATTTTTTTAAATATATATATATATATATATATATATATATATATATATATATATATATATATATATATATATATATATATGCATTTAAACAGGTTTTCAAAATTTCCAACTCTTCTTTAGAGAAGAAAAAACAAGAAAAAATTTTACCAACTAAACGACCCTTTAATATCCGATTGTAACATTATGGGATTTCTTTAAAAAAATAAACTTACACACACGGTGAAATTACATGTTTTCATAGTTACACATGCACGACACATTTCGTTAGGAACATTAATCTCACTCGGATACTGCTAGGCCAAAGGGCTGGCCGGCCTAGAGTTACGTGAGTTGATCTAAATCCATATGATGATAGTGTTATGTATGCAACCATGACGTAGTTGAGCGGAAGGGGTTTAATTTTGAATATCATGGGTATAAGAATATAACAATCCCACGTTTTCCTAATAGTGTTATTACCTATTATTGTTTGACCAATTGATGGAGATGTGATCGACATGCATATAATCTTTGAATTTAGGGTGATTATTCAAGATCCATACAGCAATTTGTGGAATAACTATGTGTATAAAACAAGTGGAAGTATGGTCCCCTCCTCACAAGTGTCATAGAGTAAAGCATTTGGCTTCTAGTTATCACTAAATATGGTAAACTTTTTCTATGGTTTATTTGGCTTCTAGTTAACACTAATCTTCAACTGCTTAGTTAATAATTTACCACAATCATTAAGCCATACGTGTTAGATCTGTGATAAACTTAAAAACTCTATAATAGTTAAATGTATAAAAGAATCGAAAATGACGTGCTTTTAAAAACAATATGGAATACGGAACGATTATTCACGAAGTGGTTAAAACTAATTAACCTAATGAAAGAAGATTATATATTTGACCAACAAAATCACAGCAACCAACTTCTTTGATGAGATTGTGGTGGATTGCAACAACTAAGCAGCCCTACTTATAAGTGTTCTAAAAGAAATAAGCTAAGGTTTCTTGATAGGATTTTGTTAAGTCATAATGTGGGACATATTTGTGTCAGCACGAACACATAACGGATTCGTAATATAACACCATTTTGTTTATTTTTTCCAAAGATTTGATACACAAGATACTTGACGCAATGCATGCATGCATGTACTTACCTTAGGAGTATCTGCATAATATAGGACGAGTTATGATAAATAGGCCTACTAATTAGACCTACAAATAGACCTAACTCATTTACATATTCAATTTTTGAAATACATTATTTTCTCTCTCCTCGTATTCACCAATCATTTTTGAAATACGCCAATCATTTTTGAAATACACTAATCACATTTGTAGGTCTCTTTTTAGGTCCATTACTTAGGCCTACAAATCATTAAGGAGGACTTATTCATCAACTTCTAATCGAATTTATTATCAAACACATTAAACAACATATATATTGTTTCTTGTTCAACGTCTAGTTCTGATCCTTCTCTTGAAAATTAATTATTCTGGGAAATAGATAGCTGTATCTCCTTATAGATCAATTTAAAATGAGAAAGACTTTTGAAGATTAAACTTCAGAGACTTGAGCATATGTTGTTAACAACATGCCAACTTTAGAATTTAATTCAAAGATCTAAACTAGTATGAGACATTATCAAATAGTTTTGTACAGTCTCAAAACATTAGTGATAAAGTATCGCTTCCTGCTACATAAATTTTGAAATTAAACCGGAATCCACGTCACTAAAATTAGATTATTTAAGAAGAAGCCTCGTTTTTGTTTTCTAGTTAAGAAACATCTACCTTTTTGGACTTTGGTAATCAAATTATGACCCACCGCAACAACCCCTATAAACCGACCGCATAGCTAGCATGTAAGCCAACCTATAAGAAAGGTAAATCGCGTAACATTATAATTGAAATAAAATAGGATGAAAATGCATTCATGACCGCCGCATTATGCTACACCTCTCTCGCCATTTGGATAGAAGTCCTTCCCTAGCTTGACTCCTAAAATATCAATTTCAATCGTGACACGTCTTTTTATGTGTCAGTTGTATCTCTTCAGTATCACATTAGCACTTTGCAAACTGACACACATGACTGACACGCCCCTGCTAATCGTGACGTGTAGTTTTCTGTGTCACTACACATATATAACCACAAAACACAAATGGCCCCCACACCTCTCGTCCCTTGCTCTTCGCCAAACCAGAGAGATCCAATCCGACGCACCACTGACGAGGTAGCGCCATCGATGTCACATTCAAGTTCTTTTTATTCCGTCACAATCCTGTTGTAAATTTTATATTTTTCAATCGTTTTGCACAATTTATAACAAATTGTTTTTGTTCTCGGTTGCAAACATATTGTAAATATCTGTAAATTTGCAACAGATTTTGCAATGACATATACTCATAAAATAAAATAATTTTAATTTTGTTGCTATTTTGTCGCAACGTTTTAAAAATTTGCACGCTATTACAACAAAAATTATACCAACCTGAGTCGTTTTGTAAACCGACCTTAACGTTGGCATTGGTCTAAGGAATGTATAGAGAGCCTCTCTACAAAATCATAATTTGGTTCGGTTTATATCAAAAATACTGATATAAAACGATATGTCTAATTAAATCTTTAATTGACACATGACATGTATATATTTTCTCTCTCATTATCTTTATCATTTATCTTGACAAGTCTTAGAGCACTTGCAATTTAGAGCACTTGCAATGGGCAAGTTATTTGCTAGTTATTTGGGTGTTAAATGCAAGTTAACCACACCGTGCTTCAAGTTATTCCCAAGTTAAGGGTTGGGCGTTACCCTACTAACGCATGTTATTTTTTATTTTTTTTTTTTGTTTTTTTTTTTTTTCATTTCTGCCCCTAAATGAGGGGTTTTTTTGTAAATTATTGATGAGTTAAGGTTTAACATTGAAAATGTTATGAATGCGGGTGTTTTTTTGGTAAGTTAGGATGAAATGATAAAATTGATGTGGCGCAGACGTGCCAGGAGGTTAAACCGTAACTCAAGTTATGATTGCAAATGCTCTTGCAATCTTATCATTAACCATATTATTAAGCATCAAATCATTTTTCCTATATCAAATAGTACTAGCTCATAAGGCGGCCAAAACAATAAAACAGTATTTCAAAGTTGATTATCATTATTATGAAAGGTATTATCAATTGTTTCCTAGCAAATAATAATAAAATGTGTAAAGCATCAGTAACCAAGAACCTTACACGTAGAATATGTGTCTACATCAATCTTTTGTCGTTGGTATGAACTATTTGATGGTGATTTGGAATTGGAGGGTCCCAAATGTGTTAATAACTCGATCGAACAATCAAATCAAATATCATTAATTTAACTATCTTACTCAATTATAAACTTTAGTGGACCTCACATCTCTTCTAAAAAAGCAATTGGAACAATGCCATATACACTTCCCACTTTTGGATTATATTTTGCGTTACCGTTATTTTTTATAGTTTATGTTAATTGAAAACAATATAGGTTATGTATTTTTATTTTATTTTTTTAGCAGAAGGTCATATCTGTATTTAATATACGGTTTTAGCAAATCAATCCAGTTTTTGTGGAAAAAATGGCTAAAAGTCGCGGACATGATTTCATAGTTTCCTAGAGTACTGTTTACATATATATAACCACGTGACATAAACTATGAGTCTATGAATATCAAGTTGATCATGTAACTAAACCGGATCGTTTGCATAAACAGTAATGCACACACATGAAAAGCCATTTTTTTAAATCATTGCAATTTATTAAATACATACCAATGTATCATAATGCTTTTGTATCCATAACCCAAACGTGATAATTTCAACTGGTGAAGGTCAACTTGGTTTGCGTCTTCGTAATAATGGGGCTGGTTTGAGGTGGGTGATCTCCATCCTCAAACCGATTAGCAAACCACCTCTCAAACCCGTCTCGATTTTCATTGGAGATCCTATCAGATGCCTCATTGGGGCGAAATGCTCCGGTAACCTGCTCCGATCCTTGTTGGGCTTCTTATCAGGGCGTCTTTTTAGGCTCAATGCTCCACCAAATATACATTGTTCCCCGTTTATTATTACTTTTACATCAAATTCTAGCAATATGATTATATGCAATAACGTGAAAAATCATAACTCACTTAATTAAACATAAATAATTATGACAAACCATCCTTTAGAAAATCAAACTTCATTTAAAAAATATATGACACAAAATAATCTTTTTTAATATCAATTTGCAATCTTGCAAAGACAAAACTACAAAAAATTGAAAATATTGTTTTTATTATGTAATAATATATGAATATGATATATTTATATGTATATATATATATATATGTTTCGGCGCGGGGCGGGTTGAGGATGTTCTTCCCCGCTCTCTGCCCTGGACCCGATAAAAATCCCAATTAATGCCCGAACCCCACTTTTTATTCCAATAAGCATGCCCGTCTCGGCTTAAAAACTTTGGGCTTCGGATTTCTTCTTGGGTCTTTTGCCATCCTAGTAATTGAGTAGAAATAGAAAAAATAAATATGAAAGGAGAATATCACATAAACTAATTTAAAGAAATAATTTTCTTCGAGAAATTGAACAAGTTGCAGAGTTAGAAACCAACAGGGTTACGTATACTTAAATGACATTGGCAACCATTAGAACCAACCATTAATTATGGGGAACACTGCTCCATTCTTTAAGCTTTAATCTTTACTTTAATGCCTTAAGCGTGCGCGTAATAGAACATATATAAAACTCCTTTTATCTACTTTATAAAAATCATCATGTATACAATTTACATGGTTTTGAAACATCAAAACTCTCAAGAAAATTTATATCGTTTTGTAACATCACTCTCAGAAAATTTATATTTCCTGATCATCTCAAATTTAATGTCTACTTTAAAAATACATATATTCATAGTAACATAAAATCATTATATTGTTGACAGATAAAATATCATCTTTACAAATTATAAACGTTTTTTAGCTACCTATATAACATAAGGGTTTTTCTAATATTGCCCTTAAGCACATATTAAACATAAAACTATGTTTATTAAACACGCATTTTCTATTTATATCCAAAAATGCATTCAATTTTTATTAAATTTTACTCACAAATCACCATAGATATGTAATTTAGAATTTAATAAGCTCTGATTTTACTTTATATAAATTCAAATGTGCGGGTCAAAAAATCCCATAATATAAAAGTAGATACTTTTTTAAGACAACACAAAACAAAAATGGATGACAAGATTTGCTCCTATGAACTATCTCTTATTAGCAAACATTTGTTATAATGTGTGATCTCATCACTAAGTAAATATTTCCTTAGTGGTTTGAGATCGATTAGCGTCAACTAATAAACTTACGATAAGAAGTCACTAATAATCACTTTTCATCTGTGTTGAACGAGATTTAATTCAAGAAGAAAAATCTAAATATGTATGCTTGTGCATGTATCACTATCATATGCTAGATTTACACCACATGTAGTATAAACGAATTCTAATGACTGTATTCCAACTAGAAAAGCTTTCAAACATTGGAACTAAGGAATATAATTTCGGAAATAGAAGTGGAAAGATGCAGAAAGTTATGCCAAATGTACATCAACATCATAAATGGATATACATGATCGCTTAGACATTCATGAATAATAGGATCCATTGTCCTTTGAAACAAGTTAACTTCTTATTTATAGTGATCGATGTAGTAAAAGGATTTTTTCTTTCATCCTTGTTTACTGTATTGGGATGCTTCTATATCCTTCTTACACCCAAATCTTGAAAAAGTGAGGGCAAAGTTCTTTCAAATCAACATCTAATCTTAATAATGCTACCTAGTCAAGGAATCTTGAAATTATTGTGATTTATGCTATAACCGATCAACCCTTTCATTGATTCGTTTGCTTGTCTTATATTATTATAGTAATCATATTAGGGCTCAAATTCGACTCTCGAACTATGCTATAGTTAGGGAACCAGGAGCAATCTCTCTGGCAAAGGCTAAATAGAACGTCAAGAGTGTATATAGCAGCACCCAATCTCTCTCTACCGTCGGGTACGGGACACTCCGCGATCTACTCAAATCCAATGTCTTTCTTCTTTAATTGGTACTAAAGACAAAGTCATCACAAAAACTAACTCTACAATATTATGGACTACAATCTATTTTATATTTTTTTTATAAACAAAGGGAGGTGTACTGTGGTAGATGTTTTTGACTTTTGACTTTTGACTTGATAAGAGTTTAAGTCTTTGAAGAAAAGGATATTGGGTAGTGGTAGGACACTTGTTAAATTGAACTTGTTCTATGCTACTTTGCTTTGCTTTTTAAATTTTACCTCCCTAGTTCCCTTTTAGGGAGTACGGAAACTTACTTTCCATGAATAACTAGGTAAAACCCACGAATCATGAACCCATATTTTTAAGTTTGCTCAACTTTATATCGTTAAACTAGGACATTGAATCGAGTTTACTCTTATGCACTAACTGCACATTTATTTTTCACATATTAATCATTTTATTTAATAGTCAACTACACCTCCAATGTCACAAGATCGGCCATATCTCCTCGCACACACCTTCATTCTTACCAGAAATTACACTATCTTCACCGCCATATAATTCAGATCATAATGACACATGTCTCGTCCGTTTTCCCGCAGACAGGATTCCAACCGGTACGAAATCGAAGATGTTGTGATTCAGTTGCAAAATGAGGGTCACATGCTTAAGAAACAGGACCCGTTTTCGCCCGACGATTTCTATAATTGCGACATTGATGTGTAAAATCTTGTTTTATATTTATAAACCGAATCCAATTGAGACTTACCAACACTCTTTGTAGTTTACCCGATCGCGTCTGGTATAGACTCGGTAAAACCGGGTCGTTCGCTGGATCGAGTGAAATTAACTGTATTTAAAAATGAGTGAACAACATGCTTTAAATCCACACGATTATAAAATAGCTAAGATTACAATAACTAAATAGTGAGATTGAAAATTAGAATAAAATCAATAGATAAAAGACGTGCTCACCTTGCTAATCCTCTAACCTATCAATGACATGAAATGTGTGTGCAGTGTTCACCTAGTAATGTCCCAGTGAGTCTTTTATAGTGTAGGTGTAATATGGGTCGTTAGTCCCTGCGCACTTCGTCTGAAAACCATATATCCCGTTGGTCGAGGGTGTTAAATAGTTAATGTCTAAGCATAAGATCCTCAACTAACTTATATTGACATTGTTTTTGTGTGTTCGCCACACATTTAATTATTAAGTAAATTTCCAGATTGTCGTTCACTAAATCTTAAACCATATCGTCTACCACTTTTAACACTATTAGCTCAATGGCCGATTCCTAACCGCTAAGAGGCATCGGTCAACACATTAATGATTTGAGTACTTTAACTTTCATATTGCAACTTATAAATAAACTACTTGCAACACATAGATTTGGTAAATTCAAAGGCGCAAGTCTTTAACAGTCATATAAGTTATCCAAAAGAAAGCTAGATAAACGTAACAATCATGTCATTAACCAGATAGATCCATAACCAAGAGAGCACTAAGAGGCTTAGCGTTCCATAACAAAAAATAAACAAACGATAGTCGAGTTTGAAAAGTTAAACAAAGTCATTGCGATCATACATATTGTTGGAATCACTCCTAGACCTAAATCAAGTGTTAGTAATTCATATGTAATAGTTAGGTTAATTATGGCCTTTATGTTTGTTATTAGCCTTAAGCTTATGTAGATGGCCCATGAGCTTAGGCCCAAGCCCATTGGAGAAAGGAATGGACTAGGAAGTGTTGCCCTAGCTTCCCTCCTATAAATACTATGTAATAACCCTCACTTGAGGGTTGGTTGTTCATTTTATTCACTTCTTTACACCTTTACGCATAACCAGTTTTATAAGCTTTACTTGTGTGTGTGTTTAACGTGTTCAACCAATCTTTCTCTTCTCTATTTCTTGTATTGATGCTTGTGTTGTAAAACTAGTGACCTAACAGTGGTATCAATCGCCTACTAGTTGGGTGAATCGTTATTGCTTTTGAAGTGGGTTTATTGGTCCTACGCGTAGAGCTAACGAGATACTTTGGTTCGCTTAAAAACACGTTTTTTACACTTTTTAATCCAAGATTCTTGTACTTTCAATGTTTTAAGGTGTTAAAATAACTGTTTTTGGCAAAAAGTTTCAAACTTTATGCGTGGATCATCGTTTTTAAGCTAGTTTTTGTTCGAGGGTTTCATCCTACGCGTAACTGTTTTAGAAGTTTTGGATCATCAAGTTTCACACTTTTGTGTTATTTTGGTGATATTGAAGCTATCTCATCACAAAAATCTGGTTTAGAAACATCTTTGGGCAAAATCATTTTTACGAGTAAAGCTACGCGTATCAAAACCCTAGTTTTACGCGTAACTTTATCCTTAGTTTGATCTTCAGTTTCGTGGTTTACTCCGTGTTTTCTTGCTTGGATAAGCCTGAAAATACGTCGACTTTGGATATCTTTTGCACTGTGATAGTGTAAAAGATCACTTGGGATAAAAACCTAAAATTACGCATAAGCATAAAGCTTACGCGTAGAAAATCCTACGCATAAGATTTATCTTACGCCTAAGCTTAGTCTTACGCATAAGGTAATCCTACGCCTAAGTTTTCTACGCCTAACTTCTTGTTTTACGCATAACTTTAGTACTTTTTCCTTAACTTACGCGTAAGCTAAACCTACGCGTAACTCTTCTTGTTACGCGTAACTTTGGTGTTTTTACGCATAAGTGCTACTTGGCTATTGTGATTTCTACGCCTAAGGATACTTCATCAACAAAGGTTCATTCGACTACAAAGATCCATTTTTACCAACACAAGTTTTCAACATGTCACAACCACCATACTCTAACTATTTCCCTTACACTTATTCTCAACGACAACAACAACTAAGTCCACAACATCAACAATGGAATCAACAACAAGCAATTTATCAACAACAATTTAATCAACAACATACTCCACAACTTGGAGCAATTCCTCCACCACAAATGGTTCAAACACCACCAAGTCTTCAAGTTCAACCCTACACAAACGATTTCAATCAACATCCATCAAGGAACACTATGAAGGAACCCACTAGGTTTGCAAAGATGTGTGAAGCTTTAAGCAGCCAACAATCAATTCATGAGGCTGGATCACTTGATAGACTAAGATATTAGTTTTCACATACACATCAAACCATAACACAAAGTGGCGTATAAATGGAATTCTAGAGAGAGAAAGTTAGAGGTTTAGGGAACTTAGTGAGAGAAAGTGAAAGATATTATTATGAGCTCCAACTCTCTACCTTGGGAGGTAGAGAGTATTTATAGTCTTACATAAATCGCCACACATCGGGCTGTGGATCAGGCATACAGTGGGTAAAGACCCGTCCGTCCTCCACGGTGTTACTTAACTAAATACTACTTAACTTAAAAGAACTACGACTACGAGCTTTCTATCGATTACATATACTTGAGGTGACCGACTCTTTAATATCTGGAATTTCTAATTCCTAACAATCTCCCCCTAAGGGAGGTCACCTCAATCATGTACCAAAATTACATAGAATACAAATAGATGTTACATTAAAAATTGTTCTTGCATTCTTGATGTAGTCCTTTGCTCCTTAGCTCGTAGTCATTGATTCTTCACATTGCATGTTTGGTTACTTCAAGTGGAGGTCTTTTACTGATCCACGTGATAATAAATTTGAGCCAGCTTTTGAGATCATCAGCTATCAAAAAATCTCTGAGACATCCATTGTGGTGTTGGTATTATGGGATGTTGTGACTTTTGGACCGACATGCTCACATTCTGGATCATGATATCTTCTCATCAGAGTAGCGGAAGCTTTAGTTGATTCATGATATTGGCAGCAGCGTAGCAGAAGCATGGATTGAAAATATCAGAGTCATTGATGCACTAATCATGATTTCTTTTGAGATGAATGTGTTAAGTGAGCATGCGGCTATGGATTGACCGCTTCATTCTGATCAGCTGCAAGCGCAGGATGTACCTGCATAAAACAGTTAGCAATAAAGCACACGAAAGTGTCTTTGATCACTTTCGTTGAATTGAGGTACACGGCCTACGGTTCCCCGTTGATCAGTACAAGTACTGCCTGTGATCAGGTAGGATTCCTAAGAATCTCCTTGACAGGGTTTCGCAGCTGTTCTAGCTGTTCTCAAACCGGAACATCTCAAAGAAGACAACACAGAGTGAGTGAACCAGCGAATTTTAAGTCCACTGATTGATGAAAAGAGATTAAAAAAAACAATCGTGTATTGCTCAATAGAAATTGTTTTTGCAATATAACGAAGGTTTTATTGAAAATCAATTATCAATCATAAAAATACCTTTTGGTTTGAAAAATGAGTACACGGTCGATGTACTAAAGAAAAAAGTTGTTAAACACAAAGACCGGTTTTTCAAAGGTATCCGTCAATCCATAACCTGAACCAGGATTGATTCAAGACTTGAATCGCCCCATTGTTTCTGTTCAGTTGTCACATGGTTAATCTATATAATAGATCTCACATGCCACCTACCAGGAGCTTGTTTGATGTTGGCTCCAGAAGGCTTTCCATCTTCATAGTGAATATGTATACACATCACTCAGATGTTCTGGAAATACCACAAGGATAATGCGTAGGACTCAAGATATAATCTCTCTTTCCACATTGTGAGAAACAGAGAGTCTTCATTGAAAGTGTCCTAATGAGATTTATTGATGATCTCGTGGCTCTAGACTCAATTTGTGCATATTTGGTTCCTGTGCCGGAGACTAGGGAGAGGGTCTCCTTCTTCAATATCAACAATTTCTAAGAAAAAGTCGATAGATAATGTCGGTTCCCCGTGAGAATGAAACAAGCCCTTTTAAGAGAAAGTTGAGTGGTTTGGAAAGTTGAAGTGCAGTGCGTCACTGGGTCCATGACGTCTTGTCTTCAATACCGATGTTACCATCAGTAGCATATGAATTGAACCCAGTTGCTGCCCTAAGGTTGAATAAATGGAGGGCTATTTGTTTTCACCCTTTTCTCATTCAATTCTTTTTAATTCTTCAACCCCTTCAGTGCTTACCGAGACTTCATTGCAAGAACCTTGTTGGGTTTGTTCCAGTACTTGCTCTGCCTCAGTCCGCACTCTTCCCATATCTCACTTTTCTCCTTTTATCATCATACCTAAGGACTTCTACACTAACTAGTGGATTTTCCCTGGGTAGATCCCTCCGGTTCTGGCGGATCATGGGAACAAAAACCTAACCTTATCATCCTTATATCACCGTACATAAAGTAAAGTTGGTCGGTCTATTTGGTATTGTTCATCTGACATTGGAACCAATTGAAAACCATTTGAAAATCAGTTCAGATACTTGTGATATATTATCAAAGCATTTTGTACCAGAATTGTTTTTGATATTTTTAGAATGAGAGCTCCCCCTCAACATGTGCATCAAGTATTTGAAAATGTTTTGCACACGGAGGCAAGTGAAAGAATTAACTTCTTTGATTACCATTTTCTAAAAGATATCAACATCACTTCCCACATCAAATCAAGTAGATATAGCATTTTGGGGAAGGATGAGGTTTTCATAATTTAGCTCCCCCTCAATATGTGCCTCGAGATTTGAAAAGAGTTTTGTACATACTAGAGGGAACCTGCACATTGAGATAAGTGATCACGTTTCAAATCATAGGTTTAAGATAGATGCTCCCCCTCAACATGTGCATGGAAAATTTGAAATTGTTTGTCACATGTGGGAAGGATAGCATTTACATCCTTATAAAACCATTTACCGAATTATCAGTTTAAATCCAATTTAAATCACACATTCTCCCCCGATCACAATTTTCAAATCATTTGAGATTTGTGATCTCTTATTGATTTAAATTGATTTTGAAAGCTTTTAAGGAGAATTGTGACTTGATTATGAAAGTGTTTTAACTGATAAGGATCGGATTTTAAGACTTTAAACTCCATTGGTAAAACATGCATGTACATCTTTTGAAAACAATTTAATGCCAAATAACTTTTTAATTTAATTGAAATCATTCTCCCCCTCAATCAATGACATAGGTTGTTGATTGAGAGATAGAGATTTTGACAAATAAGTCCTGATGATTATCAAAAATAGAGACCGAGTTATTTTTCAAAGCAGTTAATTTTCAGCAGATAAATGTTTATAGAATCAGAGCATTGAATTTTGAAAAACATGATAAAGTATGGCTCTGTTCTTTCTTTGAAAAACGGGTTACTGCCTGAAATGACAGCAAGCCATTTTTTTTCTCTTTCTCCCCAAATTATTTTTTTTTATTTTTTTTTATATAAAAATTCGAACAACATCTAAAGACCCGTGTCATTCTTTGAATGACAACATCAAGACCGTAGATATTATCGAATCGAGAGAAACATGACAAAATGACAATATTTTTTTTTTTGAAGATTTTTCGAATTTTTCAAATTTTTTTATTTTTTTTTTGAAAGTTTTATATTTTTCTATTTGATTTTTTCGAATAAATATTTACAAGAGATAAATGAAGATAAACCTTTACTCCTCGTCTTCCTGCTGAAGACGTTTGAGTGTTTCTGGTTGAAGGCTTTTCAAGCCTAGTCGTGGAAGTATGAACTCAAAACGTTCTCTTGGAAGAGCTTTGGTGAAGATGTCTGCTAACTGGTATTCAGACCTCACAAAATAGAGTTCCACCACACCTTTTTCCACTTGTTCCCTGATGAAATGATGTCGAATGTCGATATGCTTTGCTCTTGAGTGTTGAACGTTGTTGCATGAGAGAGCAATAACACTTTTATTATCACAGTACAGAGGGATCTTGTTGAATTCAAAGCCATAGTCAGATAATTGAGATCTCATCCATAAGATTTGAGCACAACAAGATGACATGGCTATGTATTCAGCCTCTGTAGAGGAAATAGAAGTACTCATTTGCTTCTTTGAGGACCAGCTAACAAGCTTATCACCCAAAAACTAAGCACCTCCAGATGTACTTCGACGAGTATCTTGACACCCTGCATGATCAGCATCTGCATAGGCTGTTAGTGACATACCGGTGTCCTTCGGGTACCAAAGACCCATATTGATGGTTCCTTGGAGGTACCGAAAGACCCGTTTAACCGCTTCAAGGTGCTTTTTAGTAGGCTTAGCCTGGTATCTAGCACACATGCAAACAGCGAACAAGATGTCTGGTCTACTAGCAGTGAGGTACATCAGGGATCCAATCATACTACGATATTTCGTTTGGTCAATCATGATCCCTGAGTGTTCCTCATCTAGTTTGGTTCGATCAATCATGGGGGTGTCAACAGGGTCACTTGAATCAAATCCAAATTTCTTTAAGATCTCTGTTGCATATTTAGATTGATTTATGAAAATGCCTCCGGGACTTTGTGAAATTTGTAATCCCAAGAAAAATGACATTTGTCCCATCATTGACATTTGAAATTTTGAACTCATTTCATTTGAAAAACGATCACATACCATTGGGTCTGTCGAGGCAAAAATAATAAAATCAACATAAATTTGAACATGAATTAAATGTTTGCCTGACTTCCTGGTGAACAATGTTGGATCAACTGCTCCTTTGCTAAATCCGGTAGATAGAAGAAACTTTGACAGTGTATCATACCATGCCCTTGGAGCTTGCTTTAAATCGTAAAGAGCCTTCTTCAAACGATAAACGTGAGTAGGATGCTGTTGATTTACAAATCCTTCAGGTTGGCTGACGTAGACGACTTCTTTAAGGTCTCCGTTCAGAAATGCCGTCTTCACTTCCATCTGATAGACTACCATGTTCTTACTAGCAGCATTAGCCAAAAAGATTCTGATTGCCTCGATTCGAGCAACTGGAGAAAAAGATTCTTCAAAGTCAATACCCTCCTCTTGACGGTATCCTTTAGCAACTAATCGAGCCTTGTTCTTCAACACATCACCATGCTCATCAATTTTCACTTTGAAGATCCATTTAAGAGCAATAATCATTGCACAGTCTGGAGCAGGTACTAACTCCCATACATCAAGTCGATCAAACTCATGAATTTCATCTTGCATAGCATTGAACCAGCTGTCTTCGTTCATGGCAGTTTTAACATCCTTTGGTTCGATCTTTGAGAGTACGGAGTTGAAGAAACACCATAAGGCATCGGTTGCAAGTTGTTTTCGTGTTGATACAGGACGAGAGGGATTTCCAATGATGTTATCTAATGGATGATCGTGAGTCCATTTTCTGAGGTGTTCATGTGGCAGTTGTTGAGGGACTGAGGTAGCTGAGTCGATGTCTCCTGAAGAAGATGGTTCTGATCATGATTCAGGAGCAAATATGTTTTCAAATGGAGCATCTTCAGGAGCAGCAAAGGGATTAACTTCATCATTGATGCCAGAAACATTTCCATGATGTACATTTGAAGAATGATGATTTGTTGATGAGACTGAAGGATCAGCAGCAGGCGCTTCTTGACTTAAAGATATTGAGACTGAGGGATTGACTTCATTCACAGGAATATGAGTAGCCTCTGTTGTAGGAATCGACACCTCATTAGTACTTGGATCATAAATTTCATCAAACATAGGATCAAACAATTTCTTTAAATCATCTTCAGATGGAGGTACATATGGAGTTTCTTGAGAAGAGTTTGGAACAAGGGATGAACCAATGGGACTGTTTTGAAGTGTGGGTCCAGAACTGAGTTGTCCAGGAGCCATTTGACCGGTCAGCTCATCAAACGTAACGTGAATAGTTTCCATGATATTTCAGGTTCTTTTGTTGTAGATTCGGTATCCCTTTTTGTTTGGTGCATATCCTACAAATACTCCAATGTCAGCTTTAGCCCTAAGTTTGCCTAAGTCTTGTCCCTCATTAGTCGGATAACACAATGCACCAAACACACGAAGGAAAGAGAGATTAGGTTTTCTGTTGTGGACAAGTTCATATGGAGTTTTTCCATGAACAGTGTGAATCAAGGAACGATTTTGTGTGTAGCATGCAGTGGCAATAGCTTCAGCCCAGAGAAACATTGGAACCTTTGAGTAAATCAGCATTGTTCTAGCGGCTTCTACAAGAGTTCGATTTCGTCTTTCAACTACACCGTTTTGTTGAGGAGTTCGTGGAACACTTCTTTGATGGCTGATTCCAACGCTTTCATAAAATTCACTGAGTTGTTTGTTGACAAACTCAGTTCCATTGTCTGTTCTTATTATTCTGACTGTTTTGTTAAGCCTAACCTGCAGCTGTTTGATGAGTTTGATGATGATATCAGGAGTTTCATCCTTTGTCCTTAAGAACTTGACCCAGGTGAATCTAGAGTAATCATCAACCACAACTAACACATATTTCTTCCCAAATATATTCTGCACCCTCATTGGTCCACATAAATCCATATGAATCATATGAAGAACTTCTGTGACAGAGTTAGTAGGTTTGGGTTTATGGGCATACTTCTTGCTTTTTCCCAATTGACATGCTGAACAAAGGTGATCCTTTTCGTACTTGAGTCTAGGTAAACCTACAACTAAGTCCTTTCTAGTGAGATCATTGATGGTGCCGAAGTTTAGGTGATTGAGACGACGATGCCATAACCATGACTTTGTTTTGGAAGCCTTTGACAGCAAGCAAGTTGGAGAAGACTTCATCATATCTTCGATGGAGATGGTGTATAGATTTGAACCACGTGAGCCTCTTAAAATTTCCTTACCATCAAGTTCTCTAACGAAGCAGGTATGTTTTCTGAAGGCTACTTCTAGATCCGAATCGCATAATTGACCAACAGAGAACAAGTTGTGACCAAGACCTTCTACATAGTAAACTCTGGAGATCACACTTTTGCCAACAACATAGTCTTCATAACCCATAATAGCACCAAAATGATCATTCCCGAATCTAACAGTCCCGATGAATTTGCTCACGAAGTTCATGAGCCGTGACCGGTCACCAGTCATATGCTTGGAACAGCCTGAGTCCAGGTACCACAGAACGATTTGAACGATCTGCAGTTGAACACAGACAAGAATGGATAACTGGATAATTGGGATCCCCATGCAAGAATGGGTTCCATTTGGTTAGTAACAATAGTTGGAACACCCACATCAGAAATAGAAGCATTTATATCAGAAAATGAGGCAATGGAATCATTGTGAATAGATGCAGTACTAGTGTCTGTATTAGCCCTGTTCACAGTGTGCTCACTTCTTAAGGGAATAGTTCTACCAGTAGGCATCCATTTTCTAGTGGGCATTATCTGATTAGTCTTATGACCAACAGGTATCCAATAATAGCCTATTTTACTGAATGTTTTTCCTGTGGGTTTCCACTGTTTTCTAACTTTCTTTCGTTTTTGCCTTTTTGCCTTCTTAGCATGAATTTTAGCATTAACAATATTAACTGGACAATTAACATCATTAGGTAGAACATTAACACCACATTCATGATTAGAAACAGAATTCAAGCAGACATCAATACAAGGTTTGCAAATAGTATCAGAATTTGAATTAATTACAGTACGCCTATGGCAAATACTAGAATCAACACGATTCGTTTTATTCGGTTCAAACTTAAAGTTCCTAGATTGTTCTTCTACTCTTTTCCAGTGCACATTCTTAGCTTGCGAGGTCCTATCATTCCTTGTATTGTCTTGAGACTTTGACCTGCTCCCTTTAGTGTCACTGATTACTCCTGTAGAGGGAATGGGAATATTAGTTGGTTTAACTACTCTTTGCATCACCTGTTTAGATGTGCTGGGATCTGAACTACATGCAGGCACACTAAGGTTCAGTTTCTTAAAACTAGAAGTACTTAGATTTGTACTCCTAGAAGGCACACTTGAGTTCTCTTTCTTAGCATTGACAGATCTGGAATCTGAACTACTTAAAGGCACACTACGGTTCACATTCAAAACATTGGGAATCGAATGAATATCATACTTGGCATTAGGCATCGAGCATGGAATCAAAGGATTAACTCTCTCACCTAATGACTTTGGGCATATTGTGATCAAGCATTCTAAGATTTCTTGAGATCGTTTGGCATATAAGCATGCATGTCCAATTGCATTATCATGAGGTTTCTCTAACTTATCCTCTTCAACAATCTCACGCAGACATTCTAGGCAATCCTTAAGGGATGAGAAGTATGTTTGAATTGCAAGTTTGTTGTTCCTTAGATGAGGAGGGACATATGTCACAGACAAAGCATATTTATTACAAGAGTGAACCTTTGATACACCATTCTCCCCATTGATTCTCTGTCTTCCATAGTTAATTCAGAACCTGAGAGAAGCATCTTGACATTATCCCATACTGCCTTTGCTTCGGTGGTTGTGATTGATCAGCTTGTAGATGTCTTTAGGAAGACCTTGAAGAACAATGTTAGAAGCCCTGATATCTGCATCGAATCTATTTTTCTCCTTATCATCAAGCTCATCATACATTTTAGGTCTGTCCATTCCGTAAATAGGAGTTCCATCTTCATTAGTATCAAGTATATCTCTAGTCGTCTCAACTCGAAACGGTCCTTCATCAATGGATTTGAGAATGTTTGACACCATTTCCAAGGCAGTACAATCTATTCGTTGTGCCCAAGAATCGTAGTCAGTTCTGTCAAGCATGGGTGGACGAGTATCTGAACCAGCTGCTCGAACATCCTCGGCAACAGTGGAGATGATAGTAGGAACGTTGGTAGACATGTTAACAGATTATACGGGATTTTATAACTCTATGATTAAACCGGGAATAGATTCTTTCACGGGATTTTACTAAATCAGAAAACCGTAAACAATCACCCAAGTCGCTAGAAGATAATGCACCAAGTCGCTAACACCTAATTCGCTACACCCCAAGTCGCTAAAGTCCCAAGTCGCTAGACAATGCAAGTCGCTAAGTAGTAACTCGCTAAGCCTCAAGTCGCTAGCAAAATTTTGGCAGCAATTCGCTACTCAAGTCGCTAAAGATTCAAGTCGCTAAGAGCAACTCGCTACAGACCAAGTCGCTACCACCAAGTCGCTACCCGTAGTGGAGAGTCCACTACTTGTACTGTTAATCGCTAGGTCTAAGTCGCTAGCTCCAAAACTGTAACTCGCTACAAAATTGTGAAGCAAGTCGCTACGAAGAAAGAGATCCGTATATCAAGTCGCTAGCAAGAAAAACCACATAAACATCACTTTTCAATCCAAAAACAACCCAACCAAGATGATTCAAGCTTACTAATGAAAACCAAAACACTTGTGATGATTCTAAACATAAAAGTACTAACAAAATCCAAGCTTTAACACAAGAATCAACCAAATGATGCACAACCACTAACTTTTTCAAACTCAAAAACCACCTAAAAACCACTAAAAATCCAAATGTGCAAGATATGATCTAACCATGGCTCTTGATACCAATTGTAAGATATTAGTTTTCACATACACATCAAACCATAACACAAAGTGGCGTATAAATGGAATTCTAGAGAGAGAAAGTTAGAGGTTTAGGGAACTTAGTGAGAGAAAGTGAAAGATATTATTATGAGCTCCAACTCTCTACCTTGGGAGGTAGAGAGTATTTATAGTCTTACATAAAACGCCACACATCGAGCTGTGGATCAGGCATACAGTGGGTAAAGACCCGTCCGTCCTCCACGGTGTTACTTAATTAAATACTACTTACCTTAAAAGAACTACGACTACGAGCTTTCTATCGATTACATATACTTGAGGTGACCGACTCTTTAATATCTGGAATTTCTAATTCCTAACAACCTCCAATGCTCACTCCAGGAAACTACGATCAATGGGTAATTAGGTTCTTTAGGTTTTGTGATCTGAAGAAGCCACATGGAAAGTTCTTAAAGAAGGTTATCTTGGAAGGTCCATTTCAGATGCCTACTGTCATTGTACCCTGAGATCCAAATGCTAATCCACCAAGGGATGAACAATCAAACATTGCTACTGTTGCAGACCTGAATCCAGAAGAACTTCTACACTATGAAGCTGATGAGCTTGCAATGCAATATATCCTTTTAGGATTACCAAACCCAATTCTTCGAAGTGTTGATGCTCAAAAGACTGCAAAGGCAATGTGGGAACACATTCATCTACTTATGGAAGGATATGCACTCAATCAGGAGGATATGGAATCCAAAATTTACTTGGCTTATGAACACTTCTTGATTGAACCTGGAGAGACACTAGAGTCTTATCATCATCGATTCTCAGACATCATCAATGATTTGGATAAACACAACATCATCATGCCAAGAATTGCAGTTAATACTAAGTTCCTGAGTAGTCTTGGTCCTGAATGGGAGAAGTATGTCATTTTTCTCCATCAAGCGAAGAACATGCATCATTCTACATACGGATTGTTGTACGATTATTTGAAGCCTCATGAAAAGGAAGTTGATAGGGAAAGGATTCTCCGTGCTCAAATTGCTTCACCTGCACATCCGGAAAATCAACAACTTGCCTTGTATGCTCAAAACAGTTATCCTCCTCAACCAGCAACTCAACCAACTGCCACTACCACACCAAATGATCAATCACAACAATCTCAACATAATCAATTGGTTCCATACAACAACAACAATTCTCAAGCATTTGTCAGTGAAGCTAATGAGGAATCCGATCCATTCGAAGCATTGCAACAAGGATTTTTATGATTGCTAATGCTTTTAGGCGTTATACCAACAAATCCAACAATCGTATTCATTCCTCATCTAACACACGAAATCAGGCTATTGTGAACAATGGACGAGTTGAAGTTCAGAATCGTGGTTATAGTCGTCAGATGGGCGGTGGTCAAGGGTTTAATGATACGGGTAGGAATAACAACAGAGCTCAAGTGGTGGAACAGGGAAATGCTCAGAATGGGTTGAATGGTCTTCGATGCTACAACTGCAATGAGAAGGGACACCTGGCTAATGCATGCCCAAAGCCAAGGACTAGGGGCAGTGCTTATCACAAAGAGGCTCTTCTTTTGGCTCTTAAGGATGAAGCTGGTGGAACTCTCACAGACAAAGAGCATAGTTTTATGGCAGATGCAGACTCAGATGATGATATGGAGGACTTGCAGGCCAATGCAGCTGTTATGTTGATGGCTAATATGCATGAGTTACACATTAGTGACACAGGCCCAGTGTATGACACTGATGGCTTGTCTCAGGTACCCGAACAAACCATATTTATCTCTGATCTAATGTCTCCGCCAACATCTGAATCCGGCAAGGCTCAGAATGTTCAAAATGAGTCATCTACATCTCATTCCGACGATTTTCAATTAGACCCCGTAGTTACATTTAATGATCAAGATGACCTTATGGTTTCCTTTGATAATCAAATTGACTCCGTGGTTATACTTGAGGATCTAAATAATGATCATGTTGTGACTCCCGTTGAACAAGCCGAACTTTTGCCTCATCCAGATCTTGCTCTCTTACTTATAGACCAGCAATCCCAAATTGAAGAATGTTGTGCATTAAATCAGGACTTAAAAAGTAAAAATGCACTGTTAACCAAGGATTTTGAATGTTTAAAAATGCAACTCAACTTTTTCAAAACTCAAGAAAACCGTGAAAAAGGTTTTGAAGCCGCATTTGCTAAATCTCATCAAAACGAAAAATATTTAGAGAAACAAATGCGTGATCTAGCCGCTTCGAAGAATGCTTTGTTGTCTGAAATAGAACAACTGAAACATGAACATAAAAAGCAAATTAACACTCTCACCTTGGAAAATCAAAAAGCTAAGGCTGAGTTGTTAACTTGTCAAAAACAGTTCTCCGCATACAAAAAGCATTCAACGAAACGAATAGATGATCATCTTGAAGAAATTATCGGCTTGCAACGCAAACTTAAAGAGTTTAAAACTGTTGTTTACAAACATGGTGAGTCAGTAACTGCTATTGAAAAGTTTACTTTAAAACCTAATCCAAATGGATATGGACCGAATCTTGCTGATTACAAACCTAAGCTTTCAACCAAAGCATTCAAACCAAATCCTGAAGTTTCCAGTGCAGAATATAAATTTGATAATTCTGTTATGAGTGTTGTTGAATATCATCGTCAAGAGGAATTAGATGCAGAAGACGAGAGTCGATCAAAATTAGAAACTGTTGTTTACAACAAACCTTTTAATTACTCAAAACCGGTCACTTTCGTTACACCAACGGATTCTTCTAACACACCAAGGGTTATCATAAAAACGTCTGAGTCTTCTAATGTTAATCCCCAACCAGATTATGCACAAATTTATGGTCCTTTACCTTCCATCAGTGAAGTAAACTCAAAACCTGAAAATCGCAAAATTCTTAGATATTTTGACATTTTCATGGCTGACCTCAAAACTTTACAACATGACTTTCATAAGGAACTTGGAGTGATGAAGGTCGTTTTTGAGAAAACAGAAACATCTATTTCTAATACTAAACGTAAAAAGAAAATGTTGAGAAAAGATGTTGATCGACTTTTGAATGATGTTATCTGTGCTGATATCCATAATGTTGTGTTATTGAATTCTGTGTCATATGCATCTGATTATATCTCTGCTGATACTGTTGACTCTGTGGTAACTGTTGAGAATACTGATAATGTGCTTCAGATCGAGTCTTTAAAAGCTGAAAATGAACGATTGCTTAACGAACTTTCCAATGCAAAACGTCATCTTAATTGGTGTCAAAAAGATATTCACAATCAACAACTTGTTTTTCAAAATAAAATCGCTCAGTTGCGTGCAAAATCTTCTGATCCTAAAATTGAGCAAATGGATGATCAAAACGTGTCTTTAAAATGTAAAATCTCAAAATATGAACAAGAACTTGTAAAAGTTAAACAGGAATATGGTGTCATATATGATTTACTTAAAAAGACTCGTGATGATGCATCAAACGAACTTGATCATTATCTTGCACACACTAGAGAAGTAATGAATTTTGCTGGTAATATTCGTTCTGAAAATCAAGATTTGATTCACACTATCTCTAAGTTAAGAGAAATGTTAGGAAAGTATGAACAACTTCCGCCAACCATCATTAAGAGATTAGCACCTGTAACACTTAGTAATCATGAACCTAGAATGCCTTCTGCCAAAACACAAGTTGCTAACGTGCTTCCTTCTACTGAAACAGGAATAGTTGCGTCTTTTCCAAACGTCCGCACTTCACAGCCTAGGAGCACTACATCGAAGAATAGGAAGTTGCGACCTAAGAAAAGATCAATAAGGAATGCTAAAGTAGAAGAACACCCTAGGACTATGAATAAGACTCACGTTGCTTCCACTATAGATATTGCGTCTGGCAAATGTAATACAAATAGTGATGTAACGAATGCTAAACCTTTAAGTACATTTGATATTCAGTCTGATGCACCTTGTGTTATTTGTCGTAAAAGTATGAATTCTGATTGTCATGACAAATGTGTTGCTAAAGCTATAATCTCTCGTTTACGGAATCCTAAGAATCGGAATACCTCTAGGCCCACTAATCATTCTAAGTCTGTGCTTGGTAGACCGCCTTCTTTAGATTCTAAGGCAACCATTGCTGTCCCTGTAGCTCCAGTTTCACCTCCTAAGAATGTAGTACCACCTAGTGCATTCACTAAGACTAAAGCAAATACTAGTTGGAGATGGCAGAAATGGATATATAACACACTAGGATTTAAATGGATGCCTAAAGTTATTGATGTGTGTATGTCTACTATAACTGCTCCGGAACCCTCTAACATTTCGGGTTCCACATCTACTTCTATTCCATCTGTGTCGTCTGTGTGTAATGCAGGTGATACTGATCATTCTCTGGATTGTTGATAGCGGATGTTCCAGACACATGATAGGCAACCTTAAACTATTATCAAACTTTATTGCAAAGTTCATTGGCACTGTCAGATTCGGGAATGATCACTTTGCAGCTATCATGGGCTACGGAGATTATATCAATGGGAACATCGAAATTAGCAGGGTTTATTATGTGGAAGGCCTCGGTCACAATCTGTTTTCAGTAGGTCAGTTCTGTGATGGAGATTTGGAGGTTGCTTTCAGGGAGAAATCTTGTTTCATTCGTGATCTACAAGGAAACGACCTTATGTCTGGCTCTCGTAACTCAAGTCTTTACACTATCTCTATGCAAGACATGGTTGCTTCATCCCCCATCTGCTTACTTTCAAAGGCAACATCAACAAAATCCTGGCTATGGCACCGTCGTCTCTCACATTTAAACTTTCAAACTATAACCAATCTTGCTCGACACAAACTAGTTGAAGGTCTCCCACGATTCCGGTATTCTAAAGATCACCTTTGCTCAGCTTGTGAACAAGGGAAAAGCACTCGTGCTCATTTTCCTTCAAAGGTAGAACACAGCTCTCAGCATGTGCTTCATCTTCTTCACATGTATTTGTGTGGCCCGATGCGCGTGCAAACGATCAATGGAAAACGCTACATCTTAGTAATTGTTGATGACTATTCACGATGGACTTGGGTCTACTTTCTTCGAAGCAAAGACCAAGCTCCACAAATGATCATCACCTTTCTCACAAAAATTCAAGTTCAGCTCCGGAACACCGTCCGCCAAATAAGAACAGACAAAGGAACTGAATTTGTTAACCAAACTCTTCGTGAATTTTATGAGAAAGTGGGAATTGAGAATCAGACATCTATTGCACGTACACCAGAACAAAACGGAGTTGTTGAAAGACGAAACCTAACGTTAGTGGAAGCTGCAAGAACAATGTTAATCAATGCTAAACTTCCAGATTACTTATGGGCAGAAGCAGTATCTACTGCATGCTATACTCAAAACCGTTCGATGATTACTAAACGCCACAACAAAACACCTTTTGAGCTTCTCCATAACCATAAACCGAATCTCAAACACTTTCATGTATTTGGATCCCTTTGCTATCCGAATAATGATCGTGATGATTTTGGAAAGCTCAAAGCCAAAGCTAACATTGGAGTCTTTATTGGATATTGTGAGAATTATAAAGGTTACCGGATCTGGAATCGTCGTACAAAGCAGGTTATGGAAACGATTCATGCTCATTTTGATGAACTTACGAAAATGGCTTCTGAGTATAACAACTTGGAACCCGGTCACAACCGCTTAAACTTCCCTCAAACCCCATCATCAGCTGAACAAAGCCCCCAGCTCACTCGTCAATAAATGGAAAGGTTATTTGCTCCTCTGTTCAGTGACGATATTGATGAACGTGCTTCAGGTGTATCCGCTGTTTCCGCTGCTCAACCTGATACTACTCTTATACCTGATACACCTGCTACAACAACTACTGTTGAAGAAGCACCACGAGTTGACTCCACCACAACAGTTGAACAAACCGCTTCCAACAATGATGATCCAGCTGATGATATTCTTAATGAAGTACCACCACCTGCAGATTTTGATCCAAATGCGTTCTTTAACCCGTTTGCTAATGACACTGCTGCACCTGATGTCGCGGAATCATCAACAAACCATTTGAATCCTCAGAATCTGCACAATGTATACCAACATCAACCCTCTACACATCGATGGACAAAGGACCATCCTCTGGCAAATATTATTGGCAACCCGAATCAACCAGTCGTTACGAGACAACGTCTTCACACAGATGGTGAACATTGCATTTATGCACTCACTGTCTGCCAATCTGAGCCTAAAAACATTAAAGACGCAATGACAAAAGACAACTGGATTGAATCCATGCAAGAAGAACTCAACCAATTCAAACGTCTTGAAGTATGGGAACTGGTTGAACGACCAACAAAGGTCTACGTCATTGGTCTCAAATGGATTTGGAAAAACAAATTGGATGCTGAAGGGAACGTAATCCGAAACAAGTCACGTCTAGTTGCTAAGGGTTATCGTCAGGAAGAGGGAATAGACTTTGAAGAATCTTTTGCTCCGGTTGCTCGTCTTGAGGCTGTTCGGATATTTCTCGCGTTCGCGGCTTATATGAATATGACGGTCTTTCAGATGGATGTCAAAACTGCGTTTCTCAACGGACAACTGAAAGAAACGGTTTATGTCAGCCAACCAGAAGGATTCGTTGATCCCGAGTTCCCGAACCATGTCTACAAACTAAACAAAGCTCTATATGGTCTCAAACAAGCTCCTCGGGCATGGTACGATAAGCTATCATCTTTCCTCATTGCCAATAATTTCAACAAAGGTTCGGTCCACCCTACTCTTTTTATACAATATCACGGGGCACATATCTTAATTGTTCAAATTTACGTAGATGACATCATTTTTGGGTCTACACATAAAAAGTACTCAATCGCTTTTGCAAAACTAATGAATTTTTTTTTAAATGTCCATGATGGGTGAACTTACGTTCTTTCTAGGACTGCAAGTTCATCAATCACCCCGTGGTATTTTCTTGAGTCACTCCAAATATGCCCTTGAATTGTTAAACAAATTTGGAATGAAAACCTGTGACACTTATGCCACACCAATGACTCATACCAAGAAGCTAGACGCTGATTTACATGGGAAATTAGTGGACCCTACCAAATACCGAAGTATTATTGGGTCTCTCATGTATCTAACAGCTAGCCGACCTGACATTGTCTTTGCCGTTTATCTCTGCTCCCGTTATCAGTCAAGACCAACTGAAACCCACCTCTCTGAGGCTAAAAGAATCCTCCGATACATCAAGGGAACCATTAACTTGGGGATCTGGTATCCGAAGGATTCTGGTTTTGAACTAATCGCTTTTTCAGATGCTGATCACGCAGGATGTTTAGATTCACAAAAAAGTACTTCAGGAGCACAACAATTTCTTGGTGATAAACTGGTGTCCTGGCAATCGAAGAAGCAGGATTGTACATCGCTGTCATCAACCGAAGCAGAATATGTAGCCATGTCGGCGCGTTGTGCTCAAGTCATCTGGATGAGAACACAACTCAAAGACTATGGTTACGTATTTGACAAAATCCCGATGTACTGCGACAATCGGAGTGCCATTGCGATCTCGTGCAACTAAGTTCAGCACTCGAAATCAAAGCACATCGATCTTCGCTATCATTTCATCAAGGACCACGTGGAACAGGGTACAGTTGAATTATACTTCGTGGGTACAGAATACCAATTGGCAGATCTACTCACCAAAGCCTTGCCTCCCGCTAGGTTTAATGAGTTGGTCCACCGGATTGGTATGCGGTGTTTGACTCAAGAGGAATTGGATGAACTCTTAAAACAGTCTTAAAACCAGTCAAACACCAAAATCTCTCTTGTAAATAATTTTTCAAAAACAAAATACAAAAATAGAAAATCAGATAAAACAACAAAAATATTCTTCTATCCATATTTCTTCAAACATGGCAAGTACATTTCTTCCGTCAACACTCAAATCTTTCAAAATTCAGTATTTTTTCGATCAAGTGTTGAGGGGGAGAAAATAAATACTTAACTTTTTCAAAACATCCGTGTACTTGCATGTTATCCTATCCTGGTTGTTTCTTTAAAATGGTGGTCACATTTTTTGGTTCAATGACACTCCTCGGACTAAAATTTATAACCTTTCATTATTTCTTAAGTCAAGGGGGAGTGTCGTCAAGTTTCTTTCTTAAAATCTATCATTTGGTAACCAAAACGGAAGTTAAAAGGCTTTGGATGAAAATGGAAAAGGTGGAGGGACTAAAACTGTCAAAATCCAAAAGTTATTTTAATAAAACTTCCCACCTAACTTTTCATCCTCACATTTAATACACACAACTAACTCATCCTACGCCTAATAATCAAGCTTCAAATCCGTGTTTTTGATCATCATATTGCAAGTGTTTTCGTAATCTAAACGTTATTACAAGCAAGGGTTTTGATTTTTATGCAAATCCAACGGCTAAAATGAAAGATATGAATGATTATGTGTTCTACGCATAAGCGTATGAACACACAATCATTGGTGTGTGTTTGTGGTTAAAATAAGTGTGTCAAAACGTTTCATTAACATCAATGATACTATGTTTATCCTCAAAATCCACCCATAAACACGAATTGATTGATCTTCAAAATTAGGGTTCATGAGTCGTTTTGGGTATTTTCAAATGAGAACGTTTTTGGTGATAAAGATTGTTATAATAGGTTGTTTTAAAGTTGAATTGATCATATTAAAGCCCAGAACTTGCCCAGAATCATAAAAGGTTAAGAAATTTAAATTTAGGGTTTATGTTCATACGGTTTGGGTATTTTTGATTCATGACTTGTTTGATGTTAAAACTTGGATATAACAACTCTATAGGCTTTTTAGACTTACCAGAAAAACTTTGGTGCAAATCCTATGGCTAGATTTTATACGCGTAATTCATAAACTATTAGGGTTTTGGTTTACGCGTAAGATTTTTACGCGTAAATGTTTGATATGCTTTCAAACCATGATCTGTTATAGAATGATTGTTAGTGTTAATATTGATGTTATAATGATGTTTTTTCAGGTTTTCTACTCGTAAAAATCACAATCAAGGTTTTTAACCATCTACGCATAAGGATCACCTTACGCGTAGCATGTTATGCGTAAGAGTAATCTTACGCGTAGCTTTTACGCGTAAGGTTCTACAAAGGGACTACGCGTATCCTGTGAAGGATATGCGTAAACAGTGACCTCTACGCACAAGGTCTACTCTTACGAGTAAACCTTACGCGTAAGGTTTTATATACGCCTACGCGTAAGCTTTACGCATAAGGTCCCTTTTTCCTACGCGTAATATTTCTTACGCGTAAGTAAGGATCCTACGCATAAGCTTACGTCTACGCGTATACTTCTCCTGTTTACGCATAAGCTACCATTTCTACGCCTAAGCCTTGATCAAACCTTCATTATGAATTGTTACGCGTGCAAACTTGTAAATAAATAAATCATAAAGTCACGAATCCAATAATGTCACTAATAAGCTTAAATGTGTAATGTGTTGTGAAAATTATGTGATAACATAAACTTTAAAACCTAAAGTTAGCTAACTCACGAAACTTTTCTCGACATCATTGGACTATTGAACAAACAAGTGACTTTGGACTCGTAACAATCATTGACATTGCACATTCAATAATTAGACTATAAAACCTTCTGTTGACTAACATAATGTCTTTCGATATGTTGGTTCTTTTAGCTAATGTTATTTCAGATCACGACATGGCTGCTCAAATGAATTTGGATGTACCAGATGTTCTCACAATGGCCGATATCTTCCCTAATGGCTATCCGAGGAAGATTGGAAAGAACAACCTTCGGGTTGACTTTGAAACCCTCACCTGTTCAGAATCTTCCTGTTTGATTGTTGTGGATATTCTAAAGAATCATCCTTACCAGAATATGCTCTCACATTCTGCTACAATACCGGAGATCTACATTCACCAGTTTTGGAATTCAATGCAAAGGGTCAAAGGTCAAAGTGCGGTGACAGTGACGCTCAATCACAAACAGGTCACCATCACACATACAGACTTACGGGCTGTTCTTCTCATCCCTGACATCGAGCCAACGGACTTCTATGCCACACCTGCTGAAGAGACAGTTTTACAATTCTTGATTGATATTGGCTATGATGAAGCTTCAGGAACTATCTCTAAGCATTCTCATGTGGAACTTAAGAACATTACTTAACCATGGAGAACTCTCTACATCATCATCACCAAATCTGTCTCTGGTCGTGATAGTGGCTATGAGCATCCCAAGCTCATGGAACTGCAAATATTTTGGTCATTAATCAACATGAAGCACATCGAACTGGAAGCTCTGATATGGGATGACATGATGTCATTTCTCAAAAAGCTTGGCTCAAAAATTCCCTATGTCAGATACACTAAACTGTTGATCCAGAGAGCACTTGGGCTTCATCCTGATATTCCCAAGAGGCTCAATGACCCCAACAATCACGACATGTTGTCTGAGCCTATTCTATCAGTCAGAATCAAGGAATCGACAACAAAGAAACAGGGTGTTGTGTTACCTGATCACCTTTTGTCTAACGAAATCAAAAAGCTCTACACATACAAAAGGTATCTGGAAGCAGTTAAAGTAGGCAAAGTTGGTCATCTCGATGAGAAGTCTTCTGGAACACCTACACGGAGAACCAGAAGAGGCAGTGCGGGAAGTGCTGCAAGCACTGAAAGTCAGAGGAAGTTCCCCAAGAGGAATCCTCCTCGTAAAAAGACTATTCATTCCAAGGAAGCTGGTCCTATTCCCATTCCAAAGCTTGAACCACAAAGAAAGCTAGTGGACGAAAGCTCTGAAGATACACAATCAGATGAAGAGGTCTTCTACTCCGAATCTGCAACCGAAGCACCTCCTTCAGTAGCAAAACCTCCCAGTCCACCAGCTATCCAAGGAAAAGGGAAGACTCCAGTACTTGTGCCTTATGAAGAGGAAAGCGCAGAAGAAGAGCCACTGGAAACTGATTACAGGAGGAAGTTCAAATTTTTTAGACTCCAACAAGTTGCGGAGAAATTTGCCAAAGATCAAATGGGTGGCCCCGGAGGGTCAAGTGGTGAAGTTCAACCTATACCAGATCCTGATGCGGTTAATCGACCCGATAAGGGAACTGGTGCCACCACTCTTGAGCAACAACAAAAGCAACAGGAGGAGTCTATTAAGTTTGACATTGAGGAACCTGATACTGAGAAGTCTGAGAAAGATAAAGCTGATGAAGAAGCTAAGTCTGGAAATGATGAAGATGTTGATTATGAAAAGTTTCTTCTTGACAGTCCCGTACAGTCTAAGGAGAAAACTTCTGAACCATCAAAGGACCCGGAGTCTCCTCACATCTCATCTTCATCGGATTCATCTTCTCATTCCTCACCACCACCATCAAAAAGATCAACCAAATCAACATCCAAATCAGTGAAGAAGCCAACTAGATCTTGGATTTCTCATACTCATAAAAGAATTGTGAATGCTGTCAAACAAGTCAGAAAGAAAGACATGCTCTACAGGAAGATCAATTTCTACGCTGATCAGATACAGTACCTTCATGACGAGAATGACGAGATGAAAGTTGAAAGGGAGTATGTACAGAAGCTCATGAAAGATGATCTTCAAGGGGAAATGGACGAAATGATCAAAGGGTACACTCATCAGTACCTTCTTGACATTGTTCCTAAAGTTACAAAGGAGTTGTTCACCAAACAACTCTATCCGAATCTACTTCATCTGGCCAAGCAGACTATGAAATCAACACCAATGCACGTGAACATCAATCCAGTTGATCCCATAATATTCTCAGATGCTGAGTTAGTTGACCGGCTGGTAGCTCAAATGTCCAAACGATCTGCAACACTTGCCTCTCACGAAGGTAAATTGCTTGAAGCATTGCTGGAATATCAACTCAAATCAGCATGCCGAGAAGAAGCTGAAAGGCCGAAACGTCCACGCGACGATGAAGATAAGGATCAGGATAAGAATGACGAGCATAAACGCTCGAAGAAGTCTGGTGAATCATCTTCTTTGCAACCTCCACCCAAACGGACTCCAGCACAACAAAGGTCTCCTCCTCGTTCTTCTACTGAAAAACCTCAGGATTCTTCTAAGTTACCACCCGAGACTCAGAAAACCGGTGATCACTTTGAGTATACGGGTGGTGACGATGAGGAATTCCATGAGCCCCAACAACAACCCACCTCTCCCGACAAAGTTAAGAAACCAAAATCCTCATCCAGGCCTAAGAAAAAGAAGAAGAAGGCGCCCAAAGCTGACGTCGTATCATGGCTAGATGAAGATGACACAGAAGAATTTGAATGGTTTTCTACACTTGTTAATTCCACCCCCTATCCAGCTGAAGGTCAAGAACTGGTAGACGGTAATACATTGGAGCATGCTAAGTTCTTGCAAGAAAAATTCCGTGTGAAGAAGATGACGAAATCCGAGTTGAATCGAATCAAGAATGAAGCATTTCAACTTCTCAAAGACAGCTCGGAAAGTGCTATTGAAGTTGAGTATCACCTTGACAATATAGCACGAGCCATGTCTAACAATATGGATTGGCTCAACCCAGAAGCAAACATCAACTTCACCAAACGGGACAATCCTCCATATTACACCGACTGGTCTAAACCTCTACCGACAATTGGCCAACCAGATCAGCCTAAGATTCTATTTCGCTATTTCTTCAACAGAGACTTGGAATTTCTTCTACACGGCAGTGATGATTCAAGGAAATATGCTACATCTCTGACACTTCCGTTCCCGGCAGCCATATACTCAAACTGCATAGCCATCGAGGAAAAGGCTACCCACATGTTTTCTAACAATGTGGAATTGTATGACCGTGATGCAATGTATGGGATTCACCATTGGCCGGAACGCCGACGAATCTACTATAGAAGCTGCCAAGTTCAGAAGTCTCAAAATGAAGTGTTCAGTACTAAAGGAATCATTGCTGTTAAACATGTTGATCTTTCGTCTAAATGAGACTACACTTTTCTCAAGAATATCGTGGTCAAAAGACAAGACGAAAGAGATTATGCATTCAGTGAAGCGGACTTTCATAATTTGTCTCTCAACGACATTGAAGATCTGTATCTTGCCAAAGTACAGGGACGCATGAGACAATTCTCGACTGAAGTACAACGTGAATACATCAAGTCCTTGCTAATATTCATCAGAAGCATAGTCATACAGGAACGTGTAGAAGATCTTCAGCTTGCAGTTGAATCATATCAGACCCGTGTCAACTTCACTCCACCTCAGCTAGATCTTCCCGACATTAACCAGCTTCCACAATACACACTCGTTAGCAAACCATTCGGCGTCGTTTATCGCAGTGAACTTCAACGAAATTGCTTGATGGCATGTAGAGATCTTCACAAGTTTGGGGATCACACTTTGAAGAAGGTTAGGGACGGATTGGCTTATCGGTTGAAGGCAATATATGAAGGCAAAGGGTCTCAAAAGCGATGGAACTCTCAGGACAGAAGGGATGTGCAGAGGATCATCAGAATGATTGATGAAAGGTTGTATCGAAGGGATCAGTTCAGAACATTGGAAAGCTTTGTTGGTGGTCGACCCAGGATTAACATCACCGGCTATCAACGCCCTGTTCGCACTCCTGGCAACATCACTGGACTTCCTGGTACCCCTTGAACTGCTTCTATTTCATAATATTTTGGATGCATTATTTATTATGACTATGGCTTGTGCACACATATCAGTGTACAACCCGTTCTTGTCAAGAAAAGACCCTGTGGTACGCTTCAGTGCCACAATCCTTATAAAAGGAGCGAAAGCTTCTTACTTTTGAGTAAAACCTATCAAACCTTTCATTTTCAAGGTTTTGCTCAAAAGAACAAGTACTTCCCCGTATGATTTTCAAAACCTCAACCGTTTATACCAATTGTTGAGGGGGAGTATTTGAATTAAAACTTTGTTCACAAATTTTTCACCGTGGTCATCTTCCCGCAACACTCGAAATGGTCATATTTATTCTCAACTTTTCAAAAATAACATTTTATATGCCATTTTTGAGGGGGAGAAAATTATGTGATAAGAAATATGTTGTGTAAATGCAAATGAATCTTTGTGCTATAGATTTAACCAATGAATTGACGGTACTTAACTGTTAGTAACTCAAAAAGACTTGTCCTGGACGGGTAATAATTTCAAGCTAGTTCGCTAGTAATGTAAACGTGTCTCGCAAAGGACTTGTCCGAGTAGAAAGTACCATTCGAGAAACGCTTGGTAGACATGAACTCTGACGGGTTTGACAACCTTTCGAGGCTTGTCTACACCTTCAAGGTAGTTATTAGAGCTAGTTGTCACCTAAAAGCTGACAATGTAATTCTTTAACTATGCAACGTAACCGTGTCTCGCGGGGGATTGTCTATCTTGAGTTGATCAATTCATAAAGTGCGCGCTCTTTCCTCACTGTGCAGATTTCCATAAAAACTCTTAAGCACATGTGGAGGGGGAGTATTTCTGCAAAATATTTTCTTACAGTGGTACAAAATGTTTTTTCAATCATAACCGTTGTAAGATATTTTCTTGAAAATTGGTTTTATGGCAACATAGGTTAGTCATGGAGTTATAAGGTGACTAAGGTTAGGAATAACCGTCCTATGATCCGCCAGAGCCGGAGGGATCTACCCAAGGACATCACAAATAGTTAGCATTTAGAAGTCCTTAGGTACGATTATAAAAAGGAGAAAATGAGAATCGGAGAAAGAAGGAGTTGAAGAATTAAAAAGAAATGCAAAGAAAAGGGTGAAAAGAAATAGCCCTCCAAATTATTCAACTTAGGGCAGACACCGGGTTCAATTCATATGCTACTGGTTGTCACTTAGTGACGCCGGTATTGAAGATTAAAAGTCGTCATGGACCCAGTGACGCATGCACTAAACCTTCTTAGCCACTCAAGCTTCTCTCAACAGAAGCTTGTTTCATTCTCTCAGGGAACCCTACATAAACTATCGGCTTTCTCTTAGAGATTGCTGGCATTGAAGAAGGAAAACCAAAACGCACTATTGAGTCTAGAGCCACGAGATTCATCAAAAGATCTCTTAGGTACACTTGACATTTCATCACTTGGTGTTCAACAATAAGAACATCAGTGGTACGCTATCGAGTCCTTCACAAATCTTAGCAATCTGTCGAGAACATTTATGAGAGGTTCACAACTGTGATCCTCAGTGATTGAATGGAAACTCCTGCCAGGGTCAACATCAAACAGCCCTGACAGCAGGTCACTTCGGTAACTCCCCGTGGATTACGCTTAGTGTGTCTCAAACGATCTACAGTCGTGAGGTGATGCTTCGGTGTACCTCAGCGACTCATCTGAACTGTAGGTGTACTTCGGTACATCGCGTTATCTCACTTGTGGGACTCCAGTTCAGGAACGGCTTTTGTGAGAATTAGAGTTGTGTTTTCACACTATGCTGTTAACACTCTCGAAGTTCAAACTTGTAAGTGCCGGAATCCGCTTATTACTAACCGTTTTTATGTTTTCTTCTTATGGAAGCTCTGGAGCGGAATGATCGTGCAGATTCTTCACATGCTCATGGCAACATCATCACTAATGGAAGTTCTATCTTAAAGCAACACAAAAGTCAGAATGATTCTTCGTCAAATCAAAGGATCTACAAAGTTAAAGACTTAAAGAACTTCATCAGTACTGAAATCCAACGTCAAAGAGCGTGTGAGCATGTTAAAGAATGACGTGGAGACACTGGAGCAATGAAGCAGACCTGAGGCAGACTTGATGCAGACAAAAACATACTATCACTTCCATCACAAAGAACAATGATCAAAGAACAAACTTAAAGATGACGTCAAAGCAAAACTGTTTAAAGAAAACAATTTCTCTACACTGGGGAGATTGTTCAAATCAAGGCAATTCTTCTCACAAGAAAGAAGAATGTCAGAAGACGTCAAAGCTACTATTACATCAAAGTATTCACCGTTCATATTCATTCATCACCAACACTTAGGGGGAGATTGTTGGAATCACTCCTAGACCTAAATCAAGTGTTAGTAATTCATATGTAATAGTTAGCTTAATTATGGCCTTTATGTTTGTTATTAGCCTTAAGCTTATGTAGAAGGCCCATGAGCTTAGGCCCAAGCCCATAGGAGAAAGGAAGGGACTAGGAAGTGTTGCCCTAGCTTCCCTCCTATAAATACTATGTAATAACCCTCACTTGAGGGTTGGTTGTTCATTTTATTCACTTCTTTACACCTTTACGCATAACCGGTTTAATAAGCTTTACGTGTGTGTGTGTTTAACGTGTTCAACCAATCTTTCTCTTCTCTATTTCTTGTATTGATGCTTGTGTTGTAAAACTAGTGACCTAACACATATCTAAACAAATGTTTATGATATGTTAATCTTCGATCTTGATGATGCTGTAGCCTTGGAAATCGTCTTAGGAGCTCTAGGAAACTTCGGTCTTCAAGGCTTATGAAAACTTAACCTATATGTGTAGGAAATTTGGCTTTTAAGCTGAATAAAGCCCATGGCCGGTCAGTGTATACGGCGTAAACACATTATGTAGTATACGCCATATACTCTCTTACTCTTATGCATAGCCATGTCATCAGTTCTTCAGGCTTATGTAGTGTATACAAGGCAAGGAGTATATTTTGTATACTCTTCAACACTTAGGAAAAGTTCACTAGATCCTTGTACTTATATGTCAATGCCAATTTGGGTGCATATGGTGTATATCTTGACTGTAGCTTCCATTTTATTTTCCTTTACCTCCAGTTTACGTGATTTTCCGGTCATTTCGCGATAGTTGTTCCATAGCTCCAAATTAATACTAAAAATTCAAATTTAACAGTTCAGTACCAAATATCGTATAAATACTATAAAAAGAGCAATAATCGCGGGATTTTGATAGCAAAAACATTTTACTATTTGATGCTATGAGACTTCCTATGAATCGATTAAAAATGGTTCAATAGAACGGGTTGTTTCTGATAAAGAGTGCCAACACGCTGCGAATGAGTGTGTCAGGGATTGTTGACAAGGTAGTTGTCCTATAGAACTTGGTAACTTCAATTTCATCATCAATATCTAGTTGTGTTTTTCCCCCTATAATTTGACTGTACATTTCCTACTTCAATCTATCCATCTTAAACTCTCCTTACCTATAAATACCATCTTAAACTCTACTTATGATATTTATGGTACTCTATATTTACCATTTTACTAAGGTTGACAACAAATTTCAATGGAAACTGAGAACTTTGATTACTGGTTTTCCAACTGTCCAAGTTTTGATGTTTCCAAGGAGATGGTTGTGGTAGCAGCCAATATACTATATAGATAGTACTTTGCTTCTAAAACACCAACGATATGCTATGATTGTTTTTCTTGTGTCTCAAGTGTCTCAAGTCACCTACTAGATGTAGGGGCATCCAAAACCTGGTAAAGCCTCATTACTTGAACCAAAGGTGAGAACTTGAACAAACCATCCATATTCGAGTACATGTCTATTTATCAACCATAACCGGCCTAACTGCACTTTTTACATCCATTTTCCCGTCTTGATTACATCCTTTCGTGTGAAGCATCGTGGATGAAGTCAATCATTTATAAAGAAGATGCTTCAACTACGATTTTTTCTACATTAATGTGGGTATAGTGTAACACCCAAACCCGACAAGGGTCCGAATGTCACATTATGGAGTCATATCATAACGTACTCATAAAATTTTGCAAGCGGAAGTCTTATAAAATAAAATACCAAGTCATATAAACGAATGACTTACAAGGAAAAATACAAAATCCAATATGTCAAAATGTAATATCAAAACAATGGTCTTCAAAAAGTGTCCAATAAGATAGCGAAAAGTAGGGTTGGTTCACTCAAATGCTCCTACTCACAGCCCATCAAGCCCAGCATCCTACTAGGTACCTGCCGCATGGAAAAGAAAGTGCGGCTGAGCTTAAAAAGCCTAGTGAACATATATGACAAAATAAAAAACTAAACAAGATAAAGGTATGAAGGGAATCAAAGGAAACTGATATCAAAGTGATAGCAATGAACAAAATGAGTCAATGAGGAACTTGCAGAATGCAATATTAACAGAAATAGAGAAGGTATAGAAATCAAAAGAAGACAAGAAGAAGTAGCACATCAATGAACGATATAGGTAAATGCAGATAACCATGTGAACAACTACTGAAACGAAAGTCACATAGAAGCTACTGAAAAATTATCGTAATAAATAGCAAGCGACTTTAACAAGCTACAAGCATATCAAACAGAGAAGCAACTAAACAGTAATATAAACATGGCAGTCAAATAATTCAAATATTCATATAAGTATAAACTGAACAATATCATAAACAAATGGAAGTAAAATGAACAGAATGATAGCATGGCAATTATAGGAGTTGAAAGAATAAGCAAAACAAGTAACCAAACAGTGAACAAGCATATCAGTCAACAGATTAACTACACATAAATATGGCAAAACAAATCAATCAGATAATCACGATAGATATAAGCTAAGCTGAATTCCAAAAGCAGGCGGAAGCAACTATATTGAATGTAAGCATTGCAATCACACAAGTCAGATAATCCACAGTTAATAAACAGAACAAGTATCATAACCAGCGGAAATACTAACAGCAGTATAAGCATGATACTCACATGTATCAGGCAGGAATACCAGAAGAACATCACAATTGAATGAATTAACTAAACAAGAATATAGCATGGCAACTAAACAAGTCAACTAGACAAATAACATAAGTTGAACCATATTTCTTCATCAACCAGTAGCATGAACAGAAGTGTAAACATGGCAGATCAACAAGTCAGGTAAACATCAATTACTAAGCCAAACCTATATCGTAAGCAATTGAAAAATACCAACCAAAGTACAAGAATGGTAGTCACAGATAGCAATTAGGAATACTAAATTACAACCATAGCCCACAAAAATAACTGAACGAGGTATAACATGGTAAACGGATGAGTCAAATAATCACATACTAGCATGGCAAACAGGTGAATCAATTAGTCACATAATAGCATGGTAAACGATTAGTCACATATTAATCCTATAATAGCATGGTAAATGGATGAAGTGGTAATCTGAAGTATAAGCTTGGTAGTCAACTAAAAAGGAATGATAGTATGACAAATCAATGAAATGGAGTATAGTATGGTAGTCAGTTGAATCACATAAGGATAATGAATGAATGAGTAATCGACGAAAAACTAAAAACGAGAAATATAGAATATGGTGCATTGTGGAATAACATGAGGTGTAACAAAGATAAAAGGTCATGAAAGGAAAATATCAGTAATCTACCACGAGCCCAAACAAATCAAATCATATCATATCATAAGTTACCATGTAGTAGCTAGCTCTCAAAATGTGAAAGACGTGTATTGCACACAAGCATCAGTCACCAGATAGATAAATCATGTCATATCATATCATATACAGAACAAATCTAGGATGCATCCATATGCCCCTCCAAAAATATTAGTGGCCAAACATGTATAATAATTTTGAGCTCATAATATATATAACAGAAAGGGACGGGATGGTTCATCACTCGACCACCCTGGAGTCATGCCATTGGTGCATCAATGACATAGCCATGTTACCTTCATGGCTAGGGAGAATGGCTCGGGTATTAAACTGAAGGGCCAAAAGCAAGGTCAAAGTTTGGCAAATGTCTAAGTCATCGAAATAGCATAATCAAGGGTTCATAATACAAGGTTCATAGCAAAGGTTCATAGTAAAGGGTCAATTCAAAGGTTCACATAAAATAGTTCAAGGTTCATAATCAAGATAGCTAAAGATCAAAAGATGTGTAAAAGGTCATGAGAAACTTTAAGAGAAAGGTCAGAATATCTGTACCTTAACGCCAATGAAAGGAAAGCAAACGAATGAATGAACACAAAGATACAACGTCACGTCTTCTTCAATGAATCTACACGGAAAACGGTTCGCATATCATTTATATATTCAAATCGAAAGTTATTCTTAGATGTATTGGCCATATACTTATTGTTAGGCTTGTATTACATATTAGGTTTTAAACCTCAATTCTGGACCCGTATTGGACGAATTTTCATGACTATTAACTGAACTCAAATAAATTTAGGAAAATTCCCAGGTGTTCCCTTATTAGTTAGGTTACTTCATGAATTTTTGGGGATTTTATTACTGAGCTTAAGTATGGATTAGAAATTAATCTTTCCAGACCTGTCTAGAAAGTACCCGGAAACAGAGATTCCAAAAGTTTGAACATGACACACCCATTTAGACACTTCATAAATATCTATAGAAATTCCAGTAAGTCATATATATCTTTCAAATTACCCTTGTACAATTATAGATTTTAACACCTTATTGTTTGAGAATTAAAAATCATAGAAACAAACTAAGTTTTCAGACCCGAAATTCAGATTTGAAACATGAACTCCCAAAAATCAAAATACTACCTTCCCGGCCTCAAATGACTATGAAACTCGATATATAAGTAGTACACATGTTAAAATTAGTTTTAGTATCAAGAAACTCACAAAAACATGTCGTTATTAATTAATTATCACGTTCACAAATCGAGTAAAATTCTGGACAACACAGATTCACCAACAAAACCATAACCCTACACACTCTTAATCACGAATCGACCCATAATTAAACCTAGGGTTTCCAATCTTGATTAGGTTCATTAATGACTCATTAATACACATATTAGGGCTACAAAACACGGATCTTATGGCTGGACAAAACTGATTCAAACAACAAAAGTCATCACATAAAATAACAAGGTTATCATGATTTTAAATGACATATACTTCCTATTCAATTTTAACAAGACAAACACAGAATAACATGATCTTAACAAGTATGCTTAACATGATTTCAATATGATTTTTATGTGTTTATATATGTGTGGGTCGTATATATAAGAAAGAAACAAGGGAAATCATGTTTACCTAATTAGCTGAAACAAAGAGAGATTAAGGGAGAAAAAGAATCACGAATCAACCACAACATGCCAATCTTCAATATCTTCTTATTCTTCTTGAACTTGAGAGCAAAATGGAGGGAAATAGGGTCTGTTTTGGTTCATTTAGGGGGAGGAAGGAATAAGGCCGAATAAGATGTGAATGAGAAAGGAGGTTATATGTTTATTTTAGGGTAAGGGGTGGACAAATATCTTTTATTTTAGGTAAAATATCACTTGTGTTTATCTCTTATTCAAAATTAATATGTGAAGGGTTTATCAAAGCAAGGATTTCGATTTTTCAAACTCAAAGAAAATGTGTGAGTCATTTGAATGAGTAGTGTGTGATTTTTAGGTTAGTCTAGGTTTAAGTTAGGAAGTTTTAATTATTTAGCCAAGCAAAGTTTAGAAAATTTTTAATTAATTACTTAGGATAAAATTCAATAATAAGTCCCTATTGTATAACATATAGTTAAATTACCACTTAATTATTCAATTTAACCTTAGGGTACAATTCAAATTAGGTGTAAAAATGTGAATCCGGATTTTAGGGTTTTACAATTCTTCCCCTCTAAAAAGAAAATTTCGTCCTCAAAACTGAAGTCACAGAAGTACAACGAGACGTTTAAGTTTAAGTCAGACGTAGCAATCCATAGGTTCGCATAATCGTAACAATTTCTGGTCCAAAGAGTAAAAAACTTACACGTAACAGATGTCAGTGAGAAACTCACAAGGAGGTACAGAATTCCAAACAAATGTGAAAACTAACAAATAACGGATATGAGTCCTAGTCCATCCAACGTACCAACCTCATGCATTTCCCAAGCGTCGTATGATCCCAATAAGTTCAAATTATATGATCTCGGTATTATCACGTTGATCAGGCGTCATAATACTTGCATCACATAACAAGTCCTTATTGTCATCATATTCTATCTCGGGTCATGACGAACCACATAACCAACATCACGTCAAAACAGATACACATACAGGTAGCAAGTAATACATCCAATCAAACTTACCATTCCACAAAGAAAGAAGGCCATTGTCTTGCTCGAGAAGGTTCCTCATGACTCATTACTGATGATCAAGAATAGCCTCAGGCTCACTAGAATGACAAGGTGCCGCAAAGTCTAACCTTACTAATACAAATCATATAAACATAATGGATGAAAATCGAGATTTATAAAACACAACGCGAAGTTGTAGTAATACTGAAGAATCAAGCCATAAGACTCCATCATCCAAGCGCGCCCAATCAAATGAAGCAGATGAATCTTCTCAGCATCTCCACGGTTGGATTATTGACCACAATATGCCCGAATCTTGGTAGTAGTTTCTCCGCACGTCTAAAGTACGCCGGCCATAGTTCCTTTGCTCATACGTCTTCCAAGTGTCCACCAGTTGAATCTTGTCTCCATCTTTGCTCCTCTGGTTGTTCCAGCCAGCTCCCTCCAGCAGCATCCTGATGTCTCCAGTAGCATGGGGGTGCGGCTTCGGCTTCGCGAACCTCTCCAGTTCAGAAACTGTTGCAGCAACGCGGGGTCGGATACACCATCTTCGACTCTACGAGTAGTCTCCATCTAAACGATCGACAAGAGAATGCGCGAGGACAAGACAGACAAAATCAAATGCGGAAGGAGGATCAAATCAGCGGAGACAAAAGAGTATCGGGATCAAATCTGAACGAAAAGTGAAAACAATCAGAAAAGATCAAAACAAACGGAAGCCTCATATCTACCTAAGTCCTCACAGGTCAATCCTAAGGTTAACAAGACGAAACCTTATCTCTGATACAATAATTGTAACACCCCAACCCAACAAGGGTCCGAATGTCACATTATGGAGTCATATCAGAACGTACTAATAAAATTTTGCAAGCGGAAGTCTTATAAAATAAAATACCAAGTCATATAAACGAATGACTTACAAGGAAAAATACAAAATCCAATATGTCAAAATGTAATATCAAAATAATGGTCTTCAAAAAGAGTCCAATAAGATAGGAAAAACTAGGGTCGGTTCATTCAAATGCTCCTACTCATGAAAGAATAAGCAAAACAAGTAACCAAACAATGAACAAGCATATCAGTCAACAGATTAACTAAACATAAATATGGCAAAACAAATAAATCAGATAATCATGATAGATATAAGCTAAACTGAATTTCATAAGCAGGCGGAAGCAACTAAATTGAATGTAAGCATGCCAATCACACAAGTCAGATAATCCACAGTTAATAAATAGAACAAGTATCATAACCAGCAGAAATACTAACAGTAGTATAAGCATGATAGTCACATGTATTAGGCAGGAATACCAAACAAACATCATAATTGAATGAATTAACTAAACAAGAATATAGCATTGCAACTAAACAAGTCAACTAGACATATAACATAAGTTGAACCATATTCCTTCATCAACCAGTAGCATGAACAGAAGTGTAAACATGGCAGATCAACAAGTCAGGTAATCATTAATTACTAAGCCAAACCTATATCGTAAGCAACGGAAAAATGCCAACCAAAGTACAAGAATTTTAGTCACAAATAGCAATTAGGAATACTAAATGACAATCATACCAAACAAAAATAACTGAACGAGGTATAATATGCTAAACGGATGAGTCAAATAATTACATACTAGCATGGCAAACGGGTGAATCAATTAGTCACATAATAGCATGGTAAACGATTAGTCACATATTAATCCTATAATAGCAGGGTAAACGGATGAAGTGGTAAAAAGAAGTATAAGCTTGGTAGTCAACTAAAAAGGAACGAGAGTATGACAAATCAATGAAATGAAGTATAGTATGGTAGTCGGTTGAATCACATAAGGATAATGAATGAATGAGTAATTGACGGAAAACTAAAAACGAGAAATATAGAATATGGTGCATTGTGGAATAACATGAAGTGTAACAAAGATAAAAGGTCATGAAAGGAAAATATCAGTAATCTACCACGAGCCCAAACAAATCAAATCATATCATATCATAAGTTACCATGGAGTAGCTAGCTCCCAAAATGTGAAAGACGTGTATTGCACACAAGCATCAGTCACCAGATAGATCAATCAGTCATATCATATCATATACAGAACAAATCTAGGATGCATCCTTACGCCCCTGCAAAAATATTAGTGGCCAAACATGTATAATAATTTTGAGCTCATAATATATATAACAGAAAGGGACGGGATGGTTCTTCACTCGACCACCCTGGAGTCATGCCATTGGTGCATCAATGACATGGCCATGCTACCTTCATGGCTAGGGAAAATGGTTGGGTATTAAACTGAAGGGCCAAAAGCAAGGTCAAAGTTTAGCAAATGTCTAAGTCATCGAAATAGCATAATCAAGGGTTCACAATAAAAGGTTCATAGCAAAGGTTTATAGTAAAGGGTCAATTCAAAGGTTCACATAAAATAGTTCAAGGTTCATAATCAAGATAGCTAAAGATCAAAAGATGTGTAAGAGGTCATGAGAAACTTTAAGAGAAAGGTTAGAATATTTGTACCTTAACGCCAATGAAAGGAAAGCAAACGAATGAATGAACACAAAGACACAATGTCACGTCTTTTTCAATGAATCTACACGGATTACGGTTCGCATATCATTTATATATTCAAATAGAAAGTTATTCATAGATTTATTGGCCATATACTTATTGTTAGGCTTGTATTACATATTAGGTTTTAAACCTCAATTCTGGACCCGTATTGGATGAATTTTCATGACTATTAATTGGACTCAAATAAATTTAGGAAATTTTCCAGGTGTTCCCTTATTAGTTAGGTTACTACATGAATTTTTGGGGATTTTATTACTGAGCTTAAGTATGGATTAGAAAATAATCTTTCCAGAACTGTCCAGAAAGTACCCAGAAACAGAGACTTCACAAGTTTGAACATGACACACCCATTTAGACACTTCATAAAAATCTACAGAAATTCCAGTAAGTCATATATCTCTTAAAAATTACCCTTGTACAATTATAGATTTTAACACCTTATTTTTTGAGAATTAAAAATCATAGAAACAGACAAACTTTTCACACCCGAAATTCAGATTTGACACATGAACTCCCAAAAATCAAAAGACTACCTTCCCGACCTCCAATTACTACGAAACTCGATATATAAGTAGTACACATGTAAAATTAGTTTTATTATCAAGAAACTCACAAAAACATGTCGTTATCAATTAATTATCACGTCCACAAATCGAGTAAAATTCTGGACACCACAGATTCACCAACAAAGCCATAACTCTACACACTCTTAATCACGAATCGACCCATAATTAAACCTAGGGTTTCCAATCTTGATTAGGTTCATTAATGACTCATTAATACACATATTAGGGCTACAAAAAATGATCTTATGGCTGGACAAAACTGATTCAAACAACAAAAGTCGTCACATAAAATAACAAGGTTGTCATGATTTTAAATGACATATTGTTGGATCTATGTACTCTAACCAAACTAACTTAAATAGCTTGTTAAGGTTTAACAACCTCGAATAAATCCTAAGTTGTTAACAATGAAACACTGAGCAAACTCTATTAAGTATGCGGAATTTACATAACAAAGCTAAGAAGAATAACTTTAACTTTAAACGATTTTATTAATAACTCTAACTCTGCTTATTATGCAGACTCTTTAACAACTCTAATAATATCGAACTTCTCTAAAACTCTAATAATATCACGTATGTCTAATATCAATCTAGGGGTCCTTTTATAGGCTCAAGGATAACCCTAAACGATTTACAATTCTTATCCTTGTACGTCAAGTAAACAATACATAGAAAGTTCTAGATAAACATAATTTTCTATCTTTAATCTAATACAACCGACTTATAATCTTTGCAGTACTTTGATGATAAGCAGTACTTTGACTTCTTGCAGTACTTTGACTTCTTGCAGTACTTTATTTAATCTTCGGTACTTTAATCTTCTGTATCCCAACAATCCTCCCATAACTTGAATTCTACTTGCTTGATTTCAAGTTCCTTTGTAGATTTAGCTTTAACATCTTTATCTTCAAAGAGGAATTGTTACTTTGTCTTCAAATTTTATCTTTGTAGATTCTCTACTTATATCATCATCAAAGTAGTGTTTATATGTGTAATTCTTTTCAGCATCAAACATCTATATTATATCTTTTCTGCAACATTCAGCAAGCTCAATCTTTTCAGCAACATAAGACAATTTGTACATTTAATTCAGTTAAGTTTCAGTCTATTCTCATCACTTCCAGGTGTGTAAACTCCTGTGAGAGGTGAATCATTGAAAATTTAATGAATTTGAGTTCTCTTTACCAAAGCCATTAACTCTGGAGTAGCCAAATGTTTTGATGTGTAAGATCATGGTACACTGATAACCATATGATTTTTAGCAAATCATCAGCTATCAACAGATTTGAGTTGTCTTTACCAAAAGTTGTACCCTTTTGGACTAGTTAGTTCTTTCATCATGGTGAACTAATTACCATATAATGGTTTTTCCACAGCCTTTACCACAAGCCATTTTCTTGTGGGCTAGCCAACTCTTCACATTACTGATATGGTGAGTTGATTACCATCCAACTTATTAGCAAGTTGTCAACTGAAAACGGATTTGAAATATCTTTACTAGAGCCGTTTGCTCATGGATTAGCCAATCCTTTTGTAACCATGGTGGATTGATAACCTATTGGTAATACCATCTCAAAAACTATTTATTTCTTTGAACCTTTGTTTCAAAACATTTATCACTTAACAAAAGTTTTTCAAAATCAGTAACTGGTTTAAAAACTTCAAGCAGTACTTTGATGAAAGTACTGTTTGATCAGCAGTACTTTGAATAAAGTACTGATATATCAAAATTTTAATCAAATAAGATTCATACCAGTTAGTCATCATCATCAGCAATTGTAGTCCATCTGATAAACAACTTGATAACCAGACATGCTATTTCATTATCTTCTTCTATTTCCATTCCATGCTCCAGCATCCTCCTCATAAGTTTTGGTGTAAGAGGATATCTTCTATCAGCTAACATATGAATCATAATTCCATCTTCTAGCTCTAGAACATGTACTCCAGATTCTTCAAAGAATCTCCAGCTAACAATCTCCCAATTCTCTTGATTCTTCCAAATTTCAGCAGTGCTTTGTTCTTCAGTTTCCCATACAGTTGTGAGATCTCCAAGCAATACTAAACCAACTCCTTCTGATGGATTTTGTTCAAAGTAATCTCGCACCACATGATATAAATTAAATAAATCCACTCTATCTATGATGTTCAATAAATCCCATAACCTATTGAACACTCTGAAACTTTCATTAGCTCTATGAAACATCAGATAACTTCCATCTTTGGATTCTACAACTTCAAAAGCAATAATTTGAGATCTGTTCATTTTCATCTCAGCATCATCTGTAGAATACTCAAAATCCACTATTCTTAAGTAATTCTTTAGTTCATCATTAGTATCAGATCTTAACTCAACTTTCTCTTTCTTTGATGACTGTATATCTTCAACTTCAGTTTTTCTTTTTCTTTTTCTATCTTTTTCTTTCCAAGCAGCATCATCTTTATAATCCTTGATGCTTTCAACACTTTTCTTATAAGCTTCCCTAACAGCATCATACAATTCTTTCATCTCCAAATAATTAAACCTCTGCAATCCTTTATACCCTTGACTTTTTAAATAAGCCATCATTGCATTTCTGTCTTTAGCTCGATTTGGCCTTCTTGGTAGAAATCTAACAGGAATAGGTGACTCTAATGGTTCATCAGCTTCAGCATTTAATTCCTCTTGCAATTTCTTAGCTGCTTCTCTATTCTGAGCTTCTTCAATTTCCTTAGCTTCTCTATCTTTAGCATTTAATTCCTCTTGAAACTTTCTAGCTGCTTCCTCATTCATAGCAACTTGAGCAGCTCTTATCTGAGCTAAAGTAGGTTTCTTTTTCTTCTTTGTCTCTATTAACTTGCCCTTTCCTTTATCTTTTGGATCAATAACAGGTTGAGAAACTCTTGGTTGTTCCTCTTCTTGTATTCCTGGAATAGTAACACCTCTTGGTTTTGATAAATCTTGCAAAATCTCAGCAATTTTATCATCATCACTTGCAGTGTGTATTCTTTGAGGTGTATCAGCTTCCTCTGGTATGACAGTTGTTGAAGGACCAGCTTCTTCTTCTAATACAGTAGTTGAAGGACCAGCTTCTTCTTCAAAGTCTAACACCCTTGGTGTAACCAATTCTTGTCTGTAAGTTCCAGTAAAAGCAGTACTTTGATCAGCAGTACCTTGATCATCAGTACTTTGAACTTGAACTTCAATAACTTGTTCCTCAGTACTTTGAATAACCTGTTCTTCAGTTTCTTCAGGCTGAATATTTGTACCTTGAACTTCAGTTCTTTCATGTTCTTCAGTATCTTCAGGTTCATTCTCCTTATGAACATCTTCTTTCAAATTCTTTTCTTCTAAATTCCTCCCCAATTGAAATGAAGATTGTTTTTGAACTTTTTGGCATTTAGTCTTCTTAAACTGCCTTTGCTCCTTCTTTTTAGATTTGACCCAAAGACGATGATGTTGAACCAATGGCCAAACAAAATTCTTGAGTCTTTGAAACTTGAGCTTCAACTTCTTAATTTGTTTAGCTTGAGCATCAGTTGTTTTCTTCAATTTGACTAACTCCCGTGTCAGTACATAATTATCCAATGTCAAACCTTCACGAGGTATAGTATGTGGATCATCTCCTTGAATTGGTGAATGTTCCGCTGGTTGTGAATCAGGAACAGATTGTTGAGGAGATGGAGAAGGTGAAACTGCAACATCAGCTTGAACTTCAGTACTTTGCGAAGCAGTACCTTGTGATGCAGTACCTTCTTGAGATGCAACACTCTGAGAAGCAGTACCTTCTGAAGCAGTACCTTGTGATGTAGCAGTACCTTCAGAAGCAGTACCTTCTCTATCTTCATCTTCTTCAGCATCAGCTCTAACAGCTTGAACAACTTCCATCATAGAAGTAGTTAAGGGAGTGTCCCTTCCAGTGAATAAATCACTCTTCCTAGCCATGAAAGTGAAAATCTTGGCTTGTTGTACCACAACAGGTAAAAGACTTGTAGGTTTAGGTACATCTGAAAGTTGTTTATTTAGGAATACTTGAACAAATCTTGGATACATCAACCATTTTGAACCATGAGTGATGTGTGAAAGCATTCCATCTAGAATTAGCCTTGAAAAATTGAAAACACGATCAGTAGCCAATCCTACTATAGCAGATGCTATATTAGATCCAAATTGCTCCCATGATGTACTTTTAGCACTAATACAATGAAGCAACACATGCACTAAAAACTTCCAGTGAGGACAAAATAAGGGTTTCCTGAATGTTGTTCAATTAAGGACCCTTCAACCAATATGCCCAAAAGTATCCCAAATTAGTTGCTTATCAAAACGAACAGCCCCATCAGCATCTTCAAACACTAAGTCTTCTCGAATAGAGGCTTCAGTAATCTTGACATTTTTCCCAGCAACCATAGCATGAATAGATTCTTCATCATTCTCCATATGAACCCTAGCAGTTTCCCAAAATTGTTGAATCCAGGGCTCAATAACATCGGGTTCTACTAAAAGCGCATAACTAATAGGCGATCCAGTAAGAAAATCGATAATATCATGAAAAATTACATTCGCTTCAGTCTTGTCTAAATTCGCCACCATGTTGTGTTTGGAAACAGTATTACGACCCGCCATTGATGATTATATGATCACAGTAAGAAATAGAACAAATAATATATGTGAAAGTGAGAGAAATATGGAAAAGATTAGGAGATATCAATATGAGAGGGAAATTCGGAGAGTAGTTATTTATAGGTGAGATTTGAAAAATCACAGCTTGTAATAACTAAGTTTTCCCCTCAATATGACCGTTGGAACAGTACTTTGATAAGACAAATAGCACTTTCCATGTGTGCAGTACTTTCCTTGGCAGTACTTTCCAAGCAGTACTTTCATAAAATCAAAAATCAGTATTTTCCCATTCTCTTCCTTACAATACCAAACACTTATAAAACAGAAACATCCTCCCCTCAATCATTGCATAGGACTATACTTACACTAAATATTCCTCCCCTTAAATATAGCTCAGTAATTGATCATTCCAATACTCACCACCAAGTGATTGAATCTTGAAACATCAAAGCCTTTGGTGAGTAGATCAGCTACATTATCATCTGTATGCACCTTGACAACATTAATGAGCCTATGCTCATAACAATATCTGATAAAGTGATGCCTAATCTGAATATGCTTTGTTTTGGAATGATAAACAGATTCTTCACAATGCAAATTGTACTCTCATTATCAATATTGATAGGAGTATTCTTGAAATTGAAACCATAATCCAAGAGTTGATTTTGCATCCACAACACTTGACCACAACTGTTAGATATAAGCTTTCACATACACATCAAACCATAACACAAAGTGGCGTATAAATGGAATTCTAGAGAGAGAAAGTTAGAGGTTTAGGGAACTTAGTGAGAGAAAATGAAAGATATTATTATGAGCTCCAACTCTCTACCTTGGGAGGTAGAGAGTATTTATAGTCTTACATAAATCGCCACACATCGGGTTGTGGATCAGGCATACAGTGGGTAAAGACCCGTCCGTCCTCCACGGTGTTACTTAACTAAGTACTACTTAACTTAAAAGAACTACGACTACGAGCTTTCTAACGATTACATATACTTGAGGTGACCGACTCTTTTAATACCTGGAATTTCTAATTCCTAACAATCTCCCCCTAAGGGAGGTCACCTCAATCATGCACCAAGATTACATTGAATACAAATTAGATATTACATTAACAATTGATCTTGCATTCTTGATGTAGTCTTTTGCTCCTAAGCTCGTAGTCATTAATTCTTCACATTGCATGTTTGGTTACTTCAAGTGGAGGTCTTTTACTGATCCACGTGATAATAAATTTGTGCCAGCATTTGAGATCATCAGCTATCAAAAATCTCTGAGACATCCCTTGTGGTGTTGGTATTATGTGATGTTGTGACATTAGGACCGACATGCTCACATCCTGTATCATGATGTTTTCTTATCAGAGTAGCGGAAGCATTTGTTGAATCTCGATATTGGCAGCAGCATAGCAGAAGCTTGGAGTGAAAATATCAGAGTCATTGATGCACTAATCATGATTTCTTTGAGTTGAATGTGTTAAGTGAGCATGCGGCTATGGATTGACCGCTTCATTCTGATCAGCTGCAAACGTCGGGCGTACCTGCATACAACAGTTAGCAATAAATCGCACGAAGGTGTCTTTGATCACTTTCGTTGAATTGAGGTACACGGCCCACGGTTCCCCGTTGATCAGTACATGTACTGCCTGTGATCAGGTATAATTCCGAAGAATTTCCTTGACAGGGTTTCGCAGCTGCTCTAGCTGTTCTCAAACCGGAACATCTCAAAGAAGACAACACGGAGTGAGTGAACCAGCGAATTTTAAGTCCACTGATTTATGAAAAGAGATTTGAAAAACAATCGTGTATTGCTCAATAGAAATTGTTTTTGCAATACAACGAAGGTTTTATTGAAAATCAATTATCAATCATTAAAACACCAATTGGTTTGAAAAATGAGTACACGGTCGATGTGCTGTATAAAACAGTTGTTAAGCACAAAGACCGGTTTTTCAAAGGTATCCGTCAATCCAAAACCTGAACCAGGATTGATTCAAGAGATTGAATCGCCCCATTGTTTCTGTTCAGTTGTCACATGGTTGATCTATATAATAGATCTCACATGCCACCTACCAGGAGCTTGTTTGATGTTGAATCCAGAAGGCTTTCCATCTTCATTGTGAATATGTATACACATCACTCAGATGTTCTGGCAATACCACAAGGATAATGCGTAGGACTGAACATATAATCTCTCTTTCCACATTGTGTGAAACAGAGAGTCTTCATTGAAAGTGTCCTAATGAGATTTATTGATGATCTCGTGGCTCTAGACTCAATTTTGTGCATATTTGGATCCTGAGCCGGAGACTAGGGAGAGGGTCTCCTTCTTCAATATCAACCATCTCTAAGAGAAAGTCGATAGATAATGTAGGTTCCCCGTGAGAATGAAACAAGTCCTTTTAAGAGGAACTTGAGTGGTTTGGAAAGTTGAAGTGCAGTGTGTCACTGGGTCCATGACGTCTTGTCTTCAATACCGATGTTACCATCAGTAGCATATGAATTGAACCCGGTTTCAGCCCTAAGGTTGAATAAATGGAGGGCTATTTGTTTTCACCCTTTCCTCATTCAATTATTTTTAATTCTTCAACCCCTTCAGTGCTTACCGAGACTTCATAGCTAGAACCTTGTTGGGTTTATTCCAGTACTAGCTCAGTCTTAGTCCACACTCTTCCCATATCTCATTTTTCTCCTTTTATCATCATACCTAAGGACTTCTACACTAACTAGTGGATTGTCCCTGGGTAGATCCCTCCGGTTCTGGCGGATCATGGGAACACATACCTAACCTTATCATCCTTATATCACCGTACATAAAGTAGAGTTGGTCGGTCTATTTGGTATTGTTCATCTGCCATTGGAACCAATTGAAAACCATTTGAAAATCAATTCAGATACTTGTGATATATTATCAAAGCATTTTGTACCTGAATTGTTTTTGATATTTGTAGAACGAGAACTCCCCCTCAACATGTGCATCAAGTATTTGAAAATGTTTTTGATGAGTGTCTAAATACTCATCATTTTTGTACAAAATAAACTGCAAAATCATCTGAAAACACTCAGAAACACATCAAAATGATGAAAATATCACAAATCAGTGTTTTATGTGTTTTAAATGCAAAAATATCAAAATCAGATGAAAAACGTATCAAATTTACAAAAATTGCAGTTTTAGTCCCCCAAGTTTCAAAAATTGTCAAAAACAGTCCCTGAGCACAAAATTTCAAAAGAAAAGTCATCAAAGGTCCTTTTAAAATCATAACTTGTCAAATTTAGTCCTTTGGTGAAAAATGTCAAAAGTTTGAGAAAATTACAAGTTTAGTCCTTCAACTTTGAAAATTGGCAGAAATGGCCCCCGGAAAATCTGAAAATGGCAACTTTGGTCCTTGCATTATTAAACTTTGTCATTTTTAGTCCTTGGAAGCAACTATGTTGAATTGGCAGTATTGGTCCTTTAATTTCAGAAATTACACTTTAAGTCCTTGGATAATTAGTAAACTTTAAACCATTTTGGACCCTTTCACACTTGGACCCCCTGTCATTTATCCCATTTGACCCCCCCTTTATTATTAACCTGCCCCAGTCAAACCAGTCAAAGCCCCCAAACCCGCCAAAAAGTCTTCTTCCCCTTTCCCCCATTTCCCTCCCCCTGTCTGCATACCCAACTCACCCTATCACCTCTCTTTGTCTCCCCCCACCTCCACCAAACTCCAAATGCAATAAATGCACCTCCAACATCCACACTCAATCTCAACTGCTCAAAAAAATTTTTCCCGCCAAAATGGACTCAATGGCCAAGATCACCTCTAATCCATCCAAAGGTCAGAAATGATGGTGGGAACTGCTTATGTTGGAGAGAGAAAACTTTTGAAGCTATAAAAAGGAGAAAAGAAGCAAGATTGAGGGCAGCTAGCTATATATTTTTCTTTCTAATGTCGTTTTTTCAATAAAATGTTTTAGTTTTAGTTAAAGGTTGTAATTTCAGTTTCTTGGAACATCATTTATGCTAAGTTATCTTTGTAATGTGTTTTGAACAACAATTCAAGTATTTTATATAGATTCCAATTTTCAGGACCACTGTTGAAAGTTTCAGTTTCAAACTCTATGTTTTAGCTTCTCATAAGCACTTGTTGAAATCAAATAAGCTAAGATAAGCTCTTTATAATCCTTGGCAAGCCTGTTGAATCAGTTTTAAGCAGTCTTGTAACTTGGTCAATGAAAGTCAACTTTTGGCTCAAATTGGAAGAGAAGCTGATTTGGGTAATGCAGATGATAGTTAATGGTTTAAATAGATTAGTATAGTGGTTCCTTGGGTTTGGTATTGGCCTGCAACACCAGTTGGATTCATAAAAGTAAGATTTCTCAGTTTCATTTTCATAACAGTTTCTATTTCTGCTTGTGCTTGAGATTGTAGTCATAGCCTGTTCAAATGTGTTCATTTAGCTATAATTAAGTCATTCAAGTTTAGATTGATCATTGGCATAAGCCAGTGATGCAGTTGGGTAGTTTTTGTTTGCAATTCACAGTTTTTAAGGGGTGTTTGGATTATGCATGTAATCTGTTTTAGAGGGTTATGCAGTAGTTAGTGTTTGTAGTTCTAAGTTTGTATAACTCTTTTGAGCTTATTTGGGTTTAATACTTGTGCCTTCAAAGTTCCAAAGTCAAAATCCCACCCAAATCTGTCTTGGCAGTTAACTGTTGAGATTTGAGAGTTGCAGACCATGGTTCTGTGATTAGAAGTCATAGATTAAGCTTGCATCATTGTTATTTCATCCATATATATCAATTCTAGTCATTAAATCAAGATCAAACTTGGAAAAAGTCAAAGTTCATCAATCTTTCAAAAAGTCAAATTAGCATAAGTCAGTTTTGGGTTCAACTAGTAAGATTTTTCATGAGCTCATTTCTTAATCATTTTCTATGAAAATTGTTGTTTTAGAAAGCCCTACTGCTCTAGTTTCTTATGTACATTTTATCATAATTTTGTGATTTTTCTACAAGCTCCAAATTAGCTCCTCTTTTAAGCCTTATCTGCCCTGCTCCTAACTCAGTTGGTACTGAGATTTTTCTCAGCTTTTGCAGACCTTGCACAGGGCTCACTTGAGCTCCTATGGGTCTGCAATTTGGTTTAGAAGCTCTCACCTAGGTCTAGTGTTAGTGCCAATAATTGGTTTTCTGTTTCCAGCTTATTTAGGTGCTTGTTCATAAGCTTAAACTTGCCCCCCCTTTCACTAGTTTCTGCCATAAGCTCAAATCATCAAACTGTTGAGCTTGTTGTTTCAGAGGGATTAACTTGTTGATTCTTGTTGCATTTGGGTTATTCTAGCTTATAGTAGCTTCTGCTTTGATTTGGTGCCTTTTAGACTCCATTAGCTTATCTCAAGTGCTTATTTTTTAAGCACTTGTGCCATCAGTTTCAGATTCTGCCACACAAGCCCTTGTTTTCTCATTTTTCCTAGCTTCCTAATAATGTTCTAGATTTTCCCTGAAATTTTCATATTTTTCTAAGTTGTTTTGCTATTTTTCTTAATTTAAATTAGTTTTTAATACTTTTTAAATAGCTTTTAATACAAAAAATTAAGAAAAGGTTCAAAAAATTAATTTTTCAATTTTCTTAAGTTTAGATAAATGTAAAAAGCTTAAAAAGTATTTTTCCCTAGTTTTCTCCTTTTATTTGGTATTTTTAATAATTTAAATTAGTTTTAAATAGTTTTAAATTAGTAATAAATATATAAAAAGTCTAAAAAAATATATTTTCAGTTTTAAAATCAGTTTTATCATATTTTAGATTTTTCTAAGTCTTAAGTTTATTTTTCTAGCCTTATTTTGTATTTTCTTCTATTTTAGAGTATTTATTAAATAGTATAAATAGTTTTTAATTAATAATAATTAATTAATTAGTTGTAAAAATAATTTTCTTTTTCTATAAATTTTCTTTTATTATTAGGTTTGTAAAAATGTATTTTTCATATTTTTAGGGTTAATATTGTATAAGTTTCACTTTTTATTTAGTACGTTTACGTTATTTTTATTTAAACGTAAGTTTTAAGTTTTAGGTTTTAAACGTTCATCACTTTAAATATAGTGATAGCGTTTATTTAATATCTTTTATCTTTTTAATTTTCTTAATTTGCATTTAAGTCGCTTTTATTTATTTCCTTTTTCAGTAGTGTAATATTCAATCCTAATCTTTTCTGATCGCTATCATTAGTGATCATTCTATCGTCTGATCTAGCGTTTGCACACCATTGAGTCTCCGTGGGACTTAACGACCCGGGAATCCCCTGTATTCTCTGATCTTCATTTGCATTTGTGTCTGAGCTGTTTTAAGTTGTTTAGACTTGACGGTTCGGACTCAATCAAAATTTTGGCGCCGCTGCCGGGGAGGCTTTAGCGTGTGTTTAGCCTTTTTCAGATCCATTCTTGTGCATATCCCATCTTTTGTAAAAAGTTTTTTGTAAAGTTTTCAAAATTCCAAAAAGTTCATTAACACTTTTCCTAAAGTGTTATAAACGCCAAAAATATTTTCATTTCTTTGTTTTTATCATCATGTTTTTCAAAAACACCAAAAATATTCCTCTTTACCCTCTTACCTTTTTGATTCTTCATTTCTTACCCTCTGATAACCTTTGATTCTTTCCATGTCTTATCCTCACCCTCTTGATTGTCAATGGTGTGGTGGTCCTTATAATGGTGGCAATTGCCCCAGTTGTTGCATGGTGGAATCAGGAAACGGGTCTGTCTATAACCAAGATCCCTATTCCTACCATAACACGACTGATTTATTCCATCAGCTACCACACTGTGAGACTCAGCAGTTTTACTGTTGTGAGTATTGTGGTGGTTCACATTCCAGTTCTGATTGTCAATCAGGAAACACGCTTGTCTATGAGCAGGTTCCTGATAACAATTATGACTACAACACATACCACTCACAGCCACATCAGTCTTACTGTTGTGAGTATTGTGGAGGTTCTCACCCTAGCTCGGATTGTCAAACAGGGAACCCATTTCCTTGTAACAATTACGACTCTTCATTTCAAGACCAACCTCCACAGTACCAAATGATTCAAGCGACTCCTCTTGAAACTACGACAGATCTTCTACTGAAGACTCTGGAGTTATTAAAAGAACTTAAGGAGGAGTCGGCTATGTCATCCCATAATCCAAATGAAAAATCCATGGAAGTTTTGTTAGCCGAAGAGCGGGATGCTAAATTAGATTCCCAGATTTCCATTGAAAACACTATTAGGGAATCAATTAGAATACAAAAAGCATTCAAATCTAGCTCTCGATTCCGTTTCATTCCTGATGACGATGATGATGAAGATATCCTTGATATCCTACAATTTTATAACAGTTCATCAAGTTCATCAGTTGAGACTCCTTCCATGATCCATCAGGGAGAAAAGACTATGATGGAATTACTAGTAGAAGAACAAATGTTAAGCATTAAACATATGTATGCTAGTCCATCTAATCTCCCTCAGTCTGTTGTTATCACACCTGATATTCCCACTCACTCTCTAAACATGGGGGATGAGCTTCTTAGCACTATTCCAGAAATGGAATCGTCTAGTGTTGAGGACCTTATCCCAATCCCGAGAGAGTCACAGGGAATTTCTGATCATCTGTGTGATATCCCTTTCCCTCTTGAGTGTTCAAATGACCATCTTGAGACTTTCTCTGATCTTAGTGACGATTGTGCTTCCTATGGAGACATCGAGTACGTTGAGGCATCACTTCCTCAATCTGATGCTGATTCCCTTTTTGAGGAGTTCTCCGGTGAACTCACTCACATCAATCCACTCTTTGATTTCGAAGCCGATCTGGGAGAGACTGAAAGTCTCATTGATAATGATCGTTCACTCACTTCTTATCCCAACAGTCCAATCGAGAATGTTGATCACTTTGTTCCCGAAACATTCAAAGCTACTTTCACCAATCCTCTATTTGAATTCGATTCTGAATTCACTTCAATTTCTGAGAATCCACTCTTTGATACTCAGACTGAGGATAGTGATGAGCTCACAATGGAACAAGAGTTCACAAATTCACATTATGTGATTGATTCTCTTCATGAGGAGTTCTCCGGTGAACTCACTCATATCATGACTCCGCTGGAGTATGATTGTTTGGATGGCAAAAATCATGATCGGGGGGAGAGACTCTCAATTTGCATAGTTATGACAAATCTTCCCACCCATTCTCCCGAGATGCCTTCCAACCCTAAGAGCTCAACCAAGAAAATCCAAATAAGTGCAATTGCACTTAATCCCGAGGAAGAAGATCTAGTTATGATTGTTATCATGATCTTCCTTCTTTTCTTCACCTATTCGGTGACTTCCTCTCTTCTTCACTCCTTCGGGAGTGAGGACACCATCTTTGACCCCGGCATTTCCATGTACCATTTGTGAGCCGGTTCTATGTATATCTCATCGGTGTGGAACTTTCACGTGCTTCAAATGTTTGTCCAAACATCTTGAATGAAAGTCCGATGGAGATTGTCTCTTCCACGTTGCTTCCCCATGAACCAATGAATTCGGGGTCGAGTCAAGCTAGCGACTCGGAAATCAAAAACAGTAGCACACGCCATATGGGTTTTCACCCATATTTCTGTCTTCTTACCCCCTTTCTACCACCTAAGTGTGGGGGTGATGCCCCACATGTTATATATATATATCTTAAAAAAAAAAAAAAAAAAAAAAAAAAAAAAAAAAAAAAAAAAACCTTTCTGAATAATGGCCGTAGTATTTCCCTTTTACGTTCTTTGTTTCGGCATAACCGCCGGTACTTTGAATATCGAGGGCGATATTCATTTCTAAGTGTGGGGGGGAATTCTCACGAATTTCATATATTATCTACCCAATTCCCCCGTTTTTGGCCAAATTTTTTTTTTTTTTTGGAGTAAGTGTTCTACACTTTCTCATCAGGTTATCAGTCCGCCTTGTCTGTAAGACAAAAGGATTGGCTAATCCAGGAGCAAACGGCTCTTGGTAAAGATTTCTCAAATCCGTTTATATGGCTTGCAATTTGCCCAAAATTGTATGGTTCTCAGCTCACCATATCCTAAAAAGTGAAGAGTTGGCTAGCCCGCAAGATTATGGCTTGTGGTAAAGGCAGTGGAAAATCCATAATTGGTAATCGACTCACCAAAAATAATGTTGATAATTTATCTAAGAGTTGGCTAGTCCAGAAGGGTACGGCTTCTGGTAAAGACAAAATCAAATCCGTTTACAGCTTGTGGTTTGCTCAAAATCACATGGTTATCAGTGTACCATGGTTCTTACTTGAACTGAAACATTTGGCTACTCCAGAAGTAATGGCTTTTGGTAAAGAGTTTAAAATCCATTATGTTTTCTCAAATCATTGCTAGGGACTAGCAATATCTCAGTGTGGGGGATTGATGAGTGTCTAAATACTCATCATTTTTGTACAAAATAAACTGCAAAATCATCTGAAAACACTCAGAAACACATCAAAATGATGAAAATATCACAAATCAGTGTTTTATGTGTTTTAAATGCAAAAATATCAAAATCAGATGAAAAACGTATCAAATTTACAAAAATTGCAGTTTTAGTCCCCCAAGTTTCAAAAATTGTCAAAAACAGTCCCTGAGCACAAAATTTCAAAAGAAAAGTCATCAAAGGTCCTTTTAAAATCATAACTTGTCAAATTTAGTCCTTTGGTGAAAAATGTCAAAAGTTTGAGAAAATTACAAGTTTAGTCCTTCAACTTTGAAAATTGGCAGAAATGGCCCCCGGAAAATCTGAAAATGGCAACTTTGGTCCTTGCATTATTAAACTTTGTCATTTTTAGTCCTTGGAAGCAACTATGTTGAATTGGCAGGATTGGTCCTTTAATTTCAGAAATTACACTTTAAGTCCTTGGATAATTAGTAAACTTTAAACCATTTTGGACCCTTTCACACTTGGACCCCCTGTCATTTATCCCATTTGACCCCCCCTTTATTATTAACCTGCCCCAGTCAAACCAGTCAAAGCCCCCAAACCCGCCAAAAAGTCTTCTTCCCCTTTCCCCCATTTCCCTCCCCCTGTCTGCATACCCAACTCACCCTATCACCTCTCTTTGTCTCCCCCCACCTCCACCAAACTCCAAATGCAATAAATGCACCTCCAACATCCACACTCAATCTCAACTGCTCAAAACAATTTTTCCCGCCAAAATGGACTCAATGGCCAAGATCACCTCTAATCCATCCAAAGGTCAGAAATGATGGTGGGAACTGCTTATGTTGGAGAGAGAAAACTTTTGAAGCTATAAAAAGGAGAAAAGAAGCAAGATTGAGGGCAGCTAGCTATATATTTTTCTTTCTAATGTCGTTTTTTCAATAAAATGTTTTAGTTTTAGTTAAAGGTTGTAATTTCAGTTTCTTGGAACATCATTTATGCTAAGTTATCTTTGTAATGTGTTTTGAACAACAATTCAAGTATTTTATATAGATTCCAATTTTCAGGACCACTGTTAAAAGTTTCAGTTTCAAACTCTATGTTTTAGCTTCTCATAAGCACTTGTTGAAATCAAATAAGCTAAGATAAGCTCTTTATAATCCTTGGCAAGCCTGTTGAATCAGTTTTAAGCAGTCTTGTAACTTGGTCAATGAAAGTCAACTTTTGGCTCAAATTGGAAGAGAAGCTGATTTGGGTAATGCAGATGATAGTTAATGGTTTAAATAGATTAGTATAGTGGTTCCTTGGGTTTGGTATTGGCCTGCAACACCAGTTGGATTCATAAAAGTAAGATTTCTCAGTTTCATTTTCATAACAGTTTCTATTTCTGCTTGTGCTTGAGATTGTAGTCATAGCCTGTTCAAATGTGTTCATTTAGCTATAATTAAGTCATTCAAGTTTAGATTGATCATTGGCATAAGCCAGTGATGCAGTTGGGTAGTTTTTGTTTGCAATTCACAGTTTTTAAGGGGTGTTTGGATTATGCATGTAATCTGTTTTAGAGGGTTATGCAGTAGTTAGTGTTTGTAGTTCTAAGTTTGTATAACTCTTTTGAGCTTATTTGGGTTTAATACTTGTGCCTTCAAAGTTCCAAAGTCAAAATCCCACCCAAATCTGTCTTGGCAGTTAACTGTTGAGATTTGAGAGTTGCAGACCATGGTTCTGTGATTAGAAGTCATAGATTAAGCTTGCATCATTGTTATTTCATCCATATATATCAATTCTAGTCATTAAATCAAGATCAAACTTGGAAAAAGTCAAAGTTCATCAATCTTTCAAAAAGTCAAATTAGCATAAGTCAGTTTTGGGTTCAACTAGTAAGATTTTTCATGAGCTCATTTCTTAATCATTTTCTATGAAAATTGTTGTTTTAGAAAGCCCTACTGCTCTAGTTTCTTATGTACATTTTATCATAATTTTGTGATTTTTCTACAAGCTCCAAATTAGCTCCTCTTTTAAGCCTTATCTGCCCTGCTCCTAACTCAGTTGGTACTGAGATTTTTCTCAGCTTTTGCAGACCTTGCACAGGGCTCACTTGAGCTCCTATGGGTCTGCAATTTGGTTTAGAAGCTCTCACCTAGGTCTAGTGTTAGTGCCAATAATTGGTTTTCTGTTTCCAGCTTATTTAGGTGCTTGTTCATAAGCTTAAACTTGCCCCCCCCTTTCACTAGTTTCTGCCATAAGCTCAAATCATCAAACTGTTGAGCTTGTTGTTTCAGAGGGATTAACTTGTTGATTCTTGTTGCATTTGGGTTATTCTAGCTTATAGTAGCTTCTGCTTTGATTTGGTGCCTTTTAGACTCCATTAGCTTATCTCAAGTGCTTATTTTTTAAGCACTTGTGCCATCAGTTTCAGATTCTGCCACACAAGCCCTTGTTTTCTCATTTTTCCTAGCTTCCTAATAATGTTCTAGATTTTCCCTGAAATTTTCATATTTTTCTAAGTTGTTTTGCTATTTTTCTTAATTTAAATTAGTTTTTAATACTTTTTAAATAGCTTTTAATACAAAAAATTAAGAAAAGGTTCAAAAAATTAATTTTTCAATTTTCTTAAGTTTAGATAAATGTAAAAAGCTTAAAAAGTATTTTTCCCTATTTTTCTCCTTTTATTTGGTATTTTTAATAATTTAAATTAGTTTTAAATAGTTTTAAATTAGTAATAAATATATAAAAAGTCTAAAAAAATATATTTTCAGTTTTAAAATCAGTTTTATCATATTTTAGATTTTTCTAAGTCTTAAGTTTATTTTTCTAGCCTTATTTTGTATTTTCTTCTATTTTAGAGTATTTATTAAATAGTATAAATAGTTTTTAATTAATAATAATTAATTAATTAGTTGTAAAAATAATTTTCTTTTTCTATAAATTTTCTTTTATTATTAGGTTTGTAAAAATGTATTTTTCATATTTTTAGGGTTAATATTGTATAAGTTTCACTTTTTATTTAGTACGTTTACGTTATTTTTATTTAAACGTAAGTTTTAAGTTTTAGGTTTTAAACGTTCATCACTTTAAATATAGTGATAGCGTTTATTTAATATCTTTTATCTTTTTAATTTTCTTAATTTGCATTTAAGTCGCTTTTATTTATTTCCTTTTTCAGTAGTGTAATATTCAATCCTAATCTTTTCTGATCGCTATCATTAGTGATCATTCTATCGTCTGATCTAGCGTTTGCACACCATTGAGTCTCCGTGGGACTTAACGACCCGGGAATCCCCTGTATTCTCTGATCTTCATTTGCATTTGTGTCTGAGCTGTTTTAAGTTGTTTAGACTTGACGGTTCGGACTCAATCAGTTTTGCACACGGAGGCAAGAGAAAGAATTAACTTCTTTGATTACCATTTTCTAAAAGATATCAACATCACTTCCCACATCAAATCAAGTAGATATAGCATTTCCAGGAAGGATGAGTTTCCATAAATTTGCTCCCCCTCAATATGTGCCTCGAGGTTTGAAAAGGGTTTTGCACATACTAGAGGGAACATGCACATTGAGATAAGTTGATCACATTTCAAATCATAGGTTTAAGATAGATGCTCCCCCTCAACATGTGCATGGAAAATTTGAAATCGTTTGTCACATGTGGGCAGGATAGCATGTACATCCTTATAAAACCATTTACCGAATTATCAGTTTAAATCCAATTTAAATCACACATTCTCCCCCGATCACAATTATCAAATCATTTGAGATTTGTGATCTCTTATAGATTTAAATTGATTTTGAAGGCTTTTAAGGGGAATTGTGACTTGATTATGAAAGTGTTTTAACTGATAAGGATCGGATTTTAAGACTTTAAACTCCATTGATAAAAGCATGCATGTATATCTTTTGAAAACAATTTAATGCCAAATAACTTTTTAATTTAATTGAAATCATTCTCCCCCTTAATCAATGACATAGGTTGTTGATTGAGAGATAGAGATTTTGACAAATAAGTCCTGATGATTATCAAAAATAGAGACCGAGTTATTTTTCAAAGCATTTGGTTTTCAGCAGATAAATGTTTATAGAATCAGAGCATGGAATTTGAAAACATGGTAAAACATGGCTCTGTTCTTTCTTTTAAAACCGGGTTATTGCCTGAAAAATGACAATAAACCATTTTATTTTTCTCTTTCTCCCAAAAATATATATATATATATATATATATATATATATATATATATATATATATATATATATATATATATATATATATATATATATATATATATATATATATTATATATAAAAATTCGAACAACATCTAAAGTCCCGTGTCATTCTTTGAATGAAAACATCAAGACCGTAGATATTATCGAATCGAGAGAAACATGACAAAATGACAATATTTTTTGAAGATTTTTCAAATTTTTCAAATTTTTTTATGGATTTTGAAAGTTTTATATTTTTCTATTTGATTTTTTGAAGGTTTTATAATTTTGTATTTTGTTTTTCGAATAAATATTTACAAGAGATAGATGGAGGAAACCTTTTACTCCTCGTCTTCCTCCTGAAGACGTTTGAGTGTTTCTGGTTGAAGGCTTTTCAAGCCAAGTCGTGGAAGAATAAACTCAAAACGTTCTCTTGGAAGAGCTTTGGTGAAGATGTCAGCTAACTGATATTCAGACCTCACAAAATAGAGTTCCACCACACCTTTTTCTACTTGTTCCCTGATGAAATGATGTCGAATGTCGATATGCTTTGCTCTTGAGTGTTGAACATTGTTGCATGAGAGAGCAATAGCACTTTTATTATCACAGTACAGAGGGATTTTGTTGAATTCAAAGCCATAGTCAGATAATTGAGATCTCATCCATAGGATTTGAGCACAACAGGATGACATGGCTATGTATTCAGCCTCTGTAGAGGAAATAGAAGTACTCATTTGCTTCTTTGAAGACCAGCTCACAAGCTTATCACCCAAAAACTGAGCACCTCCGGACGTACTTCGACGAGTATCTTGACACCCTGCATGATCTGCATCTGCATATGCTGTTAGTGACATACCGGTGTCTTTTGGGTACCAAAGTCCCATATTGATGGTTCCTTGGAGATACCGAAAGACCCGTTTAACCGCTTCAAGGTGCTTTTTAGTAGGCTTAGCCTGGTATCTAGCACACATGCAAACAGCGAACAAGATGTCTGGTCTACTAGCTGTGAGGTACATCAAGGATCCAATCATACTACGATATTTTGTTTGGTCAATCATGATCCCTGAGAGGTCCTCATCTAGTTTGGTTCGGTCAATCATGGGGGTGTCAACAGGGTCACTTGAATCAAATCCAAAATTCTTTAAAATCTCTGTTGCATATTTAGATTGATTTATGAAAATGCCTCCGGGACTTTGTGAAATTTGTAATCCCAAGAAAAATGACATTTGTCCCATCATTGACATTTGAAACATTGAACTCATTTCATTTGAAAAACGATCACATTCCATTGGGTCTGTCGAGGCAAAAATAATATCATCAACATAAATTTGAACATGAATTAAATGTTTGTCTGACTTCCTGGTGAACAATGTAGGATCAACTGCTCCTTTGATGAATCCGGTTGATAGAAGAAACTTTGACAGTGTATCATACCATGCCCTTGGAGCTTGCTTTAAACCGTAAAGAGCCTTCTTCAGACGATAAACGTGAGTAGGATGCTCTTGATTCACAAATCCTTCAGGTTGGCTGACGTAGACGACTTCTTTAAGATCTCCGTTCAGAAATGCCGTTTTCACATCCATCTGATATACTATCATGTTCTTACTAGCAGCATTAGCCAAGAAAATTCTGATTGCCTCGATTCGAGCAACAGGAGCAAAAGATTCTTCAAAATCAATACCCTCCTCTTGCCGGTATCCTTTAGCAACTAATCGAGCCTTGTTCTTCAACACATCACCATGCTCATCTAGTTTCACTTTGAAGATCCATTTAAGAGCTATAATCATAGCACAGTCTGGAGTAGGTACTAACTCCCATACATCATGTCGATCAAACTCATGAATTTTATCTTGCATGGCATTGAACCAGCTATCTTCATTCATGGCGGTTTTAACATCTTTTGGTTCGATCTTAGATAGTACGGAGTTGAAGAAGCACCATAAGGCATCGGTTGTAAGTTGTTTCCGGGTTGATACAGGACGAGAGGGATTACCAATGATGTTTTCTAATGGATGATCGTGAGTCCATTTTCTGAGGTGTTCATGTGGCAGTTGTTGAGGGACTGAGGTAGCTGAGTCGATGTCTCCTGAAGAAGATGGTTCTGATGATGATTCAGGAGCAAATATGTTTTCAAATGGAGCATCTTCAGGAGTAGCAAAGGGATTAACTTCATCATTGATGCCAGAAACATTTCCATGATGTACATTTGAAGAATGATGATTTGTTGATGAGACTGAAGGATCAGCAGCAGGTGCTTCTTGACTTAAAGATATTGAGACTGAAGGATTGACTTCATTCACAGGAATATGAGCATCCTCTGTTGTAGGGATCAACACCTCATTAGTAATTGAATCATACAGTTCATCAAACATAGGATCAAACAATTTCTTTAAATCATCTTCAGATGGAGGTACATATGGAGTTTCTTGTGAAGAGTTTGGAACAAGGGATGAACCAATGGGACTGTTTTGAAGTGCGGGTCCTGAGCTGGAGTGTCCAGGAGCCATTTGACCGGTCAGCTCATCAAACGTAACGTGAATTGTTTTCATGATATTTCGGGTTCTTTTGTTGTAGATTCGGTATCCCTTTTTGTTTGATGCATATCCTACAAATACTCCAATGTCAGCTTTAGCCCTAAGTTTGCCTAAGTCTTGACCCTCATTGGTTGGATAACACAATGCACCAAACACACGAAGGAAAGAGAGATTAGGTTTTCTGTTGTGGACAAGTTCATATGGATTTTTTCCATGTACAGTGTGAATTAGGGAACGATTTTGTGTGTAGCATGCAGTGGCGATTGCTTCAGCCCAGAGAAACATTGGAACCTTTGAGTAAATCAGCATTGTTCTAGCGGCTTCAACAAGAGTTCGATTTCGTCTTTCAACTACACCGTTCTGTTGAGGAGTTCGTGGAACACTTCTTTGATGGCTGATTCCAACGCTTTCATAGAATTCATTAAGTTGTTTGTTGACAAACTCAGTTCCATTGTCTGTTCTGATAATTCTGACGGTTTTGTTAAGTCGAACCTGCAGCTGTTTGATGAGTTTGATGATGATATCAGGAGTTTCATCCTTTGTCCTTAAGAACTTGACCCAGGTGAATCTAGAGTAATCATCAACCACAACTAACACATATTTCTTCCCAAAGATATTCTGCACCCTCATTGGTCCACATAAATCCATATGAATCATATGAAGAACTTCTGTGACAAAGTTAGTAGGTTTGGGTTTGTGGGCAAACTTTTTGCTTTTACCCAATTGGCATGCTGAACAAGGATGATCCTTTTCATACTTTAGTCTAGGTAAACCTACAACTAAGTCCTTTCTGGAAAGATCGTTGATGGTGCCGAAGTTCAAGTGATTGAGACGACGATGCCATAACCATGACTTTGTTTTTGAAGCCTTTGATAACAAGCAGATTGGAGAGGCCCTCATCATGTCATCGATAGAGATGGTGTAAAGATTTGAGCCACGAGTTCCTTTTAACAGTTCCTTACCATTAAGATCTCTAACAAAGCAGGTATGTTTTCTGAAGGCTACTTCTAGATCAGAATCACAGAATTGACCAACAGAGAACAGATTATGACCCAAACCTTCCACATAGTAAACTCTAGAGATGACACTATCACCAACAATATAATCTCCATAACCCATAATAACACCGAAATGATCATTACCAAATCTAACAGTCCCGATGAATTTGCTCACAAAGTTCATGAGCCGCGACCGGTCTCCAGTCATATGCTTGGAACAGCCTGAGTCCAGGTACCACAGAACGATTTGAACGATCTGCAGTTGAACACATACAAGAATGGATAACTGGATAATTGGGATCCCCATGCAAGAATGGGTTCCATTTGGTTAGTAACAATGTTTGGAACACCCACATCAAAAATAGAAGCATTCATATCAGAGAGTGAGGCAATGGAATCATTGTGAATAGATGCAGTACTAGTGTCTGTATTAGCCCTGTTCACAGTGTGATCACTTCTTAAGGGAATAGTTCTACCAGTAGGCATCCATTTTCTAGTGGGCTTTATCTGATTAGTCTTATGACCAACAGGTATCCAATAAAAGCCTAATTTTCTGAATGTTCTTCCTGTGGGTTTCCACTGTTTTCTAACTTTCTTTCGTTTTTGCCTTTTAGCCTTCTTAGCATGAATTTTTGCATTAACAATATTAACTGGACAATTAACATCATTAGGCAGAACATTAACACCACATTCATGATTTGAAACAGAATTCAAGCAGACATCAGTACAAGGTTTGCAAATAGTATCGGAATTCGAATTAATTACAGTACGCCTATGGCTAATACTAGAATCAACACGATTCGTTTTATTCAATTCAAGCTTAAAGTTCCTAGATTGTTATTCTACTCTCTTCCAGTGCACATTCTTAGCTTGAGAGGTCCTATCATTCCTTGTATTGTCTTGAGACTTTTACCAGCTCCATTTAATGTCACTGATTACTCCTGTAGAGGGAATGGGAACATTAGTTGGTTTAACTACTCTTTGCATCACCTGTTTAGATGTACTGGGGTCTGAACTACATGCAGGTGCACTAAGGTTCACTTTCTTAAAACTAGAGGTACTGAGATTTGTACTCCTAGAAGGCACACTTGAGTTCTCTTTCTTAGCATTGACAGATCTGGAATCTGAACTACTTAAAGGCACACTACGGTTCACATTCAAAACATTGGGAATCGAATGCATATCATACTTGGCATTAGGCATCGAGCATGGAATCAAAGGATTAACTCTCTCACCTAATGACTTTGGGCATATTGTGATCAAGCATTCTAAGATTTCTTGAGATCGTTTGGCATATAAGCATGCATGTCCAATTGCATTATCATGAGGTTTCTCTAGCTTATCCTCTTCAACAATCTCACGCAGACATTCTAGGCAATCCTTAAGGGATGAGAAGTATGTTTGAATAGCGAGTTTGTTGTTCCTTAGATGAGGAGGGACATATGTAACAGATAAAGCATATTTATTACAAGAGTGAACCTTTGATACAACATTCTCCCCATTGGTCATTGGCATTTTCCCTTTTACCTGACTCTTCAGATTCTCAATTTCCTTTTGCAATGAAGCTATTTGTTCGTTATTTTTGTTACGAGTGACTTTAATTGATTCAAATAACTCATTGAAATGACGTTTAACCTTTTCATTTTCTTCAAAAAAACTTTCGTTTTCCTTTTGTAAAGCATTTACTAGGTTTTGAAGATGAAACGTTTGAGAATTCTGAGAATTCTGGGAGCCTGTCATATTGTTCGTTTGACCCTTTAGTTGAGAGATTTGGGCTTTCAACTTTCTGATTGTGTTGCACTGAGCTTGAATATGTTCATCACGTTTGTTAATTTGAAAAACTGCATCAAACTCTGGAGCATCTGATGATGTCTTGATATTTGAAGTTTTGACATTTTCTTTAAGATGTTGATATTTTAATTGTAAATTAAAATACTCAACTTCTAGTTTAGAAAAATGTTTAACCAAATTGTCGTGATCATCCAGTTCAATTTTCTCGTTTAGTTTAGAATTAGATTTTTCAAGCTCAATGACACGATCATGGGAGACTTTCAGGGCAACAGATAGTTCATGAAATTTGGAAGCATTAATAGAGCATTTTGAAGCAGTGAAAAAAATATCTTGAGCAACACATTCAGTAATAAGAGTCTCATTTAAGGTATGCAAGTTCTTCCTCTCAATCTCATTATATTTTAGTGCACGCTCAAAATCACTAACTTCAACTACCATTGCATCAAATTCCTTTTCCATTCCCTTGATATCAGTTTCTATCCCCTTTTTAAGACTCTCAAAGTGATCTTTCAGAAGTTTAAAGAAAGGCATGACCTCAGTTAAATAACATTCTTTCATTTGCTCAAAACCCCTTTCTCCTTCCGTTATACCAGTGGGTGTGATCCTTTTCTTGCAAGTTTTCTCAAAATCAACAAATAGTTGAAATATAACATATTGGCTAATTAAGGTCTTGCTTTTAGTGGCAATTTTTCTAGGAACAAGATGCATTGGTGTATTAGGAGGATACACAGTCGCTCTAGGCATTTTCCAAAAGGGGGGGGGGTTTGTTTCAACAATATTTTCAGCTTTCTGCTTATCTAAATCCTTTTTCCAGAAAACTTGTTCGGGAGTCAACAATGTCTGAGGCTTAAACGTGTTCAAGGAAATCCAGTTTTCCTTCTTGTAGTCATGGGGAGTGATAATTATTTTTTTCTCTTTGCATTTAGGGTTATCTAATTTTTTGTTCATCCTTTCCCTAGTGACTTCATCTGATTTCTTATCTTCCTCAGTGCACTCAACGCAACTAGGTTTCTGTCTAGGTTTAAGAATCTCATTTCCATCATAGATCACACTTTGAGCTGCTTTTGCTATCTTTCCGTACTCAGGGTTGGGTTTATCTATAATGGGAACACTATGCTTATCGCTTAGAACTCTATGTTTAGTGACCATGTGAGCAGTCTGAATGGTGTTTCCTTGTATGTACAACTTGTTTTCAAGCTTATTTTTCAAAGTTTTCAGATTAGAAAAGTCTCTCAAGAGTTTTGATTCCTTTGCATTAAATTCTTGCTTAAGCATTTTCACATTTTCTTGAAGTTCTTGTTTTTGCTTAGCTGTTTTAGAAAGTTTTTCTTGCAAGGAATTTAATTCTTGTTTCAATACTTCTTCTCTAAAGTTACTTTTTCTAATGACTGTACGTACTTGGTCATCCATTTCCTGCTCACGAGTGGTCAACTCAAATTTTGCACGTTGTTCATAAATAGCAACACGTTCTTTATAGGCATTTAGTTCAGAAATTACAGAATCATCAGGGGCACATGCAGTGTATTCATCAAAAACATAGTCATTGTTGACTGCAGAAGATGCATCACTTGGTACACCTTCACTTTCACTTTTTTTCACGTATTGATCATATGGGATAATATCGATATTACCCATATTTTCAACATTTGATTCAATAGTTTCAGTTGATTGTACTTTGTCATGCATCTGTTGCACATCAGCATTATCGTATAGTTTTAATACCTCTGAGATGAGTTTGTCTTGGGATGGGCCAGCTAGTGGTAAAGAAGAGACCTTGGGAGAAACCATTGGAGAAATGCTAGCCATAAAAATTGTGTGTGCCGTAGGTCCATCATCCACATCAGAGTCGTATGCCTCAAAATCAGCGACTTGAAAGGCATTCTGATGATTGTGACCTATCTCCTGAATAGGCTGCTCATCCACATCTGCATCATAGGTCTTGGCATTGCCCTCAGCAAGAAACAGCAATTCCTCTTCATCCAAAGCAGCACCATTGTCCTGAGCTTGTGCCAGCAGCATCTTATCTCTGAAGTAATCAGCATTCTGTGGACGCTTTGGAGATGTGCAGTTCCTTGCAATGTGTCCCTCACCACCACAGTTATAACATTTGATTGGCTTAGCTTGACCTTGGTTACCATTCCTTCCTCGATTTTGGTTGCCAACATAACCTCTCCCAGCTCCACCTCTTCCCTGATCATACTGTCTTTCCTGAACTGGTTGCACCACGATCCTTCCATCTTTAACGGTGGCTTGATTGTGTGGGTTAGATGTTGTTCTGAGGTTGTTGTTGGTTTGTGGGAGAGAATTCCTGTTTTGACTAATCAGAAGAGCTAGTTGATTAATGAAGTTGCCCACGTGTGCATCAGCATCAGCTTGTTTGAACATAGGATCAGGAATGAGTTTGTGATTACCATTACCCAAGGGTATGACTTGTGATGCTTTGGTTGTGATTCCGGTGTTTGAGTAGAAGGCAGTTGAGTCATTAGACGAGCTTGTCTCTCCCTGGTTGGTTTTGAACTGATTGAGAATCAATTTTTCAAACATAGCATGTCTCTCATTCTGAAGGAGGAAGGCATAGAGTTGCTCATAGTTTGTATTCTTCAATCCTTTAGTGAGCTTCACAGCGGTGACAAACTTGTGCCATTCGGGATTCATGTTGTTCACAAATTTTGAGTTCAGCTGAATGTTAGGCATAGTCATTCTTATGTTCCTCATGTCATTCACTAACTTATGAAATCTCACATAGTACTCATAGACATTCTCATCTGGTTTCATCTTGAAGTGTTCAAATTCGTCATAGAGTTGGGATTCTCTGTCTTCCATAGTTAATTCTGAACCTGAGAGAAGCATCTTAACATTATCCCAAACTGCCTTTGCATCAGTGTTATGATTGATCAGCTTGTAGATGTCTTTAGGAAGACCTTGAAGAACAATGTTTGAAGCCCTGATATCTGCATCGAATCTCTTTTTATCCTTATCATCAAGCTCATCATACATTTTAGGTCTGTCCATTCCGTAAACAGGAGTACCATCTTCATTAGTATCAAGTATGTCTCTAGTCGTCTCAACTCGATATGTTCCTTCATCAATGGATTTGAGAATGTTGACACCATTTTCCTTTCCAAGGCAGTACAATCTGATTCGTTGAGCCCAAGAATCGTAGTCAGTTCTGTCAAGCATGGGTGGACGAGTATCTGACCCAGCTGCTTGAACATCCTCTGCAACAATGGAGATGATAGTAGGAACGTTGGTAGACATGTTAACAGATAATACGGGATTTTATAACTCTATGATTAAACCGAGAAATAGATTCTTTCACGGGATTTTACTAAATCAAGAGAAAACCGTAAACAATCACCCAAGTCGCTAGAAGATAATGCACCAAGTCGCTAACACTTAATTCGCTACACCACTAAGTCGCTAGAGTCCCAAGTCGCTAGACAAATTCAAGTCGCTAAGTAGTAACTCGCTAAGCCTCAAGTCGCTAGCAAAATTTTGGCAGCAATTCGCTACTCAAGTCGCTAAAGATACAAGTCGCTAAAGAGCAACTCGCTACAGACCAGGTCGCTACCACCAAGTCGCTACCACCAAGTCGCTACCCGTAGTGGAGAGTCCACTACTTGTACTGTAAATCGCTAGATCTAAGTCGCTAGGTCTAAAACTGTAACTCGCTACAAATTTGTAAAGCAAGTCGCTACGAAGAAAGTAATCCGTGAGTTAAGTCGCTAGCAAGAAAAAACCACATAAACATCACTTTTCAATCCAAAAACAACCCAACCAAGATGATTTAAGCTTACCAAATGAAAACCAACACACTTGTGATGATTCTAAACATAAAAGTACTAACAAAATCCAAACTTTAACACAAGAAATCAACCAAATGATGCAAAAACCACTAAACTTTTTCAAACTCAAAAACCACCTAAAAACCACTAGAAATCCAAAGATGTGCAAGATATGATCTAACCATGGCTCTTGATACCAATTGTTAGATATAAGCTTTCACATACACATCAAACCATAACACAAAGTGGCGTATAAATGGAATTCTAGAGAGAGAAAGTTAGAGGTTTAGGGAACTTAGTGAGAGAAAGTGAAAGATATTATTATGAGCTCCAACTCTCTACCTTGGGAGGTAGAGAGTATTTATAGTCTTACATAAATCGCCACACATCGGGCTGTGGATCAGGCATACAGTGGGTAAAGACCCGTCCATCCTCCACGGTGTTACTTAACTAAATACTACTTAACTTAAAAGAACTACGACTACGAGCTTTCTAACGATTACATATACTTGAGGTGACCGACTCTTTTAATAACTGGAATTTCTAATTCCTAACAACAACAGCTTGCAGCAGCCACATATTCTGCTTCAGTTGATGATGTTGCTGCAATTGTCTGTTTCTTGCATTGCCATGAGACTAATCTTCTTCCAAGATATTGGCATCCACCTGTGGTTGATCTTCTGTCATAGTTATCACCTACATAATCACTATCTGAAAATGCTTCCAAGTAAAAAGGTAAATCCTTTGGATACCACAACCCCAACTTAGGTTGTTGTTTCAAATAACAAAAAATTCTCTTTACTGCATTCATATGAGAAACCTTTGGTGAGACTTGATATCTTGCACATAGACAAACAGCAAACATAATATCAGGTCTTGATGCAGTAAGATACATAAGACAGCCAATCATTGATCTGTATAACTTGACTTCAACTCGTTGTCCATCTTCGTCCTTGCCCAATGAGTTGATAGATTTAATAGGTGTAGTAACAGGCTTCATGTCATCAAAATTGAACTTCTTAAGTATGTCAGATACATACTTGTCTTGACTTATGAAAATTCCTTCCTTTGACTGCTTAACTTGAAGTCCCAAAAAGAAATTTAGCTCACCCATTGAACTCATTTGAAATTCTTTCTGCATCACCTGCTCAAACTCCTTAACCATAGACTTTTTAGTAGCTCCAAAGATGATATCATCAACATAAACTTGTACTAACATGATATCCTTCTTGTCTTTCTTGATAAACAAAGTCTTATCAATAGCTCCTCTCCTATAACCATGTTGCAATAAAAAGGTAGAAAGCCTTTCATACCAAGCTCTAGGTGCCTGATGTAAGCCATACAGAGCTTGACAACTTTGTAAACTTTGTTTGGATGTTTAGGGTCCTCAAAACCAGGAGGTTGTTTGACATATACTTCCTCTGTAATCTTGCCATATAAAAATGCACTCTTAACATCCATTTGATAAACCTGAAATCCCATATAAGAAGCAAAAGCAAGAAAGATTCGAATTGCTTCTATCCTTGCTACAGGAGCAAACACTTCATCATAATCAACTCCTTCTTCTTGTCTGTAGCCTTGTGCAACTAACCTTGCTTTGTTTTTAATAACATTCCCTCTTTCATCTCTCTTGACTCTGAACACCCATCTTGTACCAATGACCTTCTTACCATCAGGAAGATCACATAATACCCAAACTTCTTGAAGTTTGAATTGTAGTAGTTCTTCTTGCATAGCTTCAACCCAACTTTCTTTAGTCAGTGCTTGAGCAATATTCTTGGGTTCCTCTTGAGAGATAAAGCAAGTAAACAGGCATGTTTGATGATCCTTATGATTCAGCCTGTTCTGTTTATAGACAAAGCTAAGTAAAGCATTATGAGGTTTAGTAAAACTCTTAGCTTTGTGTCTTGTCATCACTCCAGAAGTAGAAGGACCAATGATTTGATCAGTAGGATGATTCTTATGAATTCTTAAGTTTGGAGACTGTGGAACTCCATAGGTATCATCCAAATTAGTGAAATCAGCATCTTCATTGGAATCTGAGAAAATACCTTCAACATCAAACTCATCATCAGTATCTTCTAATCCAGGCATGGTAGGATCATCCAAATCATCCAAAGTGCTGGAAACTGGTGCAGCAGTACTTTGGTCAAAAGTACTGTCCAAAGTACTGTAAGAGTATTTTGCAGTTTTGCTCTTTGTCTTTGCTTCTTCATAAGCTCTTCTTTGTTCATCAGTATAAGAATGTGCGAAAACATCTTGAAGAAGCATCTGATTAAGTTCTTCTTGAATAGATTGATCCTCAGCAGACAATGAGGATTTTGGCTTATCAGTACTTTTCATTGGTTCCACAGTAATTGGTTCTTCATCAGGAACAACATCAGGACTAATATTAACTCCATGAACAACATACTGTAAATCTTCTTCATTGTGTACAGGTTGATTTTCTTCTCTAACAGGTACATAGTTCATAGAAGGAGTTAAAACTTCAAGATCAAACATCCAATCAGGACCTTTACCCTTCTGATTGTTTTGATCTTCTAAAAACTCAACATGAAGACAATCTTGAACCTTCTTAGTGACTCTGTTGTACACTCTAAAGCCTTTACTGTTGGTACAATATCCCAGTAAATAACCTTCTTCTGACTTGCCATCAAACTTACCCAGATTATCAATTGTATTCAAAATAGTAAGAGGGCATCCAAAAGGCTTCATAAATCGAATGTTGGGTTTATTGCCCATCAGCAACTCATAAGGTGTCTTCATTTGTGGCTTAGTAACTGATACTCTGTTAAGTACATAGCAAGCAGTACTTACAGCTTCAGCCCAGAATTGAATAGGTAGTTGTGAATCTGCTAGCATGGTTCTTGCTGCTTCAATCAAAGTCCTATTCTTTCTCTCTGCAACACCATTCTACTGTGGTGTTCTGGCAATACTGAACTCCCTCTTAATTCCTTTGTTTGCACAAAAGTCATCCATAAGCTTGTTCTTGAATTCAGTTCCATTGTCACATCTAATACCTCTAACCTTGAGTCTTAATTGGTTTTCAAGTGCTATTATGAGAGTCTGAATAGCATCAAAAGTATCATCTTTAAATCCTAAGAAAAATACCCAACTGAATCTACTGCAATCATCTGTGACAACTAAGCAGCACTTCTTCTTGTTCAAACTTGTAACAGATACATGACCAAAAAGATCCATATGTAACAGCTCTAATGGTTCTCTAACAGTCCTTTCCTCAAGCTTCTTGCAGGAAGCTTTATGTTGTTTACCCTTCTTACATGCCAAACAGGAGTGATCATTCTTGTAATTCTTTGAAGGTAAACCTCGAACTAAATTTCCTTTGACCAGTTTGTTGATATTCTTGAAATTCACATGGCCCAATCTTCTATGCCATTGATGTGCTTCTTCAGATGTTGCTTTTGCCACCAAACATGTGGCTCTCCCATAAGAATGAAGACTTTTCATATCTAGACTATACACATCATTGGTTCTTGGTACTCTAAGAACTATCAAGCCATCATCAACAGACTTGAACTCAGGGGAAAGGATGAGACATTCTGTGTCAGTGAATAACATAGGATGCTTTTTATCACAGATTTGAGAGACTGACAATAAGTTGAACTTGAGCTCCTTCATATATCTAACATTCTCAAAATCTATACGCCCTGCTTTGATGGTTCCTTTTCCAGTAATTCTTCCTCCATTGGAATCATTCCCAAATGCAACTCGTCCTCCACTAATAGATCGAAAATCTGACAGAATCTCCTTGTCTCCTGTCATGCTTCCAGAGCAACCACTATCCACAATAAGATGATCTTTAAGCTCCTCTTCTGGGTTGCCTTGCACAAAGATTTAGAGAGTTAGTTTCTTTTAGGAACCCAAGCCATTACTGACTTGTGTTCCCCTTGTGGAGTTACAAACTCAAATTCTTTGAGTATGTAATTCCCACTATTTTTTAAAACATGATCCAGAATTATCTTTTGATTTTTAGCATGTGGATTTTCAAAACTTTCTGGATTTTCAACAGAACTCTCTTTTGCAAATTCATTCTCTTTTTCTTGTATTATAAAAACATCTGATTCACTTTTTGTTGAAAGTACTGTTTGTCCCTCTGCAGTACTTTCTCTCTTAACCCATTCAGTTTTAACACTCGGTTCCTGTGATTTAGATTCCCTATGTGAATTATAATACCTTCTAGATTGATAATAATGAGATCTCCTAGGGTTCCTGTTCCAAGCAGTGTTAGCAGTACCTTGTTTGAATTGAGCAGTATTTTGAGAAGGTACTGCTTGTGAAGGTACTGGTGATTTAGAAAAAGGTCTTCTCTAGTAAGGATACCTATGGTCTGGTGAGAAATTGCTGTGATTAACCTTATTTGAATTATTCCAGACTGGTTTGTTCTCTCTAGGTTTCTGGTTGGCGGACCTGTTCTTTGAAAATTTTCTAAGGTATTCTGAGTGATGTTCACAATCCTTGATTAAATGATTAGGACTAAAACACACAAAACACAGTTTTTGACCCATACTCCCAAAGTGACTTCTTCTATGTCTATGACCAAAACTATTTTTCCTTCTAGGTGAATGATTGAACCTGTTTTGACCAAAGTTATCCCAAAAAGGTTTAGCAGTACTGTTTTGAAAAGGTTTTCCTGAAGGTACTGCTTGTGGAGCAGTACTTTGAGTTGAAGGTACTTCTTGACTTTGAATATTGTTTTCAACAATTTCTTTTGGGTTTCAGACCTAGATTGACCAATAAGCTTTTTCCTAAACTCTAGACTGTCTACATCAAAACGTGAAACATCAGGTCTTATGGGTTGATGACTACCTATAGGATGTGGGACAGCATGATAACCCTTGTCTTTCTTATATTCTGGAGGTGGTTCACAAATTGAATCCTCATTACTAGATGTGTCTACATAATTAATGAGTTCATCATCACTAGTGGTTATATCCTTTAGGCCATCACCAGATGGATTCTCTTCTATGTTATCAAAGTCCATACCAAAACCTAAGCCAGTTCTAATATATGATCTTCTTTGTTTTTGAATATAAGTAACATGTGACAGACCAGATTCTTTCCAGGCATCAAACTTTGCTAACAAATCATCTCTTTCCTTAGTTAATTTCTCTATTTCAGCAATTTTACAATTTAGTTTCCATTCACTTAGTTTTAACTAGTAATCTTGTTGTTCATACTTTTCAGCCCAAGCCATTTCATTATTTTCATGTGTTAATATTTTGGCTTCCATTGACTCTAAGGTTATTTGATAACCAGCTACCTCAGACCTAGCCCTAACACAATTATCTCTTTCAATCACATAACTGCCAAGTAATTTTTGATAAAAATCATGACAATTCGAGCATACCTCAGAGATAGGGGTTGAACTTGATGAAGTAGCCACCATTGCAAGCAGAACAGGATCATCTTCACACTCCAAGCTCCAATCAAATCCTCCAAAACCATCTCCAGATTCCAAAGCAGCATGATCAGCTTCCTCATCAAAGGCAGTGCTCCAGTCCAATTCTTCTACTGAATCTTCAACTGCTTCTTCCACTGCTACCATACAGTAGGTCACCGGTTCATCATCAAACTCTTCACTCCAGTCAACCTCTGATAAATTCTCTTGAGCAACCAAAGCCTTTGTTTCAGTAATAGGGATTTCTTTTAGCTCCAGCTTTGGTTTCTCAGTCATCCTGTTTGCTTGATACTTAGCAAACCTGCACTGCCTTGCAAAGTGTCCAGTCTTTTGACAATTGAAGCATTCAATTTTGGATTTGTCAAAAGTGATTCCCTGTTTTGGTTTGAAGTCAATGCTCTTTCCTGTTTTCTTCATGTACTTCTTGATCCTTGCAGTGATCAAAGCAACTTGCCACCTGATATCAATTTCTTCTAAAGCATCCTCTTCAATCTGGGAGAGATCTTCTTCATAAATTACAGGTAAAGAAGCTTGTTGAGCAAAGAAATAGCACACAACTTCATCTGAGTGCATGGTAGTAGTGGGTGGGGCTTGTTGAGCATAGGTGGGGGGTGTAAACAGCAGTACTTTGAGTTACAGTACTTTGAGTAGGAGAAGCAGTACTTTTGGTGGAAGTACTGCCCCTCTTTTCAGATGATAGAAAAGCAATACTGTGAGATTTGGAACTGGTTTGACCATTCATATCATGCTCATACACCTTTAGATGATTGTAGAGATCATCAAAGTCCATAACATCCAAACCTGGTTGTCCTCTGATCATTGTAGCTATCACATGCCATGGTGATGGCAGACTCCTTATGAACTTGAGATTAGCATCTTCAACTGAAACTTGTGCTTTGTATAATTCCAACATGTTTAGGAGATTTTGAAATCTATCATATGCAGCATCAAGACTCTCTCTTTCACCAACAGTGAAAGTTTCAAACTGTTGCTTCAACAGATTTATGTGCATCTTCTTAGAAGCTTCATTCCCTCCAAATCTTGTCTTGAGAGCAGCCCAGAGCTGCTTAGCATCTTTAGCATCATGGAACTTGAGAAGATGACCATCTGGAATGGCAGACAAGAGAATATTGAGTGCCTTCTCTTGATTCCTTAATGTTGCTGCTGGTAAGACTGCCTTAGGTGCTTTGGGTTGTCCAGGAACATCAATAGTTTCTGGAACTTCTTCATTACCATTGACAATTACATTCCATAGAGCATGGTCTATAATGGCAATGTACTGCCTCATCTTCATACACCATAGGTCATATTCGCCCTTCTTGATGACACGAATCCTCATTGAGGTGATGGAAGGTGGTGGAACAGAATCAGTCGACATCTTTAGGTTTTAGGGTTTCTTCTTAGTCAGAGTTTCGACACAAGCTCTGATACCACTTGTTGGATCGATGTACTCTAACCAAACTAACTTAAATAGCTTGTTAAGGTTTGACAACCTCGAATAAATCCTAAGTTGTTAACAATGAAACACTGAGCAAACTCTATTAAGTATGCGGAATTTACATAACAAAGCTAAGAAGAATAACTTTAACTTTAAACGATTTTATTAATAACTCTAACTCTGCTTATTATGCAGACTCTTTAACAACTCTAATAATATCGAACTTCTCTAAAACTCTAATAATATCACGTATGTCTAATATCAATCTAGGGGTCCTTTTATAGGCTCAAGGATAACCCTAAACGATTTACAATTCTTATCCTTGTACGTCAAGTAAACAATACATAGAAAGTTCTAGATAAACATAACTTTCTATCTTTAATCTAATACAACCGACTTATAATCTTTGCAGTACTTTGACTTCTTGCAGTACTTTGACTTCTTGTAGTACTTTATTTAATCTTCAGTACTTTAATCTTCTGTATCCCAACACATATACTTCCTATTCAATTTTAACGAGACAAACACACAATAACATGATCTTAACAAGTATGCTTAAAATGATTTCAATATGATTTTTATGTGTTTATATATGTGTGGCTCGTATATATAAGAAAGAAACAAGGGAAATCATGTTTACCTAATTAGCCGAAACAAAGAGAGAATAAGGGAGAACAAGAATCACGAATCAACCACAACATGCCAATCTACAATGTCTTCTTATTCTTTTTGAACTTGAGAGCAAAATTGAGGGAAATAGGGTCTGTTTTGGTTTGTTTTGGGGGAAGAAGGAATAAGGCCGAATAAGATGTGAATGAAAAGGGAGGTTATACGTTTATTTTAGGGTAAGGGGTGGACAAATATCTTTTATTTTAGGTTAAATATCACTTGTGCTTATCTTTTATTCAAAATTAATGTGTAAAGGGTTTATCAAGGCAAGGATTTCGATTTTTCAAACTCAAAGAAAAAGTGTGAGTCATTTGAATGAGTAGTGTGTGATTTTTAGGTTAGTCTAGGTTTAAGTTAGGAAGTTTTAATTATTTAGCCAAGCATAGTTTAGAAAAGTTTTAATTAATTACTTAGGATAAAACTCAATAATAAGTCCCTATTGTATAACATATAGTTTAATTACCACTTAATTATTCAATTTAACCTTAGGGTAAAATTCAAATTAGGTGTAAAAATGTGAATCCGGATTTTAGGGTTTTACAGTAGATCTTTCAACTAAAGGGTCTAATTACTAGGATAAAGTTTTAAATCACAAATGATGTCATTGTTACAAAAGTTCTAGATTGAAAGATTAAGGGATGGATGCAAGAGTGCAACGTCGTACATGGGGTCATGTGTCATCGCCAAATTTTCTAGCTTCTTAATACACACACCCTTTTTATCCAACTTTTTGAGGCAGGAACCTATATCATGTGTTTGATTTGAGTAATTTGTTTGGCAACTGAAGTTTTCCAACTTTTCAATGCAGGCAACCAATCATCTCATTCATTATCTCGAAGATGCTTCAACTACAATTACGTTTTTCGTGGATCTAATCGTTATTATATAATGTCATGTAATAATTTGTAATGTGATATTTATTGAGTTAATGAAATGTATTTGTTACTGTATTGTATAGACGTTTCTATCTAATATGATATGATGTTATCATAATTTATGATAACTTTTGTTAAATAACAACTGGAAGAAAAAATACATTAATTTAAACTAAAAACACTTGAAACAAACATTCGAGATTTAATGCCACAACATCAAAGATTTTTAGATGTGTAATACCATAATTTCTTTTTTTCTTTCTTCAACGCTCCTTTGTAGCTGTTGGATATCACTGTGTAGTGTAAGAATTCTTTTTTCATCTTTTGCTACTTTTTTCATCAATAACGCGACATAGCTCTCCTCACCAAGACGAACTTGTCTTTTTATGGCGTTCAATTCGATATCAGAAGGCGTTATATCAGTATCCGAATTGATGAAGATTCATAATTTGACTGTTAGGAATTATTAGAAATAATGTAATAGTATAGTGCAGTTCCTACTGATAGGTTCCAACTGTTAGTTATGTTTCTGCTGATAGTGCAGATTCTGCTGATAGTATTATTACTGCTGTTAGTTATTGTTTCTGCGGATAGTAGTATCCGTATTACTAGTATATAGTTAGGATATGCATGAGTTATATTAGGAAAAGATAATGCATATCTTATTCACGTTTTGTAATGGGCTGTATTAGGGTTTCTTGTAGTATAAAAGAAACCCGCGGCTAAGAGTTTTGTACGTGCTTGAAAATATTCTTAGTGAATTGATATAGATCCATAGAGGATCAAAGTATTTAGTTGTTATTGTCTTCTTTAACTCTTGTGTTTATATTCCGCGTAAGCATAAGTTTATAAGAGATTATCCATAGTTTACTTGTGATTACATAAGTATTCTATCCGTTCGTTAAAGGCTCAAAAGATCTATCTAGGACTGATCCAACAAGTGGTATCAGAGCCTGGTGAGAATCTCTGTCAAAGAAGATCATGTTTGTCTCTCAATAAATATTTTGAGCCTTTAACAAACGGATAGAATACTTAGCATTATTGAGTCTGAGTGCTGCTCTCTAAAAATGTCAGAAAGAGGAGATGATTTGGAAACCCTTGAGAGCATCACTCAGACTCAATCAATTCAAGAGGTTGTTACCACCACCATGTCAAACAATAATTCTAAGTTTCCCTATCTCAAGAAGGACGAATATGAGATATGGGCAATGAAGATGGAAAATTGGATCACTAATAGTGATTATCATCTCTGGAATGTTGTTCTAAAAGGTAACAGTAGAAAGAAAACGAGAAGAGATACTAAAGGGAACATAATAATTCTTCCTCCTATGTCTGCTGATGAACATATTGCAGTCCAGAGGGAAACCAAGGCAAGGGCAATCTTGCTTCAGTCACTTCCAGATGACCATATGGGTGATTTTCATCACCTTGATGATGAAAAGGAGATTTTGTTGGCCATCAAGGCAAGGTTTGGAGGTAATGACAAATCCAAGAAGATGAGAAAGACAATATTAAAGCAGGAGTTCAAGATCTCTGAAGAAGAAGACATACACAAGGGGTATGATAGGTTTCGAAGATCTTGAGCCAACTTAATCAGATGCAGTCAAAACCAGACAATGAAGACTGCAACACCAAGTTCCTAAGGGTTCTACCTTCTTCCTGGAGGCAGGTTTGCAACACTCTCAAGGCAAAAGGTGGCCTTGAGTACTTAAGCTTTGATGACTTGTACAACAAGCTCAGGACTCTTAAAATTGATATCAAGGGTCACTCAAGCTATTCTCTCACTCTAACTAATTCAGCATTTGTTAGTACTACTAGTGCTAATACCAAGATGTCTGATAGTCCCATCTCATCATCAGCATCAACCACATACACCTCTTCTGGACCATAAAATCACTCAAAGTCTAGTAATGTGATGGAAGATGTACTTTATTCGTTTGTTGCTGAAAGTGAACCTCAACAGCAGCTGGCCTATGAAGTTTTTGATAAGGTGGATAAGTGGGACTTGGAGGAATTGGACATAAAGTGGCAGATGGCTATGCTTTCTGTAAAAGTCAATAGATTTGAGAAGAAGTCTGGAAGAAAGATCAATTTCCAGGGAAGGGATGCAGCCAGGTTTGACAAGAAGAAGGTCAGGTGTTATGAATGCAATCAACTGGGTCACTTTGCCAAGGAATGCACTGAAAAGAAAGGAAGTGACAAGAAAAGATACTCTGCATTCAAGCTCAAAGAACATGAGGAACCTAAAGCCCTGGTGTCTGTGGATGCAATGCTTGATTGGACTGCTCATGATACTGAAGATAAGGAAGGTGGTGCTTCTCATCAGTTTGGAATGCTTGCTAAGACTGGAGATGTTGCTGAAGAATTTACTCTAATGGGTATCTCATCTCAAGTAAATACTTGTATATTTGGTTGTAATGATAAATATGCTGCCCTTAAAAAGGAATATGATGACATTGAAGGCCAATATAAAGATTACTATATTCAGGTACAAGCCTATAAAAATACAGTCAAAACTTTAGAGAAATAAAAGGTTTGGCACCAAAATAATCAATTGGCTTATGAAGAGAAGATTAGGGTGCTAGAAAGAGAGTTAGAAAATACTACTAATTTGTTAAAATATACTGAGAATGAAAATGTAAAGGTAAACTTAGAAAAAGAGGATCTAAAGGCTAAGTTAGACAGTGAGGTGGCTAGACATAAATAGTGGTAGGAATAATCTAAACACCTAAACAAGTTGGTAGATAGTTCTCAGTCTATAAGGGCTAGGAGAGCATTGGGGTATGAAATGTATATGGGAACTGATGAAGTTAACACAGACTTTGATGAATCACACATGACTTATGTCAAAAAGTCTAATGACTTACCTGACACTGGCAGTGAATCTAATGAATTTGTCTCTTGTTCTTTCAGTGATAGGACCTCAGAGACCAACTCCAATGACTTTGCCAGTTGTGATTCAAGTGACAAGTCTGCCTCCCTCAAGACCGTTGACCCTGCCCTAAGAGTTTCTGCTGATGACTCCACTTTAAAGACAACTTCTCTTAAAGACATTTCTTTTAATTCTATTAAAAACAATTCAGTTTCAAGTTTTGGTTTTAATAAGTTTGTTTGTAATAAGACATCTCATGTTATGAAAAAATTGTTTAAGAAGAAATCTTGTTTTGTTTGTGGTATTATATTTCATCTTATTAAAGATTGTGATTATTATGAGAATAGAATGGATGTGTGTACTAACCAACAGAGGTCTAGACCAATATGGAATGATGTGAATAATATTCCTCCATTTTCTCCTAAAGGGACACATGTGAGGACTGGCAGACTCAATCCTATTGGTAAACCAGTTCCTGCTGGTAAGCCAGTTTCTGCTGGTAAACCACTTCCTGCTGGTAAGCCAGATTCTGCTGGTAAACCTTTTCCACCATATTGGAGAAGAAATGTTGCAAGGCCATTAATCAGACCTCCAAGCACTTATTTTCAAAATGGATATAGGCCTGTTTATTTTGATCCATTGTATAAAGGGGGGCAAGATGGGATATTGCTGTTAAGTCCTCAGCATGTTGCTCTTGGAGACAATGCAAACCACACTCAGGGAAGGAATCCAAGAACAATGGTGGATCTCATCAATCTACAGGTTTTTCATCTTTGATCCACAAGGCAGGCCTAAGTCAGTCATGACTTGGGTCTCCATTGGTACTAATGTTGTTGTATATTTTCTAACTTGTAGGATGATCCTCATAAGAATAAAGATTTGGGTATAGTCGATATTGGATGTTCTAGGAGTATGACAGGGAACAGAGAAAGACTGCATGATTTTGTTTCTATACATGGAGGCACTGTTACTTTTGGAGCAGGAGATGGCAAGATAACTGGGAAAGGAACCAAAAGGACCTCCAAGCTGGACTTTGAAAATGTGTATTATGTGAAAGAACTCAAAAACTTCAACTTATTCTCTGTTTCACAAATCTGTAATAAGAAGAACAGTGTTCTATTCACCGAAAATGAATATCTTGTGCATTCTAAATACTTCCAGATACCTGATGAAAGTCAAGTAGTGCTAAAGGTTCCAAGGAGACACAACCTGTATACATTCAATCTTAGTGATGTCCAGCCTGAAGGTGATTTGGCTTGTTTGGTGGAAAAAGCATCCCTTGGATGAATCTAACAAATGGCATAGAAGGATGGCACATGTAAACTTCAAAACTATCAACAAGCTGGCAAAACATGGATTGGTCCATGGGCTTCCTTCCAAAGTCTTCACTAATGAGCATAACTGTGTGGCCTGCAACAAAGGAAAGCAACACAAGGCTTCTTACAAGGCCATTACTACAGTCAGCACAATATTAGAGCCTCTACAACTTCTTCATATGGATCTCTTTGGTCCTACCTCTATCAGAAGCATTGATCACATGTACTTTTGTTTGGTGGTTACTGATGACTATAGCAGGTTTTGTTGGGTATTCTTTTTGGGGACTAAGGATGAAACATTTCAGGTTCTTCAAAACTTTATTGCCCTGATTGAAAACCAGCTGAATAAAAAGGTTAAAGCTATAAGGTGTGACAATGAGACAGAGTTCAAAAATGCTAAATTATTAGAACTTTGTGGGTCTAAGGAGATAAAAGGGGACTACAGCAATGCCACAACTCCACAACAAAATGGAGTTGCTGAAAGGAAGAACAGAACCCTTATAGAAGCAGCAAGATCTATGCTTGCTGACTCTAAATTACCAACCATGTTATGGACTGAAGCAGTCAGCACTGCCTGTTATGTTTTGAACAGGGTTTTGATTACTAGACCTCAGAATAAGACACCTTATGAACTACTATCTGGGAGGGTTCCTACCATCAGTTACTTTAAGCCTTTTAATTGTCATGTGACTATCTTAAACACTAGTAATCATTTGGGAAAATTTGAAGGGAAAGTTGATGAGGGGTATATAGTGGGTTATTCTGCTCATAGTAAGGCTTACAGGGTGTACAATATATCTGCCAAGAGGATAGAAGAAACACTGAATCTGAGATTTCTGGAGGATAAACCTAATGTTCAGGGAGCTGGTCATGAATGGTATTTTGATCTTGACTATTTAAATGATCATTTAGGTTATACTCGTTTTAAATCTAATCCATCTGCAGGTCCACAAGTTTCACAAACTAACAATGCAGGTTCCTCAAATGATGACTCAGACTCAGATTGTGATGAACAACTTATTGTTGTTCCCTCTTTTCCTACTAACCACTTTTCAGGTACTGTGCATAAGGATTCTTCTGCTGTGACACAAAGTGATTCAGGGTATGCAGAAGAACTTGTTAAGCTTAAACGCCAAGAGCATGCAGCTAAGGATGATGCTGAAAATTTTGGTTTTGAATTCTCCAAAGACACAGAGGAACTCTTGAAGCAAGCAGCTATTGAAGCCCGCAGGAACCTTGAAGTTGCTGGTAATGCTTCTGTTTCTGCTGGTAATGTAACCGTTCCTACTGGTAGTAGTTCAGTTGCTGTTGATGTCAATCCTGCTGGCAGTGTTCCCGATCCTCCTGGTAGTAATGTTGTTCCTGCGGTTCCCTCAACTACTTCATCTGCTGAATATCTGGGTTTTTTTGAACCTCCCACTCAATTTCCAAGTCCATCTGATCTGGCTAATTCCCAATCTTCAAGCTCTGAGTTGGAAGGTATTCATCATCAGTCAAGCACAGGCATATTTGATTCCTCTTCATATGATGATGATTTTGGCCCTACTCTTAATAACCTGCCAACCTCAGTTGATGTTAGTCCTATAGCTACTAAAAGGATTAACATTGTTCATCCACAATCTCTTATTATTGGTAATCCTACTTCATGTGTTCAGACACGAAGTAAGGTGAAGAAGACAAAATTTGGTGAAACTGCATTTCTCAGTTATATTAAGGATCAACAAAGGAACAATCACACAGACTATCATCATTGTCTATTTCTTGTCACAAGTTGAACCTACCAGTGTAGCACAGGAACTTACAGATTCAGATTGGGTTGCTGCTATGCAGGAAGAAATGCAACAGTTCTTAAATCAAAATTTCTGGAAACTTGTTCCATTGCCTGATGGGAAATATGCAATTGGGACAAAGTGGATCCTAAAGTTTAAAAGGGATGCAAGGGGGATTGTGGTACAAAATAAGGCAAGATTGGTAGCTCAAGGTCACATGCAAGAAGAGGGTACAGATTATGATGAAGTCTTTGCCCCAGTAGCAAGAGTTAAAGCCATTAGACTCTTCCTAGCCTTTGCCTCTTATATGGGTTTCATGGTTTATCAGATGGATGTCAAAAGTGCCTTCCTATATGGTGAAATTGACTAAGAAGTGAATGTGACTCAACCCAAAGGCTTTGTGGACCCACACAATCCAGAATTGGTTTATAAGGTGGTTAAAGCACTCTATGGGCTTCATCAAGCACCAAGAGCATGGTATGCTAGGCTGTCTTCATTCCTGATGAAGCATGGGTACAGGAGAGGTGCTATTGATAAGACATTTTTTATCAAGAAAAACTCCAGTGATATCATCTTAGTCCAAGTTTATGTGGATGATATTATCTTTGGCTCTACTAAAGAGGCTTGGTGTAGAGAATTTGAGGAGTTGATGAAAAGTGAGTTTGAAATGAGTGCTATGGGTGAGCTTACATTCTTCTTGGGTCTACAGGTTAAGCAGAAATCAGATGGTATTTTCATCAGTCAAGAAAAGTATGTGCAAGACATCCTCAGGAAGTTTGATTTGGAAGGTGTCAGGACTGCAACTACTCCTTATGAACCTCCCAGGCCTAAGTCAAATATTGAACTAGATTATGATGTCAATGTTCATCTCTACAGATCAATGATAGGCTCACTCATGTATTTGACAAGTTCAAGGCCTGATATTATGTTTGCAGTCAGTGCTTGTTCAAGGCATCATGTTACTCCATTGACTTCCCACTAAAATGCAGTCAAGAAAATCTTCAAGTATCTCAAAGGCCAACCTAAATTGGGTCTTTGGTATCCTAGAGATTCTCCATTTGTGTTGGAAGCTTACAGTGATAGTGACTATGCTGGTGCCAATTTTGATAGAAAGTCTACTACTGGGGGTTGTCAGTTTCTGCGTAGGAGGTTGATCTCCTAGCAATGCAAGAAACAGACCATTGTAGCCACATCCTCCACTGAAGCAGAGTATGTTGCTGCTGCTAGCTGTTGTGGTCAGGTACTCTGGATACAAAATCAGTTATTAGACTATAGGTTCAATTTTATGAACACAAAAATCTTTATTGATAATCAAAGTACCATTTGCATTGTTAAAAATCCAGTTTTTCATCAAAGAACCAAGCACGTCGAAATTAGGCACCATTTTATCAGAGATGCAATGAAAAACATCTTATTCAAGTGCTTAAAATTCATACTGATGATAATGTGGCTGATTTGTTAACTAAAGCTTTTGATGGCCCTAGATTTCAATTTTTGGTTGTCCATACTGGCATGATCAACCCCTGATTGTTGTGTTTGAGGGGAGGATTATGCCTAAGGGGAGGCTTTCTGATTAAGGGGAGGATTTATGTTGTATAGTTTGTATATCTGTGCATATTCAATTTTATTGATACCCTAGTTGAGTCCAGATCCATGTAATCTGTGCATATGTGTATTTGTGTATATTCTGTGTTCTACTAACAATTTTGCAGATTATAAGTCAAACACTCAATCAGTTGCAAAGAGATTAAAAGAGAAACATGAAAGTTTATTTATTAAAAGAACTGCATTCAAAGATGCAGTATTACATCACATGACAAGCTTTCATTACATTCATGACATCAACAAAAGACAACTACCAACACCAACTACTCCATGGGTCCCTTCATCTTTCCAAACTCCGGCACACAATGTTTCCCCCTCATACCAACCACATCCCACACTCTTGGAAAGGGAAGACCAACCACCTGTTGTCTTTTCTATGAGGCTTGGTTGGAGGGACCTGGTACTTGTATAGAAGGAGCTGGCACTTGAGCAAGAGGAGCAACAGTCAAAGCTCTAGAGGATCCACCTGTTTCGTCATCAGTATCTGAATAACCTGATACAAATCTAGTTATGGAGCTTAGTGAACTGGAGCCATCCACATAGGAGGGTGGAGTAGGCAGATCCTCATAAGAGGTACCAACTGGTGTTGTTGGAGGAGGAGAGTTTGTGGGTATGAAGGTAAATGTGGTGTTCTTAGGAGGGAAGTAATTTTCCCATCCATCATTAGACGATGGACTCATAGAGGAATCAGATGAAATTTCAATGGGAGAGTTACTTATTATGGTGTTTTGATGACTGTTGTAGATTATCGGTTGAAGGGTTTGTGTTGTATGTGGTTTATGAGGGAAGGTTTCTTTTATAGTCAAAGTCAATTTGTAATCTAACACTTATAGAATTAATGGAAGTAATTGTTCGGTTGGTGAAAGAGTAAATAAGGGTTAGGAATGAAGAGGTGTTAATGCACAGTTAATAATAAAAGGGTTGACTATTTCTCATTCCTGCTGGTAACGTGTATGTTCCTACTGATGGGTTATGGTTCCTGTTGGTAGCACATTGTAGTAACTACGGTCAAACATGGTGTGGTTTCTGCTATTTGACTATGCGGTTCCTGCGGATTGACTTTTGGATGTTGTTGGTAATGTGGAATTAGGAATTTAATTCGGGGTTAAATTAAAGTCAAAATTGGTCAAAGATACATTGCGAGATATTTGCCAATTTGAACGGCTATTTTGGGTAACTTCTCTAAATAGCCAATCACAGTAATCCCACGACCTAATTAATCAATTCCCTTTCATTTTCAGCGAAAACCCATTTCAAAGTTCTCGAATCATTGCAATGGCGGCACTTGCTTTTAAAGGGGATCATAATAAGGTTGCGTTTTTGGGAAAAGCTAAAGGAAGTGATGTTTTTTATCTGATGGTTGATTTCCTACAGCGCTCCAAGATCAGGTATGCCCTAACTCATTGTCCATCTGTTGTTTATGACTCTTTAGTCAGGAAATTCTGGGCCACTGCTTATGAAAGATCTCCTGAGGGTCAGCCCAAGGAGATTGTGGCCATAATTGATGGACGTGAATGTGTAGTCACTGAGTCTCTTATAAGGACTCAGTTGCAATTAGATGATGAAGGAGGTGTTTTTGAAAATGATAGGCAGGATATAATCCCTGGTTTAGCCAGTTTAGGGTATCCCACTGCTGGGAAGTTTATATGGTATAAAAATAAGTTTTGCCCTAAGTGGAGATTTTTAGTTCATACCCTTCTTCAATGTATTAGTCCTAAGTCTGGGGGTTGGGATCAGTTCTCCAGCTCAATTGCTTGTGCTATCATTTGTTTATCTAAAGGTAGAGATTATAACTTTTCAAGGTACATATTTGAGGAAATGCTTAAAAATATTAAGGATACCAAGCATAAATTTTTTCATGTATCCAAGATTCTTACAGATAATCTTAGGCATTGAGACCTCAGACCAAACCCCAAGACCAATAGGAAAGTTGACTGCCAAACTCTTTGCTACCATGAAGACAAATTTTGCTGGCGAGCATAGACCTTTATTGCCTACTATGTTGCCCATTGGCAATGTAGAAGCTGGTGCAGCTGGTGGCAATGAGCAACCCATTTATGAGGTTGCTGGTGGCAATATGCCACTTATCCCTGATGTTGTTGGTGCCTCTGCATCAGTTTCAGCTGATATTGGCGCCACCAATGCTCCTGATGCAACTACATCAGTTGTTACTGATGACCAGCTACCTCCTTCTCCTAGACCTGTTACCCCACCATCTCCAAGGATTATTGCTCCTGATGAGCCTGTCATTGCTTCTGGAATACAGGATCAAACTCCTGTTGAACCAGAGGTTAATTTTGACCAACCTCCTGAGCCACCTTTGAGTCTACCTAGACACACATTTGAGGATGGCACCAATTTTGGGGGAGATAATTATGTTTCTTCTCCCAGATCCAATGAAGCTCCTCGCACCTCAGAACAACCTGTTGGTGGAGCTGAGGATTCTGATGTACTAATGAAAATGTCTAGTTTACTTGATAGATATGTTCAGAAGGTTGATGATCTTGAGGCTGAGCTTAAGGAGACTAAGAAGATAATTGGTGGAGCTGTTGTAAAACTACTTGGAAGGGTGACTGAATTAGAGGATAGATTGAAAAAGAGGAGGAGCAAATTTGTAGTTTCTGATTCAGAGGATGAGCAGGGTGAAGAAGAGGAGGATGTTGACCTTGATGCTCTTCATGTATTGGCTTCTGCTTCCTTGGCTGATACTACAACAGAGGAAGTGAATGTGTTTGAGCCAGAAGAAGTTAATGTTTCTGATACTACAACAGAGGAAGTTCATATTTCTGAGCCTGAAGATGAGCCTGTAATCACTCTTGAGATCTTCCAAAGGAGAAGGACCAAACTTCATTCAGCAATACCAGCATTTGAAAGATTCCAATATGCTATTGCTGCTAGTAGCTCTATGATTACTCCTGACAGTGCATCCATTGCTGTTGATAGCATTGCTGCTAAGGTTGACATTCCTTCTGATAGTGTCCAGCTTCCTCCTGAAGAGATTTCTGCTGATCAGCCTCCTGCTACTGAGATTCCTGTTGATGTTCCCTCTGCTCCCAAGAATAATCCTGCTGATACTATACCTGTATCTACTACACAAGTGGATAAGGGAAAAGCTACTATAGTAGAAGAGGACTTGAATTCTGCTGACTTAAAAGCTGAATAGGCCAGGCTTCTATGACTTCATGAAATTTCACAGAGTGACAAGGAAATTGCAAAGAAGGTTCAAGCTGAATTGAATGCAGCTATTGAAAGACAAACTCAAACAGTTCCTTCCACATTGACTCCTCAAAGAAGAAGAGAACTGGATGAAGCATCTTTGCATTTCACAGAAGCTACTTGGAAATAGATAGTGGCAGAAGTAACTACCAATACTTCTCTTGCTCAGTCTATCTTAGGGGATGCTTTCAACACAAATAAATTTGCTGGAAGGATGGTTGCACTGGCAAATCAGAGGAAGAAAGTAGATGCTGAAAGGAAGGCTAAAGCTAAAAGAGATAAACCTCCAACTCAAGCTCAACAAAGACAGCACACGAGGGAGTTTGTAAAATGCCAAAGTTCTGCAATTTACAACACTAGGTGGACCATGGCCTATGTAAAGAAGTTCTCGGATGAGACATTAAAGGCAGAATATGAGAAACTTCTGAAGGTATTGGCAAGATCTGGAATACATCCTTACAAAAGACACCAACCTAATTTAAAAGCACCTGAGATTAAAAGATTGAAGTCTTCTTATTCCACTGATATAATTCCAGTTTCTCCTGAAGGGATTCCTGTTTCCACTAAAGACATTGCTAAGAAGTCCACTGTTCTTGGTGAGGAGATCCCCAGTTCCCATGACAACATTGCTAAGGACTCAACACCAATGGACACACCAATGGAGACACCTATGGAAACACCAACAGAAACACCCATTCCTACTGCAGATACTCAGAGTGTTCCTACTGATGATACTCAGGGGAATCCTTCTGATGTTCCTCCGAGTGTTTCTTCTGATGGTGCACAGCCTATTTCCACTGATGGTGATAAGCCCATTTCTACTGATGGTGATCAGCCCAATCCTACTAAAGAAGCTAAGACCATTTCTGCTGATGCTGTTCCAACACCAATTCCACAAGTCGTTCCCACTGATAGGGAAGATGTTGTTACTCCTGATGTTACACCTTTAGTTCCCATTCCTGAGATGGCTAAGTCTAATGCTTCTTCTCCTTCTTCTACTCCCAGAAAAAGACAGAAGAACTTAGCAAAGAAAAGGGTTCCTAAGTTACTTGATCTACATGCTGAGGAGAGGACATTCATTAAGGTAGCTGAAGCTGATGATTCTGATGAGGAGACAGTTCTGTGGTCAGTTCTTGACAGATGGGAATTAACTTCTACTGGTGTGGGTGGTATTGAAGTGAATACCATTTATAGAAGAGATAGGTCTTTCAAGCACTTTACTTTTCTGAACGAAATTCTACATCTAGTGGATAGACAAGATCTCATTAAGTTGTATGGATTGGTCACCAAGTATTTTGAGACTCATACTGCAACTGGTGCTGGTCTTTTCTTGTTGGGTGATCTTCATGTGCTTTTTTACTCCATTTATCAGGATGGTAAATGGTTCAAGGTTTGGGAAGGTCAGGCTAATTCGAAAGTGTGGAATTGGGAGTTTTATCCTCTGGAAAATGTTCATGTATTGCAAACTATGTCTGGCATTTATGTGTATATGTTCTCGGATTTGCAATATCCCCTATCTGTGAAGGTGATGGAACAAATGCTAAAGCATCAGTTGGTGCTACCTTCTGATCCTGTGGGGAATGACATGGTGGATGCAAAACAGTTGGTTAAGTTAATCAAAGACATACTCATTGATGCCAATGCTGCTGCATCTTCTTGAATCTGGTATTTTGTACAATTATTGTTGTATATTATAAAAAAAAATAAAATACAAAAATAAAAAAAATAAAAAACTTTTTATGTATATATTGCTTGTTTACTAACTTTTCTGTTTGAGGATCATGTTGTAAGGTTTTGTCTCATCCCACTTATGGTAATCAACTCACCATGTCTTAGACAAGAAAGAGTTGACTCACCATGGGGGTACGGCTCTGGTGGGATTCATCAAATCCGTTGATAGTTGTTGATTTCCTAAAAATCAGAGGGTTATCAATGTACCCTGGTCTCACACACCAAACATTAGATACTCCATGAGCAAACGGCTCTAGTAAAGAGATATCAAATCCGTTGGATGGTTGACAATTTGCCAATAAATTGTATGGTATTCAACTCATCATGTCCTCATAGATGAAGAGTTGGCTAGCCCACAAGTTCATGGCTTGTGGTAAAGGCAGTGGAATACCATTGCTAGTCCTGAGTTAACGGCTTCATATAAAGACACCTCAAATCCGTTGATGGCTGTGATGGTTTGCCAAAAACCATTAGGGTTCTCCAGCACGCCATTGATTCACGTTCTAAGTGTTGGACTGGTTATTAGTTCACCAGGGTGATGTCATGATTCCACTGAAGAACTAGCTAGCCCAAGAGTGAGTAGCTACTTGGTAAAGGCTTATCAAACCTACTCAGGGTGTTGTTGCTGTTGGTTCCTGATGTTGCTACTATAAGAGTTGCTGATGGATCTTTGGACTTCATTGTTGCTGGTGGTTTCAGTTTCTATTGCTGCTGGTTACTCTCATTGCTTCGGATGCTCCAAGATTCAATCCTCTTGCTGTGAAAGATCTATCTAGAAATTTGAAGTTAACCAAGTCAAATTCAAGTTTAGGGGAGGATTGTTAGGAATTATTATAAATAATGTAATAGTATAGTGCAGTTCCTACTGATAGGTTCCTGCTGTTAGTTATAGTTGTTTCTGCTGATAGTGCAGATTCTGCTTATAGTATTATTATTTCTGTTAGTTATTGTTTCTACGGATAGTAGTATCCGTATTATTAGTATTTAGTTAGGATATGCATGAGTTATATTAGGAAGAGATAATGCATATCTTCTTCATGTTTTGTAATGGGCTGTATTAGGGTTTCTTGTAGTATAAAAGAAACCTGCGGCTAAGAGTTTTGTACGTGCTTGAAAATATTCTTAGTAAATTAATATAGATCCATAGAGGATCAAAGTATTTAGTTGTTATTGTCTTCTTTAACTCTTGTGTTTATATTCCGCGTAAGCATAAGTTTATAAGAGATTCTCCATAGTTTACTTGTGATTACATAAGTATTCTATCCGTTTATTAAAGGCTCAAAAGATCTATCTAGGACTGATCCAACGTTGACCTTAATGATGAGGTCATATAGAATGAAGAAGCCATGAAGATTTTACCTTCAGAATTAAGGGGTTGATATATCTACGGTTGAAAGTATTTCTAGGTGAATGTCTATATACATTAGTGCATCTATGTTTATTGTTTTTCGCAATCAAATCGTAAACCGAGAAAAGAAATAAAGTTGCATTGGATAATGTAATCTACATTTAATAAGACGTTTTTTATTCTTAATTGTATCCAATATTAACTATCTTAAAATATAAAAGAAACTGAACCATGATAAAAAGTAAAGATTAACTTTTAGTCATTCATAAAAGAAGAGAGAAATACAGTAGATCATATAAAGTTGAAGAACAAAATATTTACATGCATGCTACTTAATCATAGTTGATGAAAAAATCTTCAAGAAAACAATTTTTCGCATTAATGAAGTCGCCAAGTCTCATCAACTACTTAATACATTCTCCCAAAATAGATGCGTCACACCCTATATCATCATACGAGAATGTGACAACTTCCCTGCACCATTTTGCATGGTTATAGTCTAATTGTTTGATCTCCTTGATCTTTTCATTTTTTTTTAATTTCCACCTGCAAAGTACATACTATTTCTAGTAATTCGTCCCTTAAAGTGCTATCCTTCACCGAAACATATGTAATGAACTCGCTTTGTGTCTTAACGAAATGAGATTTTCTTATGGAACCCAATGGGTCTATACTTTTTAGGTTTGGATTTAGCGTTTTTTGTACTTTTTTTTTACAATTATTTAAATGAAGATATTGGCCCATATATAGGAAGACGACTTGGGGGAGGCAGAAGAATACAAAAAGTCATTATTATAAAATTACGAAATGATTACGAATCTGAAACGAAACTCGTACTTTTTCTATTTAAATCAGTTTGCAAAACATAGTTACGAAATATCTGCGAAATACAATATTAACTTCCAATTTGCCTATATAAACATGTGTGTTTTGAGTTATTCTATTATATCTTTGGATACATTTACCAAGAAATGCTTCATTCACAAGACATTTACTATTTATATTCAATTTTTGAACCATATAAACCATATTGCTTTACTCCTAGCTACCTCATGGATCCATTAATGGAAAAAAGGTCATTTATAAACGTTATAGAAACTTTTCATTCTAACACTTAAAGGTCAACAAAAGAGGTCACATATAACATTATGTTTCGAGAATGATGCTTTAAGCTATCCTCGAAAATGGATGTAATTATGTTACCATTGGAATTACTCCCATTGAACCAATTTGCATAAATGTGATATGAGACTCACATTTGCTACGGATCGCATTCATGTAGTTATATATTCTTCGATACCTCAAAGCGGAGGAGCATATGTGTTAATCATATTTACTGCCAAAAGGTTTACAAGTACCTTCATTACCATGTTCTCAACTTTGTTTGATGAAAAATGTCAAAACACCGATAGGTAATAGAAATCGTGGACTAATGTCCAATATGTGATATTTCTTACACAATAAAGTAACATAATATTTGACAGACGTTTTGCTACTTTATTTTCTGCGTCTTACGATTGACTGACTTTTTTTTGAAAAATAAGGATTAGGAAAAGACGAAGTACATTTTATGCTTAGGAAGAAAGAAATGAAAAATAACAATGAAGCACAACATGAAAAATTCATATTTTACATCAACTTTGACACCAGTCAATGAAGCCCAGCACAAGAAATTTCCAAACGGGTTGAGATGGTTTGTCATTCGTATGATAGGTTTAGTTTGAATCACAAATGGTGCGTTTGTTTTTGCCTATGTAACGGGCTGAGATGTGGGATTTCACCAACATCCTATGTACTTAAACGCGTTTTGAAGTAATACGTTTACCAGAAATACCATTTACCAAAAAAAAGATAACACCGAAATCACTGAAGCACGACACAAAGTATCTAAAGTATATGATTCTTGGATATTTCATTGTATTTTTCTAAAGTTATTGTTATAAAATTCCATTTAATATAATTACGATTTGATTGCGATTTTCATTGCCAATGTCAATACATACATGTTACGCTTTACATTGCTTGTACAGCCTTAAATGTTACAGTGATCTAAATCTATCATTGGGAAATTGCCACACGAAATAGATTTATTATGGGAAAATGAACGAAGTAGACTTGCTATGTATAGAAACCATGAAATTTCTAGTCACCAACATTAGTCTTCCAAACACGTAGTTGAGAATTTTTTTATTCTCAAAGATGCATCTTGTTTTCATTAGATGAATCATGTTGGACTTCAACGCAACTGACTTTTGATTGTTGCGACAAAATCTATATTTTAACTATAGTGTATTGCCGAACTCTGAGTTTGTAATCTGTTGTTATGTCCAGAGCTTCGCTTCAAAAACTTTTTCAAGGAATCGACGGTTTAACATTTTATATAAGTTTTTTAGTAGATTTAGGTTGGGTTAATAATGAACACATATTTTCCAGCCACTATAACACACGGAAAATGAAATTATAATACGTCAGAATTCGATTGTAAGTTTTGTCATATGTATATGTCTTACATATTGAATCCGCTTTGGGTTCACAATACGATCGTAATTGATCGCACTTGTTGTTACACATGGAGATAATCTTATAGATAGAAAATGGTTAGATTCAGTAACTTATGCCTAGTTGATGAAGCTACGAACGTAGCTGCAATTAAACCACATATATTTAACAGACAAAACAGATGTATTTTATATATTAAAGTGCATGTGGAAAACTAGAAGGGGGGTTGAATAGTTTTACCAATTTAAAACATCCTTTTAAATATTTAAATCGACTTATGTCAATCTATTTGGTTGTTTATGTTGGACGTTGATAGATAGATATATAAACTTGTAATGAAAGATAAAGAGTAAGAAGCACATCACCACGACACAAGTATTTATAGTGGTTCGGCTACAAGGACACCTTTCTTTCCCTACTCCACTCCCCGAGTCACCTACTCGAGAGTTCGTAAGCACTACACCAACTCCTTATGGCGGAGAAGCCTTCACAACGTCGCTTAACCTTTTTCCGGTACAAAGCTAAATACCGAGTTCTTTCACACCAAGGCGAACCACACCTGACACAACGTCGCCTACCCTTTATACGGTGCTAGGCTAACCACCGAGTTCTTTCACACCAAGGAGAACTAATCCTATCACAACGTCGCCTACCCTTTATTAGGTACTAGGCTAAGCACCTAGTTCCATTACCATGGAGGAACTACTACCCTTCAAAACACAACACCTAATATCAAGGAGATCTACTCCTTGTTACAATATCATCAAGGATATCACCATCCTTGGAAATAAACAACTACTTATAAGTATAACGATGCACCTCATCAATTATACGACCTAAGCATTCTTCCCAAATGCTACTTGATTAGATTCATCGGCATCCTTCACTAATGCCTTTGACACAACGCTTGGCACCCTTCACTAATGCCTTCGTCTTGACACCTTTAGCATTCTTCACTAATGCTTTGACACGGATGATGAGCACCTTTCACTAACGCTTTCATCTTGATACTTTCGGCATTCTTCACTAATTCCTTCAACCCAACATCTATGGAGAAAGGTTGATCTATCAACAAGAGAACCTTCGTTGTCTTGATGATGACGAAGCATGGCAACTCATGGACTTGAGCTTGCACGTCTTCAAGATGTGGTGATCTTTCCTTTAAGAGGAACCTAGAAGATCACACAAAAACAAAAGAGAAAAAGCTACATAGATCTCTTGGATCTGAGGTTAGAGGGTTAGAATACTTGGGGGAAGTATGTGTGTAAAGGGATGACAAGTAAGGAAGAAATGGCTCTCTATTTATAGAGAAAATTCTCTACTGTTTCCCCGGATCCCACGGATCCCTTCCACTTGGGATCCGGCTAGCACAAAGCTAGGGATCCGTGGAACGCTCCTCTTTGCCCATGGGTATTTTTGGTTATGGGTCATGGGTTATGGGTTATGGGTTGATCCATGGTTTTCTTTCTAGATACAATGAACTTAGATAAGTGGTATATATAAAACCATGGGTTATGGTTCAATACCATTTGCTAGTTTCTACCCATTTTAGTATTTACATGTTTTTACCTTATTTTAGTATTTACATGCTTTTACCCATTTTAGTATACTTAGTTTAAGTATATGCTAACCCAATATGTAAACACTAGTTGTTGTACATATATATATATCTAAATCATAGAATCATTTATACTTGTTAACCCAATATGTAAACACTAGTTGTTGTACATATATATATCTAGATCATAAAATCACTTATACTTGTTTTAGTGTTTTATGTGAAAATGTGAATATGTTAGAAAACTATTAGTTCAAACCATTTACGTATTTTATTTGTTTCGTTAATATGATTTTACGTTTGTTATCGACAAACATTAGAAGATCGTAAAATATAAATAAACGTTTTTACGGCTTATTTGTATTAACAATCTCCCCCTTTTTTTTGATGACAAAACATAAAATTATTTTAAGGAAAAGCTAAAATTCGTAAAAGTTTGAATTTGTAGTTTTTACTTTCTTCTCCCCCTTTTTGTCGAAACAAAAAGAGCTTCGAAAGGAAACTAACACATTGTTTTTAGGAAAAACATGTGAAAGAAAAAATATTTAGAGCAAGTAACGGGAACGGATCTCGTCTTTACTCCCCCTTGACGAGTCCATCCCTATGTAAGGGCGTCAAGAAAGTAATACTAAGCTAGTTTGTTTGCAACTAAGTTTGCAAAATATTTCGTCTAAGTGACGAATGTGCTCCCCCTTGATGATTGCAATTTTGCAAAGGGATGCCGAGAAATGTATTCCTAATATTGCAAGTAATTTGCAATGTATTGTTTTGACACAAAGCTCCCCCTAGCTTTAGGGTGTCAAATGCTTCAAGTGTAGATTGAATAACTACAAAACAAAGGTTAGAAAACAAGTATAATGTACAATTTCCTGCATATGTGATCCAAGTTAGTAGAAAAATAGTTTTCTGTCTCACGGATCCCACGGTTCCCTCCTAGTAGGGATCCGTCTAGGCAATTTTGAGGGATCCGTATAGCTGATGATTAAATTCAGCAATGGTGATGTAACAAGTAATGTTAACATCAAAATGAGATATGTATTCAGCCAACAAACATATACTCAATGCAATATGGCAAGTAAACTATCATTCAATAAAACATAAGAGATGATCAACAAATCTCTAAAAACTAAGAGAATGATTTAGCCATATTCTACTAATACTAATAAGTGACCAAAGCTTAAGAAGCAACAATGTGCTTGAGTCTAGGGATGAGTAGACTTGTTGATTTGGTCCAATCTTTCAAGAAGATAATTAAACATGAAATGCAACTCATTTCGTACTTCTTGAACAAGTCCTTGGGTGATTAGACAATTAGAGCAATTATTGTCTTGATTAGGAACATGATGTTTTGAGGAGGTTCTACAAATGATGGTGGAGGTACATTGAGTAATTTAGGATGAGGTTCTACTAGGAATGAGAGTGGTGGTAATGGAAATTCCTCCATATGATCAAGTCCTTGGTGGTTCCTTGTTTCCAACGATGGACTAGTTGGTGATGTAGGTGGTTCCTATTTTAACGAGAAGATTGGTGAATGGGAAGTTCTCGGTGGTGAATGCTCTAATGAATAGAGAGAGGCTCGGTGAAGGAATCTAGTCCATGCTCTAGGAATGAAGGTTTAGACGTTTTGCTAAAACTAGGTATGTTTGGTTTAGAGCTCGATGATCCCTTTTCTAACCTAAGAGGTTTAATGCTAATTATTGCGGTTCTATTGGCAATTGTTGATTGGGTTTGTTGAGGTGAGATTCTAGCACTATTATCTCTTACGGATGATGATTTGGTGGATGGGAAATCCTAGCATTTGTGGGTTTAACCGGAGATGATTCGGTTGAGGAAAATTTCGTGTACAACACGAGCAATTTTCTTGGGTGGTTCTTGGGTGGATGAGTTAGTACTAGGAGCTTTCCTCTTGATGAAATGACTAAGGAAAAGGTTTCTAAATGCTGAGAATTATGTTGTGATTGATGACTAAGGGATTCTAACAAGATGACTTATAAAGGGAAGGATTTGGCAAGTGCATTCAAGACTTAAGCTTCTAATATCCTTTAGAATGTGATGATTATCATGCACAAGAGTCAACTTCAGAGTTTTTACTGATCTAGGAACTCATTTAAGATGAGATGGAGTGTATGAGTTAGAAATATGAGTTGAAATGATTGGTTTAGCAAGATTTGACATAGACTGTCCTCCGGATCCCACGGTTCCCTCCTCATAGGGATCCGTCTAGGCTAATCCTAGGGATCCGGCTCTCAGCAGCTATGAAAGAGTGGAAATGATGTTTCTAAGATCTAAGATCTATATTACCTTGAGTGTTTCAGTCCTCCTAAGTTCCTAAGATGAGGGTACACTTGAATGATCAAGAGTAATGAGTGTTATAGCAAATGATTGCTTTTTATGGAATAAATTAGAACTTTCATGAGTACCAATGAATGAGCAAGGGTCACACTAAAATGAGAGTGTCAATTGAAGCTAAATGATCCTAGAGATCAGGTTGTGACTTGGGATAGTGTTTTGGAAAATATCCTAAAGGCTTTGAGATGGGAAAACTAAAATTTGATCAACTTTGATCAATTTTGAGGTAAGGATGATTTATGATCAATTTTGTCATAATCGAAAGATTTCTAACCTAGATGTGAGGGATCAAGTAAAAAATAAAGTGTGAGTTTTGAGAGCGGAAGAGTGATGGATTAAAACAAAGTGATAGATCTATGAATATCTTAGAGTGTGATCTATGTGAGTTGGAATGAGTAGGAAAGATCAACCTATCTTGATAAGGACTTAATCTGCCTTAAGACACAATGTTTAGCTTAGTGTGAGGTGTTCTAAGGATGTGTTTGAGATACAATGCTTGCAATTGCATTTTCTGTTTGCCGGATCCCACGGTTCCCTAGGTGTAGGGATCCGTTTAGTACAACATTTGGGATCCGTCCATCTGCTAGACAGAACCTTTACTAAAGGTATGCAATGATCTTGACAATGCATTATATCCCTAGGTTTATTTAAAGAGGTTCTAACACCAAGAAATCAAATGTGATCGAGCTCACAAATAACAAAGAGGCTTATCAAACTTAACAAGCACTATTCAAGAAACTCAAAACATATTTACGATCTAGATTAGTAAATCGTTTGTATTAACAATGGCGTGCAGAGTAGATGATGGTGTTCAAGACAATAGGGTTGTTTTGGCCAACGGAAGCAATGAACTATGTATAGTCATTATGGATGGTGATTAGCATACAATGAACTTCGTCCATGAAGTCATGTAGCTCTTCTCGATCAAAGCAAGATAATCGCTTGATGAGGCAAGTGGTTGTGATTAATTAAACGAAAAATCAATTTTACAACTTGGTTGATTAGTAATCCTAAGACAACGCAAAGTATTTCCATTGTAAACTTACTTTAGGGAAACATGGGAGTACAGATTTCCCAAGTGAGAGAATGAATATGAGACTATTACTAGTGGTGCTCAATTACGGCTAAACACGACCATTTTTACGGGCGATTCCACATACCCAACTTCTATCAAGGAAGCAATTCAACCGTTAGGTCAAATTGAGTTTCTAGTGCCACAAGTTCTCCAATATTCATTCTCAAGTTAGGAAAATTTATCTTCCTACAATAGCCTATCGAAGAGTAACAATGATGATACTTTGCTTTATTTAATATTATACTTGAGACAACTAAGGTGACGAAGGCGTCATGTTAAAAATAAGTTTAAAAGTTGTCCATATGGTAAACAACAAAAAATGGTTGGATGAGCTAGTTCAACATATGTTGTTGGAAAGCTTTGAGTTTGGACTTTCGGATATGAACAATTATATTTGCGTTTCAAAATAATTTACTTGAGTATATCGGATGAAATAATCAAGTTGTCAATCCTACTAAGAAGCTTGGAGAGCGATCATGAAAAGGAAAATGGGAGAGTACATCATCAACACAAGTGTAGGTTATGATCCGATGTACATTCTTGTTGTTTTTAGAAAATGATACAAGAACAAAAGAAATCATATAAGCACATAAAACATTTTCAACCTATATGACTTATTTAAGTGTCTAAACTAACATTTACGACACAACTAGATGTTATCTCAAACACTCCTTCAAATAGCACATTGATTAGTAGAATATTACTAAATCGACAAACAAGAGAATGAATAGCAAGGTAAGGAAACCACATATGTTATTCAATCAAACAAGCACAAAAGCTATTTGAGATAAGCAAATAATCAAGTAATGCAAAGAAGACAATTTATCATTTAGCATAGCATACGAAAGTTCTTTTCATCACTTTGTGTTAAATATAAACATGTATACCAAGCTTGATTAGTTTATTTTATATTTATAAATATGATCAAAACCTTAATTTCAATAGAGGACACATTGTTATTCAAAAGCGAAAACATCCGTCTCCAATAAGATCAAAAGTTTGTGCAAAAGTTATGACCGAAAAATGACTTTCTATTATTAATCAATGATTCTGTAAATTATTGTTTTGAATCAGTTTATGAAATCAATTTTAAATGAAAGTAGACTCAAATACCTTTAAAACGATAGGTGGCACGACTTCTAACGACTTACGGTTAAAAAGTTATGAATTTTTGAAATTCAGACAAAAACTGTCTTCTGTACCTACGGATCCCACGGATCCCTTGCTTGAGGGATCCGTCCAGTGTAACCTGAGGGATCCGCGGATCTGACACAGAATTACAAAAATGTACGTTTTGACCCGACGAAAAGGTTTAGTCTTTGTAGACTTTTTAGTGAAGTTATATTACCCTTTTTTACCTTTATTCAAGCTTGATTAACAAGATATCTAACAACAAAACTTCAAAGAAAAAAAATCACTAAAACACTTTTCATATTATGCTTATTATAAGATAGAAGCATATATCACCATTTTGTCCACAAGCAATTTAGCACGTTTTTGAAAAAAAATGTAACTAAGAAAACATACCTTTGCTATATCCCCTTTTTATGGTTTTAGAAACCATAGACGAGAAATACTTCATGATCTTCTAAGATACCCCAATCCTTTGCTATATTCCCTTTTTATGGTTTTAGAAACCATAGACGCGAAATACTTCATGATCTTCTAAGATACCCAATCCTAGTATGAAGACTTCTCAAAGGAAAATGTTAGAATGATCTATCACTATCCAACATTTGATGATTTATAAAAACATGACTTTTTGTTTTAAGAAATTCCCTTCTTTGTAGTTTTCAAACATACACGGATCGTATCAAGTTTTCAAAGTACAATATACAAAAAAAAACTTGGTAACGAAGCTCTGATACCAATTGTGGAAAACTAGAAGGGGGGTTGAATAGTTTTACCAATTTAAAACATCCTTTTAAATATTTAGATCGACTTATGTCAATCTATTTGGTTGTTTATGTTGGACGTTGATAGATAGATAGATAGATATATAAACTTGTAATGAAAGATAAAGAGTAAGAAGCACATCACCACGACACAAGTATTTATAGTGGTTCGGCTACAAGGACACCTTCCTTGCCCTACTCCACTCCCCGAGTCACCTACTCGAGAGTTCGTAAGCACTACACCAACTCCTTATGGCGGAGAAGCCTTCACAACGTCGCTTAACCTTTTCCCGGTACAAAGCTAAATACCGAGTTCTTTCACACCAAGGCGAACCACACCTGACACAACGTCGCCTACCCTTTATACGGTGCTAGGCTAACCACCGAGTTCTTTCACACCAAGGAGAACTAATCCTATCACAACGTCGCCTACCCTTTATTAGGTACTAGGCTAAGCACCTAGTTCCATTACCATGGAGGAACTACTACCCTTCACAACACAACACCTAATATCAAGGAGATCTACTCCTTGTTACAATATCATCAAGGATATCACCATCCTTGAAAATAAACAACTACTTATAAGTATAACGATGCACCTCATCAATTATACGACCTAAGCATTCTTCCCAAATGCTACTTGATTAGATTCATCGGCATCCTTCACTAATGCCTTTGACACAACGCTTGGCACCCTTCACTAATGCCTTCGTCTTGACACCTTTAGCATTCTTCACTAATGCTTTGACACGGATGATGAGCACCTTTCACTAATGCTTTCATCTTGATACTTTCGGCATTCTTCACTAATGCCTTCAACCCAACATCTATGGAGAAAGGTAGATCTATCAACAAGAGAACCTTCGTTGTCTTGATGATGACGAAGCATGGCAACTCATGGACTTGAGCTTGCACGTCTTCAAGATGTGGTGATCTTTCCTTTAAGAGGAACCTAGAAGATCACACAAAAACAAAAGAGAAAAAGCTACATAGATCTCTTGGATCTGAGGTTAGAGGGTTAGAATACTTGGGGGAAGTATGTGTGTAAAGGGATGACAAGTAAGGAAGAAATGGCTCTCTATTTATAGAGAAAATTCTCTACTGTTTCCCCGGATCCCACGGATCCCTTCCACTTGGGATCCGGCTAGCACAAAGCTAGGGATCCGTGGAACGCTCCTCTTTGCCCATGGGTATTTTTGGTTATGGGTCATGGGTCATGGGTTATGGGTTGATCCATGGTTTTCTTTCTAGATACAATGAACTTAGATAAGTGGTATATATAAAACCATGGGTTATGGTTCAATACCATTTGCTAGTTTCTACCCATTTTAGTATTTACATGTTTTTACCTTATTTTAGTATTTACATGCTTTTACCCATTTTAGTATACTTAGTTTAAGTACATGCTAACCCAATATGTAAACACTAGTTGTTGTACATATATATATATCTAAATCATAGAATCATTTATACTTGTTAACCCAATATGTAAACACTAGTTGTTGTACATATATATATCTAGATCATAAAATCACTTATACTTGTTTTAGTGTTTTATGTGAAAATGTGAATATGTTAGAAAACTATTAGTTCAAACCATTTACGTATTTTATTTGTTTCGTTAATATGATTTTACGTTTGTTATCGACAAAACATTAGAAGATCGTAAAATATAAATAAACGTTTTTACGGCTTATTTGTATTAACAGTGCACAATGCTAGATGTAATCTTGGCATTTAAAAAAATCTTGTTTTATCAATATGCTATAAAGTTGAATTAAGTTGAAAATAAATTTAATCTTAAATGTTAAAAATGCAAATTTCCTTGTAACTATTCGCTTACTATGTTAAATTCTAAGTTAACTTGTTGAAGATATGATTCGAAACTAACCTATTGGCCATCGCATGACAAAATTAAGTAATGTAAATTGTAACATCATACTTAAAAGAGTAAATTACGCCCGCTCGTATTTGTGGTTTAGCTCAAATCCCTATCTCAGTCAATGATATTTTTTTCTTGCATGATTGATCCTTATAATGAAAGTATGTAATGTCATATGTCCTTATTTGAAACATCCGCCTAATGTTACACAATATTGTCCGCTTTCCTTGATGGCTCACGACTTTGTTTTTGCGGCAATCGTGCGAGATTTCCTGATAGGTCACCCATACCAATGTTACTCTCACACGAGCACGCTTAACTGCGTAGTTCCTAAGAACTCTACTCGCAATAGACCACAAAACGCGTGGTGTCTGATTAGGCGAATGTTATTTTTTTAAATTTTTTTTGGGTATACCTTGGTTTCCGACTCGACATTGCGAGCCGACTAATCCCAGGGCGACTACCCATTTGGATAGCCCAGAGCCAGCGCAAGTGAACCTCCGTGGCCAATGGAGGATTAATTTTCTGCCCAAGGTTCGAACCCAAGACCTCTGGGCACTTTCGTCCTAAAAGGCTAAGCTTTTACCGCTGAGTCACCCCCATTGGTTGACGAATGTTACTCTTATATACTCAGCATCTCTCTAGGCGTCTATCGATGTCAGATATACCTAAGATGTTGCATTATTGCTAAAAACCGTTAATTTAGTCTATTAAACCCCATCATATGCCCTGCGCATGAGGGTTAAATAGTCATTTAAGTATTTATATCTCCATTCGTTCTCTTTCTTCTCCAATACCAACTAGCAACCAAACTCTCTTTCACAAAATCCAAAACCACCAAAATACTAATTTAACAAAATCAAATCACCAAAATTACTTACTTGACAAAATCAAAACACTAAATTGCTTCTTTTACAAAAACGAAAAATATCATTGTTTTCTGGTATAAATAAATCATAGCATCAAATGATATTAGTTTGTTATCAAATATATGTTTAGTAACATCAATAATCAACCTTGGCAGTTGTTATAAACCATCCATCGTCGTCACCATTATGCGCGGCAATTTTTGACACGACACGATAAACGACACGAATCCGGCATGAAGTTAAACAGGTTTGGGTTGAGGATAAATAGGTTTGGGTCAAAAAAGGGTCAACCCGTCTAACCCGTTTAATAAACGGGTCGTGTTTGGGTTGAGTAATTATTAAACAGGTCAGCCCATGAACCCATTTAAGTATATAAGATCTTAAAAATAAAATATATAACCTGGTTTTTATGTTGGATGTGGATTAAATGTATTTTGTTATTTACTTAGCATGAGTGAATTTTAATTTTATACCTTAGATATCATGAAAATTGATGTTTGTAATTCAGAAATTTGTTGCATAGTTATTTGTATGTTATTTATATTATATTTTAGATCCTTATATCATTTTTTGCGTTTAAACTAGTTAAATCGACAACCACCAACTTTATTCACTGCTTGACCTATTTACTTAAGTGGGTTAAACGGGTCACAAATGGGTTACACATGTTATGCAGGTCTGGGTTAGGGTTGAGCTTCTTGACACTATTAATAAATGGGTCGTGTTTGGGTAAAGGACATACTAACCCGCCAACACGCAAACCAGAATATGAACACGACTCGATTGCCACCCCTAGTCACCATCCCGGTCTTACCAATGCCACCATCCACACACACCACCATCGTCTAGATTTTTCAATTTGTATTCAATGAAATAATCAGGTAGCTGAAATTATAAATCTACTATTTTAGTGTTTAGACTTTATAATTATGTGAATTTTTAAAAGGTGTTTATAAGCCATAATTAAGATTGTAGTGTATGATGTAACGAGTTATGCGTAGCTCATTGTAGATAAGGGAAAGTGATTCTTCTGAAAAGACTGCAGTCCCAGAGCTTAAGCACGAGAGAGATGGGAAAGACTGTTGTCCCTGAGCCTAAAGTCATAGCACGAGAGAGAAGGAGACGGTGTATCGCTATTAAAAAAAAGGTTTATGTAATCGGAAAAATGGTAACGGTTGCGGAAACCAGAGAAAGTCGGGAACCATCGGTTACCTTTTGAATCAAAGTAGCGACGAGCCGAGTATTACAACTACAGGGGGAGAAGCAAAGCTTTGTAGACAGTTTCGCTTCCTCGTCGCTTCTTTCTAGTGACCAGCTTCTTTTTAGCGACCAACTTCTTCATATTTAATTATTTGTATACGACCAAATTTACACATATTTTTTTTATTAAGTAAAAACTAATTTATATGCGGGTTGTTGTTGAAAAAAGAAATTGGGTAGATTAGATGACATTTAGAAATAAGATGATTTGTGAGTGGAGCTTAGGGCTTGTTTGTTAAATTTTTTTATTAAGTCATTTCTAATTAAGATATGACTTAATGCAGACACCCTCAGTTTTATTGCTTAATATTTTCAGTCATCTTTCTCTACTAAGTCACAAACAAACACCACCTTAGAAAGATTACTACTAAGAAATAAGTGTGAAACCAAAAGTAACTCGTGTGAGTTTATGTTGATCCACGATTTAGATGGTGTGGTGCGTTCCATAGCCACAATTGTGTGGATGGTGACCATAGGTTCTGCTGCAACGATCAATGGCTTCAAAAAAGTATGTCGATGAATTTTTCGGCTACTGTTGACTGAAATAATTTGAAGTTGTGAAGAATGAATGAGATACATAGAAATAGTGGTTTAAAGTGAGAGAACAATTGGTTATGTGTGGGACTAAGTAAAAGAGAGATATGCGTTCAAAAAAAATAAGTGAAAGATAGGGTTAAATGCATGGACGGACTCACATGTATGCCGGGTGTGGCACGGGCTACACCCGATTTTAGATCACTAAGTGCAAAAATATTTTAAAATTGCTATTTTTGTGGTATGTGCAACCCTCAAATTTTTTTTGCTACTTTGATCATTTCTTACGGTGTAACTTTAGTTTTTTTTTTTTTTTTTTTTTTGAACGGTGACTTTCATTTTTTGGATTAGAGTCGCACCTGCCCTAACAGCAGGCTCTCATCCACCACGTACCCAGACAATGTTGTCTTAACCGGATCCATGCTGGCGTAGTGGGGATTAATAACGGCGTCCGCCCGGAAACCGTACCGCCTCCACACGATTATTATCGCTGGAGTAACGGTCGGATGAAAATCGGGGCCGGCTTGGATTCGAACCTGCGCAGCTAATGGCTTACAGGCTCTTCTCTTCATTGCCTAAGTATCAGCAGAGCTTATGGTCCATAAGTGAGGACTTCCCGGTAGGTCACCCACCCGGTACTACTCTCACTTGTGGCTCGCTTAATTACTTAAGCTTCTACCACTAGACCACAAGCCCCATGATGTGTAACTTTAGTTAGCTCAACATTTTTTTTGTGCAACACCTTTTTAAAAATTTTGGGTCCGTTCATAGTTAAATGACTGTTTAACCCTCATGTGCAAGACAAATGAGGAGGTTTAATGTAATGAGTTAACAGTTGTTAGCATGGGCTGGACGTCATGGGGGCTAGGAGGGGTTGTGCTCCCCAAAATTTTCAGCCATCAATTGTCTATGCATATAACACATGGAAATTTTAGGGAAAAAAAATATGTATCTGCAAAACAAAGTGCAGTAGCTTTGTGAATCGCAGAATATCAAAGAAAGAAACAAAAGTACAACCATTTGTGTATCGGGTCTTAGACAATTTAATATTTGTGCCCTTTTAACACTTTAGTTTAAGTGTTTAACAGTGACAATTCCAAGTTTTCATAACAGTATAATAATATTTTCTCTACTGTTATTTTTTAGCATTCATTTTGGAGGTATTATAACAATATTGAATCAAAGCGAATGCTTTAGGAAGAATTAGGTAATGCTTCAAGAAATTAGTTTCAAGTTACGAAAGAAAAGCTACTTTTACGTTGTAGTAAAGTTAGCCTTCCTAAAATAATTGTTCAAGTTCCGCCACTGGTTGTTAGCAGTAAGGATGGATGACGTTACATAGTTCATTATAAGAACATATGACATTACATACTTAGAGACTGGATTTAAATTCATGATCTCCACGTTATGCGAAACGTCTCCCACCAATAGTCTACCATAACGCAAAATGTCTCCCACCACTAGTCCACCATCACGAGAACAATAAAAAAACTTGTTAAGTTGAGCTGCTATACCACCGGGTGTTATTGTATAGAGCATACCCTGCTCATGGATTGATCTTAAAGACGCTAGATCAAGATGGAATCCTAACAATTGTTGGATGTAAAAGGAAAGCTTAACATTGATTTTTTACACACGCTTTATAAAGACGCATAAGGCTTGTTTGGATTGACTGCTAACCGCTATTTAATTTACGTGGTTAAATGTAGCTTTTCCTATCCGATCTTGAATCAAAAGTATTGCACAGTTGTGAATATGGATTAGTTATAAGTTACAAGGTCTTGTCATTTCTTTAGACTTTTAAGTTTAATCATGAAATCGACATCAAGACAAGTCTCATCTGAGGTATGTATTACCATTTATTTATATTTTGGGAGATTTGCATTGACTCAAGATATCATTTATAACTTGACTTAATTTTATTTTTTATTTTTTATTTTCCTTTTTTTGTGAAATGACGAAATTGTCATGAATTATCATTTGTGTTATTTGCTATAAAAACATTTTGTTTCATGCAAACTACACAACCATCATTTTTTAATCATATGTATATGTAAAATCATAAAGTTTTGCATCAAAAAAGTATAACAATAATGTTTTTTTTATGCTCTTTAATTTAATCTCCATTTTGTTATATTTCGTTATAGTTTTTTTGAACATCTTTTACGCAAAATATCATAATATTTTGTAATGGAAGCTTTTTTGTTTTTATTAACATAAAAATAATTATAATCTAAAAAACAAAAGAAATGACATATTGCGAGTTAACTGTTAAGTATTACGAAATTAATAAATACTAAAAGTTACTCGCGTAATGCAGCGGCGTGTAACCGATTATTATATTTATGGCGAGCAAATATTTTTCATTTTAAACCTTCCTTATTTATCATATCCCAAATACTTTACAACGTAGTAGCTATATGTTTTTTAGAAATAGAACGTCTAAATTATTAATAATGTAAATAGTTAGCATCTTTATTTTTCAAATTTTAACATTAAATTGGTAGTTATAAGTTTAGTGAACTTTTTTTATAAACAATTCTATTAAAATATATCATTATTTGAGGATGTTACTATATAATTTAAATGAGACTTAAATTTTTTAATTTTATATTAATTTTCTAATTTTTCTTTTTATACTAATATTTTTTGTCTTAAAATTTTATGAAATTTTTTTATATGAAGTCTCAAATTTTTTATAATATAGTTTTTTTTTCTCTTTTTTTTTTTTTTTTTTTTTCCTATTTTTATGTTCCTAAATACATTTATTTATACTATTTTTTATCATCTCATAACATAATTTGTTTCTTCTTATTAATTGATACATATTTTCTTTCCTCATTTTTCTCATACAAATTTATTGACAATTTATTACGAAATTTAATTATGAATTATCTTATTTTATTTTATACATACATCTACACATTTTTTTAATATATAGAGAGTAATAAAATTTTTTTACTGAAGTATTCATATCAAAAAGAAAAAATTACACGTTTGGTCCCTGTGATTTACCTCAAATAACAGGTTTAGTCCCTAAGTCGTTTTAATTACACCACACATACCTATTTTTGAAACCTACTACCCATTTAGTCCCTATTTTAAAAAATAGGGATCATCTGTGTATTTATTTACAGTTTTTTTTATTACACGAATAGTCTCTATTTCCTCTAATAAGGACTAAATGGGCAATATGTTTCAAAAATAGGTATGTGTGGTGTAATAAAAATAACTTAATGACTAAACTTGTTATTTGGGGTAAACCACAGGGACCAAACGTGTAATTTTTCTATCAAAAATCTTAAAATTTAATTCTCTTTCATTTGATATCGTTTCTGCTACATATTTATTTATTTATTTTAAATTTCGATTCTTCAAATTTGATGTTTACATAAATCATTTCGTGATAAATTTCACGTGTGATGCATACAAAACAAATAACATCGAACTTGAAATAAAGAGGGACGACAATGGTGTGAAAGTGTGTAAGAGTTGTATTGTATCTGTGGGAAGATAATCTTGGCATATAAGGAAAAAAAACTTAGTGTTATTAATATGTAACAAAATTGAATCAACTTAGAAATAAATGACATCTTAAGTCACAGAAATGCAAATCTTCCATTTGTTCCTTTTGCAGTTAGTTTAGATTTTTGAATCTCGTAATAATTTATAAAAAAGTTGTGAATAAATTCCTTCTAATAATCAAGTCGCTTCTGTACTATAAAAATTTGAATTTTATGTTAGAGTTTGAAACTTTGAACACATTCAAAGTTCCAAACCATGCACCACCTTATCTTGTTTAAGAAAAAAAAAAGAAAAAAAGAAAAGAAAATGGACTAAGGTGATGCATAGGTTTGAAAAATGAATACTACATTTACAAAAAGTTTATAAAATTATATGCACAAAATTGGTAAAAAAAAATAAGAAAAATATATTATAATGCAAAATAATTAAACCACTACACATGACAAATTATCTTGTAAGCATAGGAATGATACAACTACAAACAAACTCACAAACATTCACAAAATGACGTGTTAGCGGATGATTTATTTAATTAGAGAGAGTAGAAATAAACTCTCATAAAATACATGGTGCATTTTATGACAGTTTTTATCTCTTCTCTCTGATTAAACCAATCATCCGCTAACACGTTATTTTATTGATTTTTCTATGAAAGTTTGTTGGTGGTTATATCATTCATCTTTTATAAACTCTATGTAAATGTAACATCGGTACTGATACCGTTAGTCTTTTAAGTCTTTAACTAGACCATTTTGCAATGTTCCAACTTCAGGAGAATTGACGCAGGGTTGGCTTTCTCCGACTTACATGTGCTATAATAATTCTCATGGATGATGCGAATATTATTATTTTTTTTACCATTGAAAGCCCCGCATTCTATTCTTTGCATCCTTTTAACATATTTTCCATTCGTAGAAAGCCTATATACACACAACTAAATGTAAACACATTCTATATATAACATTCAATGAATAGCAGAAAACAGTATTAGTCAAATACAGTATTATTTTACTTTTTATACACTATTCAATAAATTGTAAGAAAACATTATTAGTTATTCGTTTTTAGTTTTTCTTGCATGTCAGTCATCGGGTTTTTTTTTTGTATTTTTTAATATTTTAAAAACCGGGTTTTTAATCGATCCGGTCGAGTTACCGGGCACCGGTTTAACTGGTTCAACCGGTTCGACCACCGGGTCAACCCGGTTTTCTATTTATTATTATTTTATTTTTTCTGAACGAGTCAACCGGTTTGATCACCGGGTCAACCGGTTCGACCGCCGGGTCAACCCGTTTTTTATAAAAAAAATTGAATAAAACCAAAACCCGGCCGGGTTTCAAGACCCGGGTTGACCCGGGTCACTCAAAACCCGGCGGGTCTAACCGGTTAACCCGGTTTTAGAAACCCGGGTTTTTTTGACCCGTTTTTGTGGCCGGGCACTGGTCCGACCGGTTGAAACGGCCATTTCGACCCGGGTTTGAAAACATTGGTATTTTCTTCATTAGTTATTCAGTTGTTTAGTCTCTGAATTATTTGTTTATATATTATTAGTCTAAAATGTATAGTCTTTAGATTTCTTTGTTAGTCTTTTCATTAGTTATGGGTTTCCATTATACATTATTTGTCCTTGATGGTTTGTTTTTTTACATGTTAGCCTTTCGGTTTTCTTTGTTAGTTATTTGGTTAGTCATTCGGTTTCCACTATTAGTCCTGTTGGAGTATGCTCAAGGCATAGTGAATAGTTATTTGACTAGACACACGTGAGCCTATGAGGTCACACTGTTGTGATTTTACAATCTAAGTTAACCATTAACTACGAGTACGCAGCGGATAATAAATCTAGTTTAAGTAATCAAGTTAACACGTATAATAAACAAAAGATATATAAAAGGAAACAAGAAAACTAACCCTCGTAGTCACCCGCAAGTTATCAACTAGAAACCAAGTAATCAACGCGATTACCTCTACGAGTGCTCACACAAAAACGTAACCCAAATACGCCTGATATGCTAGTCGTGTCACGTTTACCAAACAAACCTTGTAAAACTCAAAACCCTCGAACCAATAAAACAACCAAACTCTGCCCTTTATGTCCGAGAAACAAACAAACCCTTGTTGTCCGAGATCTGCAACCAAACCCGAGAACCAAACTGCTTTGCTGTCCGATATCGGGTAAAGGTACCCAATCACAAACCAATTAATCTTCCCGAGAACTAAACAAATAAATACAATCATTGGCTTCTAATTTCGACCAGGAAACCTCCAAGGAACAATAACTTTAAACCCTAAACAAACTTGGATCAAAACAATGCAAGTTAGGATCAAAGATAATCGAAACAAACAATACCCCTGATCGGTTTAAAGAGAACTGATCGACTGAATATTATGGTGATGAGATTCGGTGTTATTTGCTGTAAAAGAATGTGTATGTATCGTGTATGTTATGAGCTAAGATAAGAGTATTTAAAGCCTCAAAACCCTAGCATCCTTGGGCTCTAAACTTGGTCACCAAGTTAACCCACATACCATATTCTATCACAACTATACTAGGCCTAAAACCCACTCCAAACTCCCCTCTATGGAACCGGCCAATAGGCTTTGTTTAAGTGCAATCGGGTCTAGTACTTTACGGGTCAAAGTCGGGTCATGCTTGAGCTATAAACGTTTAACGTATTCTAGTGTTTTACATGTGTGCCCCCAATAGGCTCACACAACCTTAGTCGTATTTGGCTAATCAAACTCCCACATTCCAACAGCTCCCACTTGGGAGTTGGAGTAGCAGATAGCACAAATACCAACGACGAAAATGTCTAGCAACGTTTTCACTCGCTATTTAACTAAAGGTGTCTGAGATATAGTTTCAGAAATCTTTCTCAGTAGCCTTGTCATTTATGTCTTGCTTTTATCATCATTTGTTATAGATATCGTCATAGCATAGATATGGATCCTAACTCATTCCATATAGTTTAACCATTTAGATTCTGATATACCAAATGTAATCAAGAATCATCTTGCATTATCATTTGGGTTTGGCTAAACAATTATCTGATTAATTCTGGAGAGAGCCATGGTATCTTTCTGCGCACATCAAGTGGAGTAACAAATCCTTTGTTGACGACAATATAAAACATTACAATCTAACATTACGGAGTGACGTCCCACATGCACAAAACAAACTTATGAGCTAGATAATTCTAGCCAGTAGAGAACTTGAAATGCCGAGCATCTTTTTACTGATAAGACATGCACCACTAAGGCTGCCTACAGTGGGCTGTAAAAAATCGGTCGAAGGAATAGGGTGACCGACATTGAAATCGGTCATGGCCATTGTGGCATTTGGGTCACCATCGGTCGAAGGTCGAGAAAATTGCACAATTGGTTGAAATTTCAACCGATATTAAACACACACAAAACACGAACAAAACACCCTTTTCTCACTATTCTCCCTTTTTATTTTATTTTTTTTATTTTTTTAATTTGGTTTTGAAAAAAAAAAGTAGAAAAAAGTGTATGTGGAATGTGGAGTCCGAGATCTAGAGGTAGAAGAAGAGGCAAGTCAAACTTTTGTATTTTATTTTTATAAATAACTAATTTATAGTTTAAACATTTAAAATTTTATTTTATTGTCATTTGAAAAAATTACACGTTTGGTCCCTGTGGTATACCCCAAATAACAACTTTAGTCCCTAAGTCGATTTTATTACACCACAGATACCTATTTTTGAAACCTTGCACTCATTTAGTCCCTATTTTGGATGGGCGTTAGTTCAGTCCGTTAAATGTTTTGCGCTGTTAGTCCTCCGTTAATAATTTTTGCACCGTTAGTCCTTATTTTTTAAAATATAGTTTTCCCCGGTAAGTCCCTCCGTTAATAATAGTTATCGCCCGTTTTTTACGTTTTTGTCCGTCTTTATCCGTTTTCGTTCGTTTTTATCCGTTTTCCCACTTTTTTTTTTTTTTTTTTTTTTTTTTTTTTTTTTTTTTTTTCGTTTTTCGTCTTTTTTATGTTTTTATCCCTCTTCGTCTGTTTTTATATGTTTTCGTATGTTTTTTTACGATTTTGTTCGTTTTTATCCGTTTTTGTCTGTTTTTATCTGTTTTGACCATTTTTACGTTTTTGTCCTTTTTCATCCGTTTCCGTTCATTTTTATCCGTTTTCGCCCATTTTTAACCGTTTTTTTCCGTTTTCGGCTTTTATTTTACGTTTTTTAATCCGTTTTCATTCGTTTTTTATCCGTTTTCACACGTTTTTTACGTTTTTATCCATTTTCACCTTTCTTTTTTTTTTTTGCCCGTTTTTTATCCGTTTTCCCCCATTTTTTTTAAGTTTTTGTCCGGTTTTATCCGTTTTCATTCGTTTTTTTTTTTTTTTTTTTTTTTTTTTTCTGTTTTCGCCCGTTTTTATCCGTTTTTTATGTTTTTCTTCTTTTTTGTCCGTTTTCGTCTTTTTTTTTATCCGTTTTCAGTAATTTTTTTACGTTTTTGTTCATTTTTTATCTGGTTTTGGTCCTTGTTTTATTATTTTGTCCGTTTTCGTCTGTTTTTGCCTGTTTTTTTTTTTTTTTTTTCGTTTTTGCCAGTTTTTATCCGGACAAAAATGTAAAAAATGGGGCGAATACTACCTAAAAACAGATGAAAATACCTAAAAACGGACAAAGCATAAAAAATAGACAAAAACGTAAAAAACACTAACGAAAACGTAAAGAAGGGGCGAAAACGGAAAAATATGAATGAAAACGGATAAAAACGGACAAAAACGTAAAAAAAAGGATGAAAACGGATAAAAAACGAACGAAAACGGATAAAAACAGACAAGAACGTAAAAAATAATGGGCGAAAACGTAAAACAACGGACGAGAACGGATAAAAACGTAAAAAAAGGGGCAAAAACGGATAAAAAAGCGATCGCAAATAGATAAAAACAGACAAAAACGTAAAACAACGGGCGAAAAGGAAAAAAAACAGACAAAAACGTAAAAAAATTGGCGAAAACGAATAAACAACGAACGAAAACGGATAAAAACATACAAAAACGTAAAAAAGGGCGAAAACGTAAAAGAAATTGATGAAAACGGATAAAAAAGTAAAAAAACAGTCGAAAACGGAAAAAAAACTGACAAAAACGAATAAAAACGGACAAAAACGGACGAAAACATATAAAAACAGACGAAAAAGGATAAAAACGTAAAAAACGGACGAAAAACGAAAAAAAAAGGTGGGAAGACGGATAAAAACGAACGAAAACGGATTAAAACGGACAAAATCGTAAAAAAACGGGCGATAACTATTATTAACGGAGGGACTAACTGGGGAAAACTATATTTTAAAAAATAAGGACTAACGATGCAAAAATTATTAACAGAGGACTAACAGCGCAAAACATTTAACGGACTGAACTAACGCCCATCCAAAATAGGGACTAAATGAGTGCAAGGTTTCAAAAATAGGTATCTATGGTGTAATAAAAACGACTTAGAGACTAAAGTTGTTATTTGGGGTATACCACAGGGACCAAACGTGTAATTTTTTCTTGTCATTTTTACCTTATAGTTTTAACTTTGTTACATTTTAGCATATAAAATGTATAAAAATTAATTTATCGTAATACTTTGTTTTTGAATTTAAAAAAAAAACAAAAAAAAAACAAAAAACAAAAAAAAAACAAAAACAACAAGCAAAAAAAACAACCACCTTGGTCATCGATTATGACAACTTGGTCGTGTCTGGTAATCGGAGAGAAAAAGCTGATATGACAGGTTATGACTCAGGTTACGACTGTGCATAGCCTAAATACAACCCCAAGACATAACACATCCAAGAGAAACGTGGAAAAAAGAAGATCTGAAAGCATGTAATGACGACTCATAATATGCTACTACCTCCAACATTTGAGCAACTTGGATAGTATGCTTGAACATAATTGTTATAAGCTTTAATCTATCCGTCCCGAAAATAACATCAACAACCCGTGATGCAGTACAAGTTGTTGGAATTATATAACATGACAATCATATATAAAACATATAAAACATCAAAGAAATATGCGGAAGCGTAAAGGAACATATAATGAATAATTAATTAACTAAAGCATAAAGTATGCGTACCTTTCTTGATTCTAGCCGAACAAGAATCAAATCCACAAACTAGCAATTAGATGAACCCTAATTAAGGTTTATAGGATTATGTGAATTACCCCTTACCGATTTTGTAATTCAATCCAAGAATACTAACAATAATGTGTTAGTACCACTTTCTTGTACACACGTACTATACCGAATTAAAGGAATGCTAGTTTTAATTAAACAAAATAGGAATGGCAATGGGGCGGGTTTGGGGCGGGGCGGCCATCCCCATCTCCAAACCCGATAACAAAAACCATCCCCAAACCCGCCCCAATCCCCATTGGGGATCTTATCGGGGTGCCCCATTGGGGCGAGATACTCCCCCAAACCCCCCCCCCCCCATTTCCCATTGGGGTCTTATCAGGTTGTTTTTTTTAGTGCGATACTCCATCATATTCGTGTCGCTCTCCGTTTATTCTTATTTCTACACTATTAACAATATGACTTTATGGAATAGCTTGAATAATCGAAAAACCATTAGTAATATATTAATCATTGAATAAATCACAACTTTATAGAATAGTATGACACAAAACAAGCTTCTATGATCACAATTTGAAATATCACAAAGATAAAAACTAAGAAAAATTAGATAATTATATTTAGTACGTAAATACTAACACAATATTTTATGTATATAGATATATGTATATGTTTCGGGGCGGGGCGCGGCGGGGATGGTGTGCCCATCCCCGCCCCAAACACGATAAAAATCCCCGTTAAGTCCCCAAAACCCGCCCCGAAACCCGATAAGCATGCCCCGCCCCGCTCCAATAAGTTCGGGCTTCAGGTTTCCCCGTCGGGTTTGGGTTTTTTTGCCATCCCTAAAACAAAACAACTTTGATTTGGAAAAGCAATGTGTCGACACCATAGGGAGGTGGTCGACCGGTTTCAAACACAAAAACACACAAACACTTTTGGTTTTAGGTTATGAGTACAAGAGATGCAAAAACTAAGACCCTAGGCCTTGTATTTATACCAAAAGTAACTTGGTGACCAAGTTACCTAAGGATTGGGTTATGGAAACCCATAGCTGATCGTATGGAGTAATCCTCTAGGTTTTCTAGAACCTTCTCGATCTCTATTTTCACATCTTGTCATTTCCAATTACATTTAACGACCGTTAGTCCATTACACTTAATTACTTAACGTCCGTTATAACTATTTTGTTTAATTAATAAATAAATATAACATCTATATTTAATTATTAACTTTAATTCTCATACGCAAAGTGTGCAATCTCGTGGTCTCGAGTTCGATCATAACACACGTCTATTAATTTATTGTCTATTAAACCAACACAAGCACCTTCATATGTAGTAGCCACAAGCACCAAACGAACAACGACACTCTTTATTAGTTTTTTTTTACTCTATATTGGTTTTAACCATGTGTCAATATCCTCCAATCTACTTGAAACGTGCTGCAAACCCGTAAACATTCAGATTCCTACCGAAACTTGAGATGAGAACATACATTCAAAGAATAAATGAGAATAAGAGTCTGGTTATAATTCACACAACGGACACCGCAACTAGCCGATGTTCGCTTGGTCGCTAATCTCCGTTGTCTTAACTTATCTTGACTCTTCAATGTGCGCCCCATAACCAACTGTCACACCCCCAATTTACCTGTTTTGCAGCGGAATGGAATTCCTGGGGGATTGACTGTCATAGCACCACAATCACAGTTATATTGAACGACCTAAAGTGTCGTTTTAAAAACACATCGTTTGATATTTAATAAAAGCTTTCAGAGTTACAACATAGGTCCCAAAAGTTTACAAAGTTTGCGGAAACACAAATATATTACATGTCCAAACGATGGTTTTGAAATAAAGTGCCATAATGTACAATAATGTAAGTCGACGCCGCGACTCAAAAGGTAGGTCCCTAAACCATGTCATGATGATAATGCCTCAGTTACCTGAAAATACATTGCTAAAACGGGTCAACAATAATGTTGGTGAGAAATCATAGGTTTATGTAAATGTTTTATACGACTACGCAAGTATAGATCAGGCATGACAATCATGTCACGTAAAAATGTTACAATTGCAATAAGTCCATGACACCGAAACAAGACAATTCATAATGTATGCCCCTGTAGAGTGTTTGCCAGACAACTCCATAATGTTATTAAATGAAATGCATCCGTATGACTAGTTGGGATTCACCAACCCGGATGGAGGCGTCACCCTCGATAGATCTATCCACTCATCCTCGCTTCAAAAATTAACGGTTCATGTTCAGGTAATGGGGACTTTCAATTGGCAAATGCGGTAACTTAAGCAATGTAAATGAATTTAACATACTTGGTATCGTAATAAAAATGTTGTGCAATGTATTCTCCCCCGTAGGTTTGAAAATAATTAAAAGTGTATACGACGGGGCTATGAAAACTCACTTGGTAAACTGGAATGATGACAAGAGTGAGTACACTGAGGTATGGCGTGAAACTTTAACCGGGACCTATTACGAATGATATGATATGTAATGAGTTGCAATGTAATGTTATGCATTTCGTATGTTATTTATACCATTTGCGAGTTTTGAAAAATATTACTTATCGTCGAAAAATACTCTTTTGACGTCTTGACCCTTCAAAATGACTTTACAAGTTTTTACGTCAAAATGTCATCCTACAATGGTTTTATAATGATTTATGGTGAAATTTTCACTTTTCGTCGTAAAACAATGTCGTCGGAATTTTTATAAAAGTAACAAAAATGGCTTTGGAAAACTAGTCGTAAAATGGTGTGCGTCGATCGTTAGGAAACGAACTCGACGGTTTTGGAAAGTTTGTATCGAAATCTAGAAGTTTCAGTTCAGGAGTTTTCGACATAAAGGTCTCGAACATAAAGATAATAAAGGCTAAAGATGGTGATTTTGTCTAATGGTTGTGTAAAAAGTGAGTTTCGGCCAAATTTAAGCATCCGTAAATAATTTATTAAAACTCCGCTATACAAACGGTTTGTCGTTTTGAAAAATATGCTCGGTGATCTTGATTTTATTAGAAGACAATTCGTTCCAAAAAGTTCCACATCATTGATAAAAACAGCCGCTAACCTAGTCGTTTCAGCTACCGTAACACTTGTATCGTAAAAATAATATAGTTTTTCAGAAAATAATAGTTACGGCAATTTTATGAAAACGTGCATATCTTTGTCGTTTCAAATCCGTTTTCTACGTATAATACGTCCTTAGCTTCGTATCAAAGTATACTACTATATTTTTGATAAGTCGAAATAATTTGTGAAGCTTAAGGCTCGTTTTTGACTCGAATAAAGTAAAAACATGTTGCTGAAATTTCTGAAATTTATATATTTCGTCGTCAAACTTTAAAAATTCATAACTTCTTCGTTATAACTCCGTTTTTATCCGTTCAAGCGGCCACGGATTCGTTTTAAAGTATATTTTCTAAATATCAAGTTCAAAAAGTCGTGCCTACAGTCGGATTTTCCAGAAAATCAAAACAAGGACAGAACATATTTTATACGTATCGAAAATAGTTTTTCTCGTACCAAACCTATTCTAATCCCTTCAAATCAACTCCAAAGCTAATCTAATCCTACCATACACCTTCTTAGGGTGTCATGGATTCCTAAACATCATCAAGACCAAAGTATACCAAGGGGATAATTATAGGATGACCATATATATATATATATCTAAAAATTATGTAAAATGGTATAAATCAACATATGTCTTGCATGTTAGCTCCAAAAATGAAGAGATACATATGAAATGAAAAGGAAACATGAAAAATGAAAGAAACATGCTTACTAGTTAATATGATGAGGTGCAAAGAACAAGGTTAAACCTAAACACTCTTGGTTATTATTTCAAAACCTTATAAAGAATGTTATCTAGATTGTAATGAACTTGAACTTGAAAAAAATGATGATCCCTAGTGAAAACCCCTATGTGGCCGGTTTGATGAAGGAGAGAAACAAAGGAGAGAAACTTTCTAACACTTGAAAAATAATTGTGAAGTGAATGAGATAAATGAAAGTGTAAGTAAGACTTTATGTATTGAGTGAAATTATTAACAATCAAGGTGCCATACTCATTTTAATGCCACCCTCCCCCTTGGTCGGCCAAGGGGGGAGGAATGAGTAGATATTTTGTTTTTTTTTTTTTTTTTTTTTTTATAATGTATAAGTATAGATTTACTTGTATAATTTTGTAAGAAAGTGAAATTAAATGTGTAGGAAAATGTACAAGTAAAGGTAAATGGAAATTTTTAGGTAAAAGTAATTGTTAATAGATCAAAATAGAATGTAATGAGATAATAAAAATTGTAAAAATACATTCCTTGTAAGATTTGAGTGATAAAATAATTATCGAGTAATTTTTAAGAAAAATGTCATAATAATATAACTTTAACGATTTATGTACCAAATAAATTCAAAACACTAGTTAAACTAAAAATATAGTTTTTATAAACTAAATGTAAGTTTAAAAATATGTCGGGATCATTTTTGAAAGTAACGGATTAAATATTCAAAATAATAACTCACGCGATAACGTTTATTTAATATAAAAATTACGCGTTAAATGTGAAATGAAATGTCATGAATGAACTAATATGATGCAAATGATGTTAATGAAATGTAGACTAATCTTAGTCCATATGAAATGTTCGTGATGATATGATCATGAATTCGCCGCTAAACCATAAAGGTTACGCGAATTTGGAACACGTAAACCAAGTTTACGATAAATGTTGAAATAGTGAGGCATAAATTGTTTCGAGAAATGACCTGAAAGTACAGGTTGTCACATTCGCCCATCCAAAAAGGAATTCAGTCCCTGAATTCAATCGTTGTTAGGTCTAACGGTGTCGGTGAAAAGATGAGGATACTTGTGTCGCATCTGGTCTTCCCGTTCCCAAGTAAACTCAGGACCTCTTCGAGAATTACAACGAACCTTCACAATAGGAATACGACTCTGTTTCAACTGCTTGACCTCGCGGTCCATGATTTCTACAGGTTCCTCCACAAAGTTGAGTTTGTCGTCGAGTTGAACTTCGTCCAATGGAATAACGAGCGATTCGTCCGAAAGACATTTCTTCAGGTTTGAAACGTGAAACGTGTTGTGCACATGACTGAGTTTTGACGGAAGATCAAGTCGATAAGCTACCGGACCAACTCTGCTCAAAATCTTGAACGGTCCAATGTACCTCGGGTTTAACTTTCCACGTTTTCCAAATCGTACCACGCCTTTCCAAGGCGATACTTTCAACATAACTTTGTCACCCACTTGAAATTCCAATGCTTTACGCCTAACATCTGCGTAACTTTTCTGTCGACTCCTGGCAGTTCTGAGTCTATCACGAATTTGAACTATCTTTTCCGTCGTTTCCCGTACCATTTCTGGACCAGTGAGTTGTGCGTCTCCTACCTCGGCCCAACAAACAGGTGATCGGCACTTTCGACCATAGAGTGCCTCGAATGGTGCCATCTTTATACTGGTGTGATAACTATTGTTGTACGAGAATTCTATCAATGGCAAATGGTTAGCCCAACCATTTCCAAAATCAATCACACATGCCCTCAGCATATCTTCTAAAGTTTGAATTGTCCTTTCACTTTGACCGTCGGTTTGTGGGTGATATGCTGTGCTCATCTCTAATCTGGTTCCAAATGAATCTTGCAACGATTTCCAGAAGTTTGAAGTGAATCGACTATCTCTGTCGGAAATGATAGAAATTGGTGCACCGTGCCTCGAGACTATTTCTTTGACATAAAGTCTAGTGAGTTGTTCCATGGAATAAGTCTCTCTAATTGGTATGAAATGGGCTGATTTGGTAAGGCGATCAACAATTACCCAAATAGCGTCGTAACCTCCCGATGTCTTAGGAAGTTTCGTGACAAAGTCCATAGTAATGCGTTCCCATTTCCATTGAGGAATTTCCGGTTGTTGGAGTAAACCTGAAGGCTTCTGATATTCAACTTTTACCTTAGAGCAGGTAAGGCATTTACTAACGTACGTGGCAATCTCTGCTTTCATGTTCGGCCACCAATAAAGTTTCTTAAGATCTTGATACATCTTATCCGATCCTGGATGAATAGAATACTTTGACTTATGCGACTCATGCATAATCAATTCTCGTATTCCGCCATACAATGGAACCCACATTCTATCCTTGAAACATAATACTCCATCTGCTCTTTTCACAAAACCATTTGCGCTTTCGGGCATACCATAAAGCTTTTCACTTGGTCGGTTTTCCTCCTTAAGTGCCTCGATCTGTGCTTCGTGGATTTTCGATGGTAAAGGCGAATTAATCGTCATTCCCAATGATCGAACTCTTAAAGGTTTAGGCCTCTCTTTCCGGCTAAGAGCATCAGCCACAACATTGGCTTTTCCCGGGTGATACTTGATTTCACAATCATAGTCGCCGAGTAACTCCAACCAACGACGTTGCCTCATGTTAAGCTCCTTCTGATCAAGAATATATTGCAAACTTTTGTGGTCAGTAAACACAGTGCACTTCGTACCGTAAAGGTAGTGTCTCCAAATCTTGAGGGCAAAAACTACGGCTCCTAACTCGAGATCATGAGTGGTGTAATTCTTCTCATGAGTCTTAAGTTGTCGAGAAGCATACGCTATCACCTTCTCATTTTGCATTAAAACAACCCCTAGTCCTTTATGCGAAGCATCACAATATACAACAAAGTTCTCGATTCCTCCGGGTAGTGCCAAAATTGGCGCACTGCAAAGCTTTTGCTTCAACAACTGAAAAGCAGCTTCTTGTTTCTTTCCCCACTCGTACTTCTTGTTTTTCTGTGTCAACTTGGTCAAAGGTCTTGCTATCTTTGAAAAACCTTCGATGAACCTTCGGTAATACCCGGCTAGTCCTAGAAATTGTCGAATTTCTGTAGGATTTGTTGGAGTAGCCCAATCTTTCACGGCTTCAATCTTTGCGGGATCAACTTGTAGTCCTTGACTATCAATGACGTGACCAAGAAATTGCACTTTGTGGTTCCAAAAATCACACTTCGAAAACTTGGCATACAACTTCTCATTCTTGAGTAGCCTTAAAATCGTCCTTAAGTGCTCTTCGTGCTCTTCTTTGCTCTTTGAGTAAATCAATATGTCGTCGATGAACACTATCACAAACTTGTCCAAATACGGTTTACAAACTCTATTCATGAGATCCATAAATACCGCAGGTGCATTAGTCAATCCGAACGGCATCACTTGAAACTCGTAATGACCGTAACGTGTTCTAAACGCTGTTTTCGGAATATCCTCTTCCCGAACTCGAAGTTGGTGATAACCCGACCGGAGATCAATCTTGGAGTAGATACTAGAACCTTGCAACTGATCGAATAAGTCATCAATTCTGGGGAGTGGGTAACGATTCTTCACCGTTAACTTGTTCAACTCTCTATAATCTATGCACATTCGGAAGGATCCATCTTTCTTCTTCACAAACAAGACCGGTGCTCCCCAAGGCGAGGAACTCGGCCTAATGAATCCTTTGTCTAGAAGCTCTTGCAATTGATTAGACAACTCTTGCATTTCGGATGGTGCTAGACGGTACGGTGCTCGCGCAATAGGTGCAGCTCCGGGAACTAAGTCAATTTGAAATTCTACTTGACGTGCCGGTGGAAGTCCTGGTAAGTCTTCGGGAAAGACTTCAGAAAATTCTCGGACAATTGGTACATCTTCAAGTCGCTTCTCCTCCGACTTCTTCTTGGTTACATGGGCTAAGAAAGCAAAACAACCTTTCTTTATGTACTTCTCCGTTTTGATGCACGATATGATACTAAGTCTAGTTCCACTTCGTTCCCCACGAATAATCAAAGTTTCGCCGTTATAAGGAAGATGAACAACTTTTTCATCACAAATGATCTTTGCACGATGCTTGGATAGCCAATCCATGCCGATGACGACGTCAAAACTACCAAGTTCTACGGGCATGAGGTCTATGTTGAAGGGATGATTAAGAAAATTGAATGTGCAACCGCGGACAATGGTGTTGGTGCTGACTAAGTTACCATTAGCTAATTCGACAATGTATGATATGTCTAAGGTGGTTGGTTTAATGTTGAGCAAAGGTGCAAATGCATTGGACACAAAACTTTTATCGGCACCCGAATCAAATAAAACTGAAGCGTAATGATTATTGAGAAGGAACGTACCCGTGATAACGTTCGGGTCCTCCTTATCTTCTCCGCCTCCTATAACGTAAACCCTTCCTTGTGCCGTGCCTCCTTGATTCTGATTTCCTTGGTTCCTTCCCTTTTTACATTCATACTTGTAGTGTCCACGTTCCCCGCAACCAAAACATGTAACTTGTGGCGACTTGCAATCCTTAGTTCGGTGACCAACTTTCTTACAATGTTCACATGGATCAGGACATCGACCCGGGTTATGATGACTCGAACACCTACCACATTTCGGCAAAACCCCCGAATACCCTTTTCCTTCCTTCGGACCCGCAGCATAGACCTTTACAACCTCTTGCCTTTTGGGTGGTTGTTGGGTAGCATTTCTACCTCTAGTGTTGTCCCACTTCCGTTTGTTATTGTTGCTATTGTTGTTGTTGTAGTTGGCTCGGTTATTGTTGTAATTGAAGCGGTTGTTGGGGTTGTTGTTGTTTCGGTTGGTGTTGGTGTACTTACCTCTCTTCACCACTTGTGCCATCAACTTCTGAGTCACTCGAATAGCTTCCTCAAATGTTTGTGGATCAAACGAAGTCACATCTCCTTGAATCACCTCGGGAAGTCCCCCGATGAAAGCCTCTAGCAACTTCTCGTTATCAGAAACCATGGACGGGCATAACGCGGCCAATTCTTGGAATCTCCGAATGTAAGTGTCAATATCGTACCCAATAGTTACTAATTCATAGAACTCTGTCTCCAACTTTTTCACTTCCGTACGAGGACAAAACTTCTTAGTCACCAAACCCTTAAATTGCTCCCAAGTAAGCTTGAAAGCATTCTCCATCCCAATCGGTTGAGCATATGAATTCCACCACGACAATGCTCCATCGAGTAATGTACTTGTAGCAAACTTGACCTTACTATCATCCGGGCAATTACACAGCAAAAACACGGACTCCAATTTTTCAAACCATCGAACCATGGCTGTGGCTCCTTCAGTCCCTCTAAACTTGGTGGGTTCACCACTTTTGAAATCCTTGTACGAACATTTCTTAACTCTGGATCCTCCGGCATTTCCAGTAGCAGCAGCTAGCCTAGCGGCTTCAGCAGCAGCCGCGGCCTCAGCAGCAGCAGCAGCCACTGTTTCCCTTTCAACTCTTAAAGCATCAGCTATGCTATCATTCACTAACTTTTGAATAGCCGCTTGGGTCATTTCAACTGTAGCTTTCTTCGGTGCCATAACTCTTCAAAATCACAAGATGAAACAATCATGAGAACTCGTAAGTAGAAACAACCATCATACAAATATATCCACAACCACAACATGCATAAAGATAAATGGAATCACAACGGAACAATAACGAAATATCACAAATATAATCACAACACACGTGGATAATATACATGAAAATTTCGGCCTACATGGACCGATATCATACATAATAAAAACCATTCCTACATAGTAGAGTCAATACTTGATACATTTGTTTGTACAACAATCAAAAGACAACAAGTTCTTTAAACTACGTCACACACCTCGTGACTAGGATAATAATGGTCAAAACTATACATGACAAAAGTCTACATAAGGCACCTCATGGTGCTCCGCCGGCTCGATCCTGGAGATCACGAACCTGAGTAGTCAAGCTAGTAATCAAACTCCTCAACTCTCCAATCTGACCCTGCAAAGCAACAATACTCTCCCTATCCTCTGACTGCCTATTCTGAATACTCTGATGTGACAAATCAATAGAAACCCTGCCTAACACTAGGCCCTCGACCTCCTCCGCAATGGTCTCAATCCTATCTACCGACAGTTCCTCCAACTGCCGTGACAACCTATCTATCTGAATCTGCTGACTATCAATACGGGCTCCTAACGCATCGGTAGAAGGCTGTCGAGCAGCTGCAGCCTTAGAGCTCTCGCCTAACTCGAACCTAACAGGTGGCTCGGGTTCTGTAGATGGTGGTGTAGGGATGTCAAAACGAGCACGCTTTTTGGGCGGCAAGTCTGATGTAGGCAAAGGATCCCTAAGAAAATACGATGAGGATGGTGATGATGGTGCTAGTAGTGGTGATGGTGGGTATATCGGATCGTGAGCTGGGCTAACATGTGGAGTGGGTGCGACCTCGCCCTCCTCAAAGGGTTCAGTCTCCGTGTCAGTCATGATAGGTGGAAAGGCTGGAGTAGAGCCAATGGAGGATACGATCTCAGTGGAGTGTGATGAAACATCATCCATGATGGGGTTAGCTGGAACATCATCTGTGCTAGAGTCCGATGATATGGTGATGGGATGTGAATCTGAAGACATGTCTGTGACAACCGATGTGAAATAAAAGTAAATAACTCGGATAAAGTGTAAGTGAATCCGCATGAAAAGTGAATATGCACTATGATGAAATGATGAGATGCTATGATAATGTAGCTATAGTCTAGGGTCAATGATGCAACCTAGTTCTCTATAAATGTAGCTCTGGTACCAATCTGTCACACCCCCAATTTACCTGTTTTGCAGCGGAATGGAATTCCTGGGGGATTGACTGTCATAGCACCACAATCACAGTTATATTGAACGACCTAAAGTGTCGTTTTAAAAACACATCGTTTGATATTTAATAAAAGCTTTCAGAGTTACAACATAGGTCCCAAAAGTTTACAAAGTTTGCGGAAACACAAATATATTACATGTCCAAACGATGGTTTTGAAATAAAGTGCCATAATGTACAATAATGTAAGTCGACGCCGCGACTCAAAAGGTAGGTCCCTAAACCATGTCATGATGATAATGCCTCAGTTACCTGAAAATACATTGCTAAAACGGGTCAACAATAATGTTGGTGAGAAATCATAGGTTTATGTAAATGTTTTATACGACTACGCAAGTATAGATCAGGCATGACAATCATGTCACGTAAAAATGTTACAATTGCAATAAGTCCATGACACCGAAACAAGACAATTCATAATGTATGCCCCTGTAGAGTGTTTGCCAGACAACTCCATAATGTTATTAAATGAAATGCATCCGTATGACTAGTTGGGATTCACCAACCCGGATGGAGGCGTCACCCTCGATAGATCTATCCACTCATCCTCGCTTCAAAAATTAACGGTTCATGTTCAGGTAATGGGGACTTTCAATTGGCAAATGCGGTAACTTAAGCAATGTAAATGAATTTAACATACTTGGTATCGTAATAAAAATGTTGTGCAATGTATTCTCCCCCGTAGGTTTGAAAATAATTAAAAGTGTATACGACGGGGCTATGAAAACTCACTTGGTAAACTGGAATGATGACAAGAGTGAGTACACTGAGGTATGGCGTGAAACTTTAACCGGGACCTATTACGAATGATATGATATGTAATGAGTTGCAATGTAATGTTATGCATTTCGTATGTTATTTATACCATTTGCGAGTTTTGAAAAATATTACTTATCGTCGAAAAATACTCTTTTGACGTCTTGACCCTTCAAAATGACTTTACAAGTTTTTACGTCAAAATGTCATCCTACAATGGTTTTATAATGATTTATGGTGAAATTTTCACTTTTCGTCGTAAAACAATGTCGTCGGAATTTTTATAAAAGTAACAAAAATGGCTTTGGAAAACTAGTCGTAAAATGGTGTGCGTCGATCGTTAGGAAACGAACTCGACGGTTTTGGAAAGTTTGTATCGAAATCTAGAAGTTTCAGTTCAGGAGTTTTCGACATAAAGGTCTCGAACATAAAGATAATAAAGGCTAAAGATGGTGATTTTGTCTAATGGTTGTGTAAAAAGTGAGTTTCGGCCAAATTTAAGCATCCGTAAATAATTTATTAAAACTCCGCTATACAAACGGTTTGTCGTTTTGAAAAATATGCTCGGTGATCTTGATTTTATTAGAAGACAATTCGTTCCAAAAAGTTCCACATCATTGATAAAAACAGCCGCTAACCTAGTCGTTTCAGCTACCGTAACACTTGTATCGTAAAAATAATATAGTTTTTCAGAAAATAATAGTTACGGCAATTTTATGAAAACGTGCATATCTTTGTCGTTTCAAATCCGTTTTCTACGTATAATACGTCCTTAGCTTCGTATCAAAGTATACTACTATATTTTTGATAAGTCGAAATAATTTGTGAAGCTTAAGGCTCGTTTTTGACTCGAATAAAGTAAAAACATGTTGCTGAAATTTCTGAAATTTATATATTTCGTCGTCAAACTTTAAAAATTCATAACTTCTTCGTTATAACTCCGTTTTTATCCGTTCAAGCGGCCACGGATTCGTTTTAAAGTATATTTTCTAAATATCAAGTTCAAAAAGTCGTGCCTACAGTCGGATTTTCCAGAAAATCAAAACAAGGACAGAACATATTTTATACGTATCGAAAATAGTTTTTCTCGTACCAAACCTATTCTAATCCCTTCAAATCAACTCCAAAGCTAATCTAATCCTACCATACACCTTCTTAGGGTGTCATGGATTCCTAAACATCATCAAGACCAAAGTATACCAAGGGGATAATTATAGGATGACCATATATATATATATATATATCTAAAAATCATGTAAAATGGTATAAATCAACATATGTCTTGCATGTTAGCTCCAAAAATGAAGAGATACATATGAAATGAAAAGGAAACATGAAAAATGAAAGAAACATGCTTACTAGTTAATATGATGAGGTGCAAAGAACAAGGTTAAACCTAAACACTCTTGGTTTTTATTTCAAAACCTTATAAAGAATGTTATCTAGATTGTAATGAACTTGAACTTGAAAAAAATGATGATCCCTAGTGAAAACCCCTATGTGGCCGGTTTGATGAAGGAGAGAAACAAAGGAGAGAAACTTTCTAACACTTGAAAAATAATTGTGAAGTGAATGAGATAAATGAAAGTGTAAGTAAGACTTTATGTATTGAGTGAAATTATTAACAATCAAGGTGCCATACTCATTTTAATGCCACCCTCCCCCTTGGTCGGCCAAGGGGGGAGGAATGAGTAGATATTTTGTTTTTTTTTTTTTTTTTTTTTTTTTTTTTATAATGTATAAGTATAGATTTACTTGTATAATTTTGTAAGAAAGTGAAATTAAATGTGTAGGAAAATGTACAAGTAAAGGTAAATGGAAATTTTTAGGTAAAAGTAATTGTTAATAGATCAAAATAGAATGTAATGAGATAATAAAAATTGTAAAAATACATTCCTTGTAAGATTTGAGTGATAAAATAATTATCGAGTAATTTTTAAGAAAAATGTCATAATAATATAACTTTAACGATTTATGTACCAAATAAATTCAAAACACTAGTTAAACTAAAAATATAGTTTTTATAAACTAAATGTAAGTTTAAAAATATGTCGTGATCATTTTTGAAAGTAACGGATTAAATATTCAAAATAATAACTCACGCGATAACGTTTATTTAATATAAAAATTACGCGTTAAATGTGAAATGAAATGTCATGAATGAACTAATATGATGCAAATGATGTTAATGAAATGTAGACTAATCTTAGTCCATATGAAATGTTCGTGATGATATGATCATGAATTCGCCGCTAAACCATAAAGGTTACGCGAATTTGGAACACGTAAACCAAGTTTACGATAAATGTTGAAATAGTGAGGCATAAATTGTTTCGAGAAATGACCTGAAAGTACGGGTTGTCACACCAACCAAACTAAGATTTTGTGTCTTGGCACACATTGGGAGAACCACATGATCTCATACCAATCAATCACTTCATCTCTTGGTCGAATCGAGTCCCACACCAGTTTGACTTTAAAATCACAAATATTACCTTTTTCACCTCATAACTTATCAGATCTATGCGCTTCTAAGCATGGAATTTTGATTTTGTTAAAGGTGATTTTTTACGTGACAAAAACACACATTTTAAACCAAAGTGCCTCTGGTCTAGTGGTATGGAGGTTTTACCTTCTTAGATAGGGTTGTAAACGAACCGGACGAACAAGAACGGAGCCTTGTTCATGTTTGTTCGTTTAATTTTAACCGGACAAATAAACGAACATGAACGCTTAAACGGACGAATTTTCTTGTTAATGTTCGTTTATTTAGAAAATGAGTTATTCGTGTTCGTTTATGTTCGTTCATTAAGACAATAAACAAACATAAACGATCGAAAATAAAAAAACATACAAAAACAAACATAAAATTTATTAAATGATGCACAATATATTGTTTTATAGGTGTTGTTTTGTTTAAACAAACCAATTTTAGAATTATATAATCAAAAGATATGATATACGAACGTAAATAAATAAATGAACATAAACGAGCGTTAACGAACGCATAATCGGACGTTCACGAACATAAATGAACGAACACGACTTTTGTTCATGTTTGTTCATTTAACTAAACGAACGTAAAATATTGTTCATGTTCGTTCGTTTAATAAATAAACGAACATAAAAGAACTTTTTACTGAACGGTTCATGAAATGTTTAATGAACGTTCAGTTTGTTTACAGCCCCACTCTTAGACAAGGTCTCAAGTTCGAGTCTTGTCTAGAGCGATAGGGGTTTCCTCCCGCGTGCGTAAAGGGAAGGGTGTCATTGCCTTCTGGGCTGCACCTAACTTGGTTGTGTGGGCTCGCTACGCCTTCTGGGTTAGGAGCCATGTAGCCACAATTATTGTTAAAAAAAAAAGAAAAAAAAATTTAAGAAAAGAAGATTTTTGTCATAGGGCCTGTTTGGCAAGGACTTTTTGGAGGAGCTATTAGCTTTTTGTTACAAAATAATCTCCTATAAACTAAGTAGCTTCGTTTGGATGCATTAGCTACAATCTTTTATCTCAAACAAATAGCTCCAAAATGAAAAGCTGATTAATGAAGCTTTTTAAATGTCTATGAGCTATTAAAACTTTAAATTACTAATATACCCTCCAAACATTTATTTACAATTATAGATTTGACCTTTTATGTCATTTTACATCTTATAATTACATTTAACAGCTAATTTACCAAACACTTTTATTAAAAAAAAGATACAGCTTGTAGCTCATGTTAACAGCTTTGCAGTTTACAGCTTACAGCTTACAGTTTACAGCTTATAACATACAACTTACAGCTAGTTTTGCCAAACATACCCCTCCGTCAAAATACTTTTATATTCTTAAACAATTATTTCTTGCTATCGTTTAGCTTTTTAAATAATTATTTATATTCGAAATGATAAACTTATATTAAATTATAACAACTACTCCCTCCGTCTCATATTTATTGTCCATATTTCCTTTTATGGATGTCTCAAATTAATTGTCCACTTACCCATTTTAGTAAGAAAAAGAGAATATAATGAGGGAATATTCCATTTGAGTGGTTGAGAGTTATAATGGTCCCACTTTTATTAATATTTGTGTTTCTTGTCTCCTGACAATAAATTTGAGACTGAGGGAGTATTTTTTTATGGCAGTCAAGTAATTTAACTTAATCAAAAAATATATGCAAATAATTTAAAATGGTGGCTATAACTCGAAATTGTTTTCATCTCATATATTAATCGTGCGTATTGATGTCAATTTTCTTTGGTAAGATGACTTTTTTAACAAATGGGAACTCACAAAATGAAAGACAAAATCACTATCTTTTTGGTAGATAAACTGCAAGAAAAAAAAGAAAAAAAGAAGAAGAAAAGACATTAATTTCTAGGGACCTACCATCCTTTTAATAATTTCTCACTTTTGCAACACAAATCCATCAAAGCTATGAAAGTCAAAGTGTCAAACTCCCAAAGCCGACTTTATCAACTACATCACCCCACACGTGTTATTTCCATTTGTTAATATTAATTATATGTCTTTGCATATTGGTTTGGTTTAGTTTATAACATGTTGTTCTATACAACTTTTACAGACCATTATTCTTTTCAGACACGAGTTATTTATGCCATTTGCACTTAAGGCTTAATATCATAGGCCTCTATCTATGTTATATAAAAGAAAAAGAAAAAAAAAAAAAACACAACTTTAGAAACATGAAACCAAAATTTTATTAATTAATTTGTTTGTTTTAGCTTTTATTAAGTGTATTAATTATAAACAACACCCCACCACCCTCTTTTTCATTTCTTCCCCACCCGGAACTTCACTATTGCGGCTCTCTCAATCTCTCTCACATACTAAAGACACACACTTCATATTCTTTTTCTTTTTCTTTTTCATTTTTATTTCTTCCTAATATTTTTATGCAAAAACATCCTATTCTAAAGTTATGCGCCTCTCTCTCTCTCTATATAAACCTACCCTCTCCCTGTACATATCTAAAAAAACACATTCAAGAGTATCATATTATTCTCTCCAAAAAGCTATAATATATCTCTTACACACAAACATACAAAAAGATCAAAGATATTAAAAGGATCAAATGAATAGCAACAACAACAACAACAATTGCATGGAAATTGGTGGAAGCGAAGATGATGAGCAGATGAACATGATGGAAGATCTTAGAAGGGGTCCTTGGACTGTTGAAGAAGATTTTACTCTCATCAATTACATCGCTCATCATGGTGAAGGTCGTTGGAATTCGCTTGCTCGTTGCGCCGGTACGTCTATCCATCCTCCCATGCAATGTTTATATAAAGTACAATTATTAAAGGAATTCCATCATTCTTGTGATATGATTCATAGGTTTTATTTTTCTTGCTTTGGTTAACTTTCTCAAAAGAATTAATAGAATTGACGGGTTCCTAAAGTGTTTAGAAAGAAGTGCTTAGAATAGGGTATTATGAGCGTGTAGAAACTTTACCAATACTTTCTTTCTTTCTTTTTTTCGTTAATTTGATTAGTGTGAGTTACATTTTGTAATGAAAAAGGGTTGTTCATTTTAAACAGGACTCAAAAGAACAGGAAAGAGTTGCCGATTAAGATGGTTGAATTATTTACGACCAGATGTTCGCCGTGGGAATATTACTCTTGAAGAACAACTTTTGATTCTTGAGCTTCATTCTCGTTGGGGCAATCGGTATGCAAAATCTTTTCTTTTATAGATGGTTATATTTTGGTAACGTTATGTTTCATATTTTGTGGCCGGTGTTCATATTTGGCCATTTATGTGACAAAATCGTATTTCTTCATATCCATATAAATAAAATAGGAGGAAGCTAAAATCAATGCCTAAAGTTTCTGAGTAATATCTATTATGTGTATTCAGGTGGTCAAAAATTGCACAACATTTGCCAGGAAGAACCGATAACGAGATCAAGAATTATTGGAGAACCAGAGTTCAAAAACATGCAAAACAATTGAAATGTGACGTGAATAGCAAGCAATTTAAGGACACGATGCGTTATCTTTGGATGCCAAGACTCGTCGAAAGAATTCAAGCAGCTGCAACAACAACGACCATAACCGAAGGTTCATCTTCTTCCACCACAACAACCTCAACCGCAACGACCACAAACTTCTATAACCCCCTGAACCAAACAAACAATATGGATAATATTGTTACTAGCCAGTTTATAACGCCTCAACAAAGCCATAACATGTCTTCAAACTATGGAAATACCCATGTTAACCCTAGTTACACCACGGATAATTCAAGCAATACAGCGGTATCGCCTGTTTCTGACATGACTGATTGTTATTATCCCACAAACCAAAACCCTAGTCAAGATTTATATCAAAGCAGTAATCCGATTGCTACCGGGTTTTCAGACACTATGATTAGCCCCACGGGGTACTTTAATCAAGGGATGGACTTCCAAACTATGGTTGATCACCAAAATAGCCAATGGTCCGAGGGCGAAAATGGTGGTGGTGATGATTTCTCAGACAATTTGTGGAACGTGGAGGACATTTGGTTTCTCAAACAACAATTCGACATGTGAGATATTAAACATAAAGAAAATTTTATTAAGTATATGTATACATTATTGGTTTAGAAAAGAACTTGTGTGATACACGTTTCTAATTTGTGATGAAAACAAATTGTATGATTTTTTAATTTTTACTAAAGATTTTTATTTAACAGTTAAATTTAGAAAAGAACTTGATCATCTTGCAAGCACATGTTCAAATTGTTTTTCCCTAAGCTCGTACTTTTTCTATATATTTATATCTTTAAAACAAATAATAATCCGATTTGTATCTACAAGGCATAAAAGTAAGGGTGCCAATTCTTAACGTGATAAGAAATTCGGCACGAAGTTAAACAAGTTTAGGTTACGAATAAACATGTTTGGGTTATGAATAAACAGGTTTGGCTAAAAACAAGTTAACCGTCTAACCCGTTTAATAAACGGGTCGTATTTGAGTTAAGTAAGTATTAAGCATGTAAACCCGTTAACTCGTTTAAGTATATAAGCCTCTGAGAATAAAATATATAAGTTAGGTAATATGTTGGATTTGGATTAAATGTATTTTGTTATCTACTTAATATGAGCTGAATTACGATCATAACTCTGATACCATTGAAATTGTTGTATATTTATTTGTATGTTATTTTGATCATTTTTTAGATTATTATATCATTTTTACATTTAAACTAGTTAAATCAAGAAACCATCAACCTCATCTACGATTAACGCATTTATTTAAACATGTTAAACGGGTCACAAATGAGTTGCACGTGTTATGCATGTCTGAATTAAAGTTAATTTCTTGTCATGAAAGAAGTCGTGTTTAGGCACACATTATACTAACCCACTAACCCGAAAACTCAAATAAATCAACCGACTCATGAATTGCAGCCCCCAAATGAAAGTAGCGAAGTACGGAGTATATAATACATAAATCGAGTATAAGTATATTGAATTGAGTATTGATAATAAATTTTATTATCTAATTATTAGTTGTCTTAAAAACAAATTAAAAAACATTAACCGTAAGAATCCGAGTAGAACAATGGATTGAAAACCATCATTATGGAGGTGGTTCTTGTGCTAATTGATGAATATAAATATATAATACACTATTTGTAGAAGAAAAGAGGCGAATCCCACTAGCTATGTTCATATAATAATTATAGAGTATATACTATTCCTATTTCATTGTCAAATTTATTTCAGTTAAGAGTGATGAATATATTTTCAATAAACCATATTTTCATGTTTAAAAAAATTGAAACCATTATGTTGATCTTTACAACACATGTGTTTAGTTATCCAATAAAAGCTTAAATATTCTTGATTGTGAACTCACTTATTCGTGTAATTTTAATCTATTAAATATTACATTCTTTATAATAAAGTCATGGAATTTTTGAAACCTAGTCCATAGGGAATGAACTTAACTAATGCAATAAAATATAACACACTAGATGAGACCCATGTCCTACTTCTAGATTTTCCTTTTTTTTAAACAAAAAACACTAGAAACTTTTCACATTAAATGTGTCTCGTTAGGATTAGAAGTATACTTATCCAATTACTACTAATCTATTGGTTGCTAACTACATTCACTAACTAAGGCGGTCTTCACAAGGCTAGTACAATGTTCATTCTAGTTTGATCACAAAATAGTGACTACTCTTGATATTGAATTGGTCTATGATGAAATGTTACTTCCAATTATGTTTCACCAAATTAAGCAAAGCTCATAGACAATTTTTATGACCAAAACTTTTTCTTCACAAATACAATGATCATTTTTATTGTGATATTAGATGGGCTAAAATAACTTGCAATTATATCAAAATTAATACATAAACTCGAAGTAGATTAATTAACGGAAAAACCTCAATCTGGCTAAATCATACTGTTCATATAATTCTTTACTAACTGGAAAACTGCAAATTTGTAACGTGTTAACTGGTCATTTATAATTAATAACTTCCTCAAATAACACTCACAATAAGTTTGCACGAATTATTATTAGGTTGAGTTAAAGTTAATTACCAAGTAAAATTTAACTCACAAATTTTAAAATATTTACTATTTTTGTTGTTCCAAGCTTAGAGTTAGATTGATTTAGTAGCTTGAGTTGGACCTTTAAGTAGTCACAGGTTATAAACTCAAATGGTTTGGGATTCTCAAGGTTTGCTGGTTCAGTCTAAGCTCAAATTAAGCTTTATGGAACAGAAATCAGCCAGCAGGTATGATTGTTACACATTCTCTTGATCATTGGTGCATGGTACATGCATGCATGGTATAGCAGCTTCAACCAAGTACTCGAATTATGTTTTCTTTTTGTGTGTAACAGTATATATCCATCATTGATCTCTTAATATTATTGTTTAAGAAAGAATAGAAAGCTTAAAAAAGTTATGCTTATGAATGATGCTTGCATAGCATATGAAATAAACTTATGTCTGATTTCCATATGGCAAATGATACGTTAATCCCGTGACATTTATATAAGTCATAAAGTTTATATTCTTGCTTTTTGGGCAAAAGGAATATAATATAATAATATATATACATTCATTACTATATATATTAAATGTCGTTTAAAACGACGTCGATTCACGTGTGGGTTTCCCGTCAAAATTGTTGGGCCACTTTTGGCCTGATTTTCAGGCCTAATTTTGACAAATCCAATCCACTTTATATGATGATTAGTACTCCCGACTCCCGAAACTTCCACAGTCATCTGCTCATCTTCATATTTGGTACACTTTTCAACATAAACAAACAAAGTAAAACCCTTTTGATTCCCATGTTCAATTAAAAAAAACATGTCGATCAACTGATCGACACACAGGTGTCTGAGTTGAAGAAGGTTTCACCCTTTTTGATAAAGATGGAGATAGTCAGGTGTTTTATGTTTACATTTATTTTCATCTTTTTTTTATATTAATCTTGATAGGATTATAGTATTTTTTTGAGACATGGTTTTTCATTTTTGATGTTTGATTTAATGGGTCAGTGTGTTTTTTGGTTATCCTGTCTTTGGCCCATGATGTGTTTTGATAGGATTAGATTGTATGCCAGTGAGGCGGTGAGTTGGGGCAAATTCTAGACATGCGAGGAGAAGGCAAAAGTGGACTTGATCATTGAAGATTTGGTGAAACAGTCTACATTTGATGGTTAGTTTTCATTTACGTGTTCAGCTACATATCCAATTTTTATGTTATACAGTAATTATTTTCCACCTTACATGATGATGCTCATATATCATATATATTTGATGTGGTGTTTAACGAAGTTTTTTTTTTGTACGTCCTCGGTGTTTTGAGTTTATTTTTATTACCGGGTTTAAAGATCATTTTTCTTTATTTTTATAGGTGTCAATCAGAAGACGCACACTAACTCAGTTGGTATGCACGAATCTGTTGATGTCGCACACCAGTCCATTGTAGGTAATTTGTTGTATATGTATTTTGTGTGTTATATTTGGGATTATGCAACAGTGGCACATCTCAATCCTTTGATTAGTATTTGGTATTCGGGATTATGCATTACTCAGAGAGCAAAGTGACCCTCAAAACATCCGCTAATTGTCACGTGTTGTGTCTTATCATTTAGATTCTTATAATATAAATATGTTTTGCTATGTTGACCGAGCAATTGATCCTTGAATTTTTAAAGGGACCACCGTCTGGATTCTCTCCACAAAAGACTTCTCAGAATAAAGGACGTAAGTTTAGGTGATGGCTTGGAAGTTTGTGCTTTTGATAATAGAGGTTTTGGAAGAAGCTCTATAGCTACTAAAAGATCGGAATATGCATAAGGAATTTTTTCTATATATCTGATTTTTCCAATAATCAAGTTGTTATAGTTAATAAGGTGTTTGGGATTGCTTATTTTTATCCTAATTATAAATTAACACTTTCATTAGGTTGTTTAAATATAACCACCTTACAAGTTGAGTGAAAACGACTAAAACTTACAAGTTTGCATATTTTTAAGCCATAATAGTCGGAAGTGCAACAACAAATTTGGATCATCTAAACACCTTGGGCTGCTTAGAATAAGTAGATAGGCTAAAAAAAACCAATCCCAAAGGAAAACCTCTTATCGTTAACCAGATAAAAGATTTTCATGAAGTTGTGAATTTTTCATTTGTATGTGTTTTTGATTGATTATTTGTTCTCATGTATTCTATAGCTTTTAAATTCCATATTTAACATAAGCAGCTGATACACAATTTGATGATAACATATTCTATTTTATGACTTCTAAACAGGGGCATACGATGAAAGCAAGAAGTGGATCCTGATGTCGAAACTTTGGGTGCTGGAAGTTGTAGAAGGGGCGGAGGTGAGACGTGTTTTCTATTATAAATAGTACGTAAAATAAATGAATACGTTGGAACAACAGTGACTGCTGTGCGCAACACCAACGGCTTAAGTTGGGGGTAAGAAAAATAAAAAATGGATAATGGGAAAATAGAATATGATATTATATAAGGTAAATTATATAATTCGAACTTTTCTGTGTGCAATTTTAATAATGTAGTGTCATCTGTGAATACCACCAGGAGGTAATATGTCTCCGTACTTTTGATCTGATTCAAAGGTTATGATATGTTGATGCACCATTTATGTACAAAAGTGTGGCAACTACTTTATTGTATGCTTTGAAGTTGCAGCAGTGAACTCTATTGATTCCACGTCTGCGTGCTGCAAAAAAACACAAGACACTGACAGCTAAACATCAGCTACGACGACTTTAGGCTTCTGCAGACTCGCAAGTCTCAATATATTAGTCTGTGGAATTTTATGATGAGTGCGAGTCTCAAATTACAGTCACTTACATGAAGGCACGCACTGCTCGCAAAAGGAGGTTCGGTGAATTTCGTGCAGGTTGGTTAAAGTATTAAGAGGCTGTAACTGTACGACTTTTGCCCGACATTGCTTACCAATTTCTTAATCATTTTATTTTATTTTCATAACAGGCTCTCGCGGTTCACAAATCGGTGGTTCACGACCACATGAAGGACCATAAAATGTTCCAGCACCTGCACGGCGACGTCTTAGATAACAGGTAAGGCGTGTAGTTAATTTTAGTTTCAAAAAATCGATATTTTAAGTATCGACTTAAAATACAACTGATAAATGCAGCACCTGCACTTTCAACCTTTTTTTCGTTTTTTTCGTTACATAAATTACCAGATAAAAATGTCAAAAAAAAAAGCTCCGCCGCAACGCGGCGGATGGTCGCAATACTCGTTATGTACAAAAACAAAGACAAGAATGCTTGGAATGATCACAAAACAAGTGGACACATTACCAATTGACGAGGGATCTCATATGTAGAAAGAGGGGCAAATGTTTTTAAAATGTATTATATTTGTCATCATTTGTTTTTGTAGGTAGCAAACAATTTTTTTTGTTTTTGTGGGTATTTTTCTTTCAAATTCATCATTTTTATAGTATTATGTGACATTTTTGCCTTTTGGAAAAAAAAAATTCTATTAGATAAGAGGGGCAAAAATGTCCAAAATTTTCGCAAAATACCAAAAAATGATGAATTTAAAAGAAAAGTACTCATAAAAGCAAAATAATTTGTTCGCTACGCACAAAAGCAAATAATAACAAGTATGATACATTTTAAAAACATGTGCCCTAAAAAGAAACATACATGAATACACTAATAGACGCAGAAAGCATATATTTGCATTCAAACACCAACGCAAACTTGCGATCTTTATATTAACAAGGATTGCTTCGATGCCGCCGCGTTGCGGCGGAGCATTTTATATTTATCGGAATACATGCTCAGCGTTAAATTGTAGGGAAAGTTGTCGATGTATTGACCTCAGAGAAAGCAGACTGGATCACAGACAGCAGTAACGACACCAACGTTATCACACACTGTGAGCCATTTCTCCGAGGTCGGTAGACGCAGTTGTTTTCACGGGCCTGCAAAAAAAAATTAGAACATACAGTATTTTTAATAATCCTCTGCGTGTTTCTGAAATTGATTTTAGAAAAGTGGATGTTTTGGATGAGCATGAAAATGAATTGGTGGTTCAATCTTATATAAATGATAAAAATTGATAAGTGTCATTTTGTGATGGGCAAGTGGCAAAGGGTAGTGGCCACATGTTGGCTTTAAAGATTGTTAACATAGTGTTTGTCAATTTCTTTGATAGTACATGTGCAGGGTTAAATGTCTAGCTTTGAAAACTTTGTATATTTTAATGTGTGGGCATTTACGTAAGTATAAATGCATCTTCTTTGTGAATGCCTTTGCATGGTAAATGTAAGCTAACTGGTTACCACTGTTGCAGTTTGGTTCAGGCATTAGGGTTTCTGCTGGGATTTAGAAAATCCGATAGTTAAAGTTTGAATTTTGATAGTACTTTTGTGTTTAGAATCATCATAAGTGTTTAGGTTTTGGTTTGGAAGGCCTCAATCATCTTGGTTATAGTGTTTTGGATTGAAAAAGTTTAGTTTTGGAAGTTTTTCATATAAGCGATTTGTCCCTCGGAGTTATTTTCCTTGAAGTGGTTTGATACGTGTTTTATGCGATTTGACCAGTTTCATGGAAGCGGTTTAATCCCTAAGCGGTTTGTGTGTTGAGACAAAGAGATAAAAAGGACAAAGTAGTGGAAGTACTTTTCTTCCCTTGGGGTTTATCACTTAAGCGGTTTAACACTTAAGCTGTTTGACACTTAAGCGACTTGTCACAAAGCGTTTTAACATAAGCGATTTGTGTTGACAGCGTTTTGATCCAGCGTTTCATTGAAGCGGTTTGATCTAGAGGTTTGTTGAAGCGATTTGATCCAGCGGTTTGACTCTACGCGGTTTGATCCAACGGTTTGTTGAAGCGATTTGTGTTAAGCGACTTGTCAGTTGTGTGATTTGTGTTAAGCGATTTGTCAGTTGTGAGATTTGTCTCTTGAGACTTGTCATTTCTTCGTGATAAGTTTTGCGGTTTTCTCTTGATTTAGTAAAATCCCGTGAAAGAATCTATTTCCCGGTTTAATCAAAGAGTAGTACAATACCGTGTACTTAGGAATCATGTCTACAATCACTTCTTTCGTTGCTGATGACGTTTGTAACATATTGGATTTCACAAACACATCAAACCATGATCAAATGGGCGTATACTATAAGGTTTTAGAGAGAGAAAGAGTTAGAGGTTTGGGAACTTAGTGAGAGAAAGTGAAAGTATTATTATGAGCTCCAACCCTCTACCTTGGGAGGTAGAGGGTTTATAGTCTTACATGAAACGCCACCTATGGGCTGTGGATCAGGCATACAGTGGGTAAAGACCCGTCCGTCCTCCACGGTGTTACTTAACTAAATACTACTTAACACTAAATAACTACGACTACGAGCTTTCTAATGATTACATATACTGGAGGTGACCGACACTTTAATAACTGGATTTACTAAATCCTAACAATCTCCCCCTAAGGGAGGTCACCTCAAATTACATTGAATACAAACAAATATTACATTAAGATTGTTCTTGGATTCTTGATGAAGTTCTTTACTCTGTAGTCCGTAGTCATTGATTCTTCATTTTTGCATGTTCGGTTAATCCAAGTGGAGGTCTTTAACTGATCCACGTGATAATGAGTTTTGAGCCAGCTTTGAGATCATCAGCTAACATAAATCTCTGACTCTTCCTTTGTGGTTTTGACATTATGTGATGTTGTGACATTTGGACCGACATGCTCACATTTTGGATCATGATTTCTTCTCATCAGAGTAGCGGAAGCTTTAGTTGATTCAAGATATTTGCAGTAGCGTAGCAGAAGCATGGAGTGAAAATATCAGAGTCGTCGATGCACTTATCATGATTTCTTTAGAGATGAATGTGATGTGTGAGCATGCGGTTATGGATTGACCTCTCCATTCTGATCAGCTGCAAACGTCGGGCGTACCTGCATACAACAGTTAGCAATAAAGCGCACAAAAGTGTCTTTGATCACTTTCGTTGAATTGAGGTACACGGCCCACGGTTCCCCGTTGATCAGTACAAGTACTGCCTGTGATTAGGTATAATTCCAAAGAATCTCCTTGACAGGGTTTCGCAGATGTTCTCAAACCGGAACGTCTCAAAGAAGACAACACGGAGTGAGTGAACCAGCGAATTTGAGATTCACTGATTGATGAAAAGAGATTTGAAAAACAGTCGAGTATTGCTTCAAAAAGTGTTTTTGCAATACAACGAGGGTTTTTGAGAAAAATCAATTATCAATCATAAACACCTTTTATATTTGAAATATTAATACACAGCCGATGTGCTAAAGAAAAGAATTTTTGAGCACAACGACCGGTTTTTCAAAGGTATCCGTCAATCCATAACCTGAACCAGGATTGATTCATAATTTTGAATCGCCCCATTGTTTCTGTTCAGTTGTCACATGTTTGATCTATTGGATAGATCTCACATGCCACCTACCAAGAGCTTGTTTGATGTTGGCTCTAGAAGGCTTTCCATCTTCATTGTGACTATGTTTGCATATCACTCAGATGTTCTGGCAATACCACAAGGATAATGCGTAGGACTCATAAGATATAAACTCTCTTTCCACATTGTGTGAAACAGAGAGTCTTCATTGACAGTGTCCTAAAGAGATTTATTTGATGATCTCGTTGCTCTAGACTCAATTGTGCACATTTGGTTCCTATGCTGGAGACTAGGGAGAGGGTCTCCTTCTTCAATATCAACAATCTCTAAAAGAAAGTCGATAGATTATGTAGGTTCCCCGTGAGAATGAAACAAGTCCCTTTTAAGAGAAACTTGAGTAGCTTGGGAAGTTGTAGTGCAGTGCGTCACTGGGTCCATGACGTCTTGTCTTCAATACCGGTGTTACCTTAGTAACAACCAGTAGCATATGTACTGAACCCGGTTTCTGCCCTAAGGTTGAATTATTGGAGGGCTATTTGTTTTCACCCTTTTCTCATTCAATTCTTTTTCATTCTTCAACCCCTTCAGTGCTTACCGAGACTTTATAATTAGAACCTTGTTGGGTTTATTCCAGTTCTAGCTTTATCTCAGTCTGCATTCTTCCCATATCTCACTTTTCTCCTTTTTTCATCATACCTAAGGACTCTACATTATATAGTGGATTGTCCCTGGGTAGATCCCTCCGGCTCTGGCGGGATCGTGGGAACGAATACCTAACCTAACCATCCTTATATCACCATACATAAAGTAAATTTGGTCGGTCTATTTGGTATTGTTCATCTGCCATTGGAACCAATTGAAGACCATTTGAAAATCAATCCAGATACTTGTGATATATTATCAAAGCATTTTGTACCTGAATTGTTTTTGATATTTTTAGAAAAAAGAGCTCCCCCTCAACGTGTGCATCATGTATTTGAAATCGTTTTGGCACACGGAGGCAAGAGGAAGGATTCACTTCTTTGATTACCACTTTCTAAAAGATATCAACATCACTTTCCTAATCAAAATTAGTATTTTTCATACTTTGTTAAGGGTATTTTTGGAAAGGACGTGGTTTTCAACAAATTGCTCCCCCTCAATATGTGTATAGAGATTTGAAAGTGGTTTGCACATATTAGGAAAAACCTGCACATTGAAACAAATCAATCACGTTTCAATCCTTTTTGGTTTGAAATAGATGCTCCCCCTCAACATATGCATGGAAAATTTGAAATCGTTTGGCACATGTGGGGACGAGAGCTTGTAATTCATTATAAAACCATTTATCGAATTATCAGTTTAAATCCAATTTAAATCACAAATTCTCCCCCGATCACAATTTTCAAATCATTTGAGATTTGTGATCTCTGTAGATTTAAATTGATTTTGAAAGCTTTTGAGAAGAATTGTGACTTGCTTATGAAAATATTTAACCGATAAGGACCAAAGCTGAGACTTTAAACTCCAAAAACAGGCTTGAGTATCTTTTGAAAACATGACATAAACCTTGGTCTGAACCAGTTGTATGACCAATAACCTTTTGATTTAAATGAAATCATTCTCCCCCTCAATCAATGACATAAGTTGTTGATTGAGAGATAGAGATTTTGACCAATGTCAAGTCCAGATGATTTTCAAAAATTGAGACCGAGTTATTTTTATTAGTTTTCAATAAGATAACTGATTGGTGCTGAAAACACAGTCAAGCTTAATCACATAAGCTAGCCACTTGTGAATGGCTAACCGTAATAAACTTAAAACTGCTCAGAAACCAATACAATGAAGATCAGAGAATATAATGAATTCCCGGGTCGTTAAGTCCCACGGAGACTCAATGGTGTGTAAACACTTGATCAGATGATAGAATGATCACTAATGATAGTGATTGATCGTGTCCGAACAGTCAAGCCTAAACAGACTAAAAACTGCTCAACAACCAATGCAATTAAGATCTGAGGAGTACAGAGTTTCCCCGGGTCGTTATGTCCCAGCGAGTTGTGCAGTGGATCAATCAACGTCTAGTGATCGAGAAGTTTGAACGAAAAAGGATTATGAGATATGATATTAACTACGGAAAAAGCCAACAAATTAAAAACGCCTTAAATGCAAATTAAAGAAAATTAAAAAGATAAAACCTATTAAATAAACGCTATCACTATATTTAAAGTGATGAACGTTTAAAAACCTAAAACGTACGTTTAATTTAAAAACTACGTAAACGTACAAAATAAAAAGTGAAATCTAAAAAATAAAAGTCCTAAAAATATGAAAAATACATTTTTACAAACCTAATGATAAAAGAAACTTTTTAGAAAAAGAAAATTATTTTTACAACTATTTAATTAATTATTATTAATTAAAAACTATTTTAAACTATTTAATAATACTCTAAAATAAAAGAATATATGAAATAAGACTAGAAAAATAAGATTAAAACTTAGAAAAATCTAAAATATGATAAAACTAATTTTAAAACTGAAAATATATTTTTTAGACTTTTTATATATTTATTATTAATTTAAAACTATTTAAAACTAATTAAAATGCTAGAAAATACAAATTTAACTAGGAAAAATCTAGAAAAATATTTTTTTCTCTTTTTATATTTATCTAAACCTATGAAAATTGAAAACTTATTTTTTTGAACCTTTTTCTAATTTTTTGTATTAAAAGCTATTTAAAAATGATTAAAAACTAATTAAAATGCAGAAAAATACCAAACAAGCTAGGAAAAATCTGAAAAATTCAGGAAATGCTTAAAATAATATTAGGAAGCTAAGAAAAATGAGAAAACAAGTGCTTATGTGGAGGATTTAGAATCTGATGTGGAAAGTGCTTGTGAAATAAGCACTTGATAAGCCAAAAGCTCACCAAAAGCTACCAAACTAATATACAGGCTATGATAAGCTAAAATAACACAAATGGAATAAGTTTCAACAGGCTAAACACTCTGATTTGCAGGTTATACCAGATTTGATTACTTGAACTAAATAGCTAAACCAGGTTCTGAGCTACCACTTTAAGCTTATACACAAGCTTCTCAATAAGCTCAACAGGAAAACCACAAATGGGAACCTCAAGAGGACCTGGATGGCTAACTGTAAACCAAAAACCAGACCATGGGGAGCTCTTTTGAGCCTTGTGCAAGCTGCACAAGAACTGAGAAAAATCTCAGTGACTGCTGAGATCAGTGAGCAGGGGAGAAAGGCTCACATTCACAAGCTTGTTTGAAGCTTTTAGAAAAATGACAAAAATCAGTAAAAATAGTAATAACAAACTAGACCAAGAGAGGTTTTTGAAACACCAAATCTCACTAAATAAGACCCACAGATGAATCAAGGAAAAATGCTTGTAGTTGGGCTCAAATCAGATATTCTGTTTTTGACTTTTGAATGAAAAAACTGCAACTTTGACTTTTGCCAACTTTGAATCCAATTTTATGGTTGATTATGATGTTATTGATTAAAATAGAGCCTCTGCAAGCTTTGTTTAACACTTTTGAACACAAAACAAAAGATTGTGTTTCCAAAAAATCCAACAGGTAACTGTTGAGAGTTTTTAAGTGAAAATTTGACTTTAGGTGTTATTTGATGCAACAATCTGACTTGAATGAGTATGTTATTGATGATAGAGACTAGAGCAATAATAACCTTATACCAAAACAGTTTCAAACTCAGCTTAAGCAAGCTATCCAAACACCCCTTAAGGAAGATATAATGCAAGATTTACAACTACAAACACAAACTTAGTCTAACCTTTCATCAAATCAGTCTTAAAACATTGAATTAAAGCTAATGTGACAGTAAAAACCAGTACCTAACTAGATCTAAGAGAGATGCTACTTTTACTACTTATAAGCTAAATATGAGATGAAGGCTAACACTTACAAGAGATCCAGAGAATTTTGAGCATAGTAACAGTATCAAAAACACCAACCAATAACCAAAACCATCATCAATATCAACCCATATCCATTTCTAACCCAATCATGAGCACTTGTTGACTTTTGTTGACCAACATTCAAATGTGATTGAAACTTAAACTTCAGCTTATAACAAGCTATAAGAAGCTTGTATAAGCTTGTATAAACTTGAAAAGAAGCTTTATGAAGCTTGGATACAAGGCTTTGAGAATAAAATTGTAACAGTGGACTTGCAAAATGAAAATGATATGATAACTGAAAATTGGAACTTGAAACTGATATATATTAATCAAACAACTTAAGAGAGTACAATTTTACAAAACTTAACAATCTTACAACTTAAATAAAACGTTTACACTAAAAACGACATTTAACTAAATTTTTAAAAACTAAAAACTGCCTCTCTCTTCATCTCTTGCTTTTTTTTTTATACCCAATCTCCTTCTCTCTCTTCTATGATGAAATCCCACCATTCTTGACCCTTGGATTGCTTTGAAATAATCTCAACCATTCAAATGGTGTTTTGGCGCCAAATTTCTTTACTGCCCATTGGGGGTTGAGTGATAGGGGGGGGGGTGTAATTAATGAAGCTTGGAAGCTTGCTAAGGTGGAGGGGACATGGGAGAGTGGTTTTGAGGAGGGGGGATGGGTATTACTGAGTTTCAGGGAAAGCAGGTGAAAGGGGAAGACTTTGGCGCCACTGCTTTGTTTGACTATTTGACCAGGCAAGTGGTTAATACTAGGGGGGTTCAAAACTCATTTTGACAGGGGGTCAAAGGTGAGCAAGGGTCCAAAATGATGTTAAAGGGTTTTAAATTGGAGGGACTAATGGTGTAAATCTGAAACTTGCAAGGACTTAGGCTGCCAACATCTCAAACTTGTTTCAAGGGACCAAAAGTGACACTCTCAGAAAGTATAAGGACCAATGTTGCCATTTTGCAATTTTCCAGGGACCATTTCTGCCAATTTTGAAAGTTGAAGGACTAAACTTGTAATTTCTCAAACTTTTGATAATTTTTCACCAAAGGACTAAATTTGACAAGTTTTGATTTTAAAAGGACCTTTGGTGACTTTACTTTTGAAATTATGTGCTCAGGGACCGTTTTTGACAACTTTTGATACTTGGGGGACTGAAACTGCAATTTTTGCAAATTTGATATGTTTTTCATCTGATTTTGATATTTTTGAATTTAAAACACATAAAACACTGATTTGTGATATTTTGATCATTTTGATGTGTTTCTGAGTGTTTTCAGATGAATTTGCAGTTTATTTTGTACAAAACTGATGAGTATTTAGACACTCATCAATCCCCCACACTGAGATATTGCTAGTCCCTAGCAATGATTTGAGAAAACATAATGGATTTTAAACTCTTTACCAAAAGCCATTACTTCTGGAGTAGCCAAATGTTTCAGTTCAAGTAAGAACCATGGTACACCGATAACCATGTGATTTTGAGCAAACCACCAGCTTCCAACGGATTTGATTTTGTCTTTACCAGAAGCCGTACCCTTCTGGACTAGCCAACTCTTAGATAAATTATCAACATTATCTTTGGTGAGCTGATTACCAATTATGGTTTTTCCACTGCCTTTACCACAAGCCATAATCTTGCGGGCTAGTCAACTCTTCACTTTTTAGGATATGGTGAGCTGAGAACCATACAATTTTGGGCAAATTGCAAGCCATATAAACGGATTTGATATATCTTTACCAAGAGCCGTTTGCTCCTGGATTAGCCAATCCTTTTGTCTTACAGACATGGCGGACTGATAACCAAATGAGAAAGTGTAAAACACTTACTCCAAAAAAATTTTGGCCAAAAACGGGGGAATTGGTGTAATTATATGATAAAATTCGTGAGAATTCCCCCCCACACTTAGAAATGAATATTGCCCTCAATATTCAAAGTACCGGCTGTTATGCCGAAACAAAGAACGTGAAAGGGAAATATTACGGCCATTATTTAGAAAGAAGATTTTTTTTTTTAGAAACATGTGGGCAACCCCCCCACACTAGGGTGTTAGAAAGAGGTAAGAAGACAGAAATATGGGTGAAAACCCATATGGCATGCTACTGTTTTTGATTTCCGAGTCGCTAGCTTGACTCGACCCCGAATTCATTTGTTCATGGGGAAAGTAACGTGGAAAACCAATCTCGATCGGACTTTCGTTCACAATGTTAATGAACATATGAACATCAGAAAGTTTCACACCGACGAGATATAACCTCGGTATTGTTAATAGTAGAAACTATAAAGGATGATACCGGGGTCAAATATGGTGTCCTCATTCCCGAAAGAGAAAAGGGAAAGAGCAACCACACCATCTGTGAAGAATGGAATAAAGACGTACATGAGAATGCGTGTCCATTCTTCAGCAGAGAGAAGCAAATCACCAGTTTTGACATCTTTAAGCTTAAACTTGCAGCTTAGATGGTGATTGTCAAGAAGATGTCCGGGAGGGAGGGTGGGATATGGTTCTTCAATCAATAGACTTTCCAGAAAAAGAATGTCTCCCTCCGGATCAAGGTAAGTGTTATCAATTCCCGTTGGAATTGATTCATCACTTAGAAATGCATCGACTTCATTCCAAAAGTTTTCCTCTTCCTCATCAGGAGTGAGAGAAGGGATGGAAGAGTCGGGAATAGGACTAGAAGATGATGGATCATTTTTGAGCAATTCATCAATGGGTAAGATGTCTCCCATTGGATCACAAACATCATCATCCAACTCAGATGAAACTGAAGAGAGATTAGTTTCATCCACAGACTTAACAATCTCGATGCGACAAACTGATGCCGGAGGTGGGACAAGTGGTGTGCTCTTAGAGCTAGCAGTTTCCACCACTTCCGATGAAGTCTCCGAATCTAGATCATCGTCATCATCATCAAGAACACTCTTGACTTCCCTGGTACAGCTTTCAAACCATTTGCTTGAACCAGGGGTAATTTTCAAAGCTTTGAGCTCAGCACATTTTTGGTGAACACTCTTAACCGTGAAATTTGAGAGTGTTGCATTGATTCTTTCAGATTTTTGATCAATTGTAGCAACACTCTGTTTGTACAAAGGTTTAGAGTTCTGGTTGATATTTAACGTGAGCTCTTCGTTGTCAACCCGTATGGTCAACTCTTCCGCAAACACATCGATCAGAGCACGACTCGTCCTCAAGAAAGCTCTCCCTAAGATAAGGGGAACTCTAGGATCTGCATCGAAGTCTACTACAACAAAGTCAGCATGAAAGTGAAACTTTCCCACTTTCATCACGACATCCTCGGCTATCCCAAGTGGACGAGTTACGGTACGATCCGCTAGCTCGAGTGTCATATGAGTGGATGAAAGTTCAGGAAGAGACAGTTTCTTCCATACTGAGAGTGGCATGAGGTTAATGCTAGCGCCAAGATCGGCCAAGGCGGAGCATTGAAACATCCCCAAGAAATCACACGGGATTAGAAACCGGCCAGGGTCTTCAAGCTTTTCGGGAAGCTTATTAAGAATGGCTGCTGAGCATTGCTCATTGAGAGGAGTTTTAGCCATCTCTGATAGCTTGTCTTTGTTGGTGAGTAAGCCTTTAAGCGTGGATGCAAATTTAGGCATTAGAACGAGAGCATCAACGAAGCTTATATCAAAGTGAAGCTCATTGAAGATTTGGAAGAATTTTTCCATTTGCTCTTTGTTTTTGTCTTTGAGCTTCTCATCATTCATTCTTGATGGGTAAGGAAGCTGACTAGACTTTTGAGCCGGGATGGAAGTGTTTTCTGGCTCAGGATTTTTCCTCGGAACATCGGGTTCCGGACTTAAAGCTTGGACTACCGAAGGTGGGACGTGTGCGGTACTTCGTGGGCTTGAATAATGCACCTTGTCCGTTGTCTCCTTGGTAACTTGACTAAATGCCACAGGAGGAGGGGGCATTGGAGTCGTAGGTCCATTATGCGTCTTACCACTACGAGTGGTGACGGCTTTCAACTCGGCATTTGGATTGGTAACTGTATTGCTTGGGAGTCCTCCAGAAGATGGTGAAGCTTTGTTCATATTCATGTTCATGAAACTGCTCATCATATTCTTTAACTCATTTGTCTGCCGAGACAATGTGGTATCAATTTCCCTTTTTAGCTCACCTCTCATGTTATTGATCTGAGTTTGCATTGAACGCATGTTTGCCTCAGTCATTTTCATGAAGTCATTTGGCATGGGAGCTTGAGGAGGTGGTTGATAACTTTGATGATTAGGAGCTTGATATGGCTGAGGTTGGTTGAAATTGTTCCGGTTTTGATTGAAATTTGGAGGGTTATTGAAATTTTGCCCTTGATTCGGAACAAAGCGATTCTGATTGCCATGGTTTTGCACGGGAGGAAAACCAGGTGGTGTCATACCGCTAGGTGCACGGTAGTGAGGATCAGCCTGTGGTCGGTATTGATTGTGGTTTACCGAAGCTACGGGAGCTTGGTAAAAGGAAGCATCGGTTGCTTGACAATCATAATACGCGTGTGGACCACTACAAGTTTCACACACCTTGTTTACGGCTTTGACTGGTTCGGGCTTATGAATTTCGCTTTTGATTTCCTTTACCTCTTTTATCATACAATGGATGATGTCCGTTAGAGCAGCTATCGGAGCTGCTAACTCAGAAGAGTTACCGGATGAAGAAGCAGGAGTGTTCGGAACATTGACTTTGTTGCGAGAAAAAGGAACTTTTGATTTACTCTCGCAAATTTCAAGCACATCTTTAGGTTTACGATTCAAGATATTGCCACCCGCGGATGCGTTCAAAGAATCTTGATCATTACCGTTCAACCCATTGTAAAAGATATTAACTTGTTGAAGCTCCGTGAATTCATGATGGGGGCATTTCCTGAGGAGATCTTTGAATCTCTCCCATGCCTCTCCAAAGTTTTCATCGAAATTTTGACGAAATCCAGATATTTCATTTTTAAGATTAGTCGTCTTTGATGGAGGAAAGAAGTAATTCACAAACTTTTGAACAAGATCCTCCCAAGTTTCGATGGATCGAGGGGGTTCTTTTTCCAGCCAAATCCTGGCTGCCCCCGCAAGTGAGAACGGAAATAGCATCAATTTGATCACCTGTTGTGGCACATCTTTGTAATTGAGAGTTGATGTCAAATGGTTGAACCAACGGATGTGTGCATACGGGTCTTCACGATCAGACCCGCGGAATTGATTCGTAGACACAAGTTGGATCAAATGTGTCTTCAATTCGAAGTGATCAGAATTGATTACCGGTAAGACGATGGCATCTCCATAACCCTCGGTGGGTGCCTGGAGCATTTCCGCCATAGTACGTTCGTCTGCCATGGTGTTGCTAGAAATAGTACGAATCTCGGGTTCGACTATTTGGGCAGCACGCCTACGAGAACGTCTTCTTGGAATTTCTGCTAGATCACGCAAAGGACTCAATGATCTAGAAGAACGAGTGCGCATGCACTAGAGATAACTCTAAGGGATCTCAGAGTTAAGGAGAGAAATGGAATTATGAAATCTTTCAGATGAGAATGAGAATTATGAAGACGGTTTGTAAAAATCAGGTGAGAAGAATCTTTATGGGTTTTCTGGTTCTGAAACGTCGATATCACAACAAAATCAATTAACACAAAATCGAGGCAAAACAACAGTGAACTTAACCAATAATCCAAGATGAATGGCTTCTTTGAAAAAGGTACACCAATCACAATGGACACAAAGGCAAGTTTTATATCTTTAGTTCGGGAACTTATTATGGTCGCACCCCCAGTTAGGTAGTGCACTGCCTTGGTTTTCGGTGGTAATCTTTTAAGTTGTTAATTATTAGAGAAAACGACGAATCTTTTTGTATTTTTATTATTTGATACATATATAGAAACAAAAGAGAAAATATTTTTGTGTTTTATACGTTTTTGCTTGTTTTTGGGTTTTTGGATTTTTTAGAAGAAAATATGGATATATATATATACAAAGATGGATGATATAAACAATGAGTGAGGATTCAAACAACTAATCTGCTAAAACGGGAGATAAATCAGCACAGCTCCCCGGCAGCGGCGCCAAAAATTTGATCGTGTCCGAACAGTCAAGCCTAAACAGACTAAAAACTGCTCAACAACCAATGCAATTAAGATCTGAGGAGTACAGAGTTTCCCCGGGTCGTTATGTCCCAGCGAGTTGTGCAGTGGATCAATCAACGTCTAGTGATCGAGAAGTTTGAACGAAAAAGGATTATGAGATATGATATTAACTACGGAAAAAGCCAACAAATTAAAAACGCCTTAAATGCAAATTAAAGAAAATTAAAAAGATAAAACCTATTAAATAAACGCTATCACTATATTTAAAGTGATGAACGTTTAAAAACCTAAAACGTACGTTTAATTTAAAAACTACGTAAACGTACAAAATAAAAAGTGAAATCTAAAAAATAAAAGTCCTAAAAATATGAAAAATACATTTTTACAAACCTAATGATAAAAGAAACTTTTTAGAAAAAGAAAATTATTTTTACAACTATTTAATTAATTATTATTAATTAAAAACTATTTTAAACTATTTAATAATACTCTAAAATAAAAGAATATATGAAATAAGACTAGAAAAATAAGATTAAAACTTAGAAAAATCTAAAATATGATAAAACTAATTTTAAAACTGAAAATATATTTTTTAGACTTTTTATATATTTATTATTAATTTAAAACTATTTAAAACTAATTAAAATGCTAGAAAATACAAATTTAACTAGGAAAAATCTAGAAAAATATTTTTTTCTCTTTTTATATTTATCTAAACCTATGAAAATTGAAAACTTATTTTTTTGAACCTTTTTCTAATTTTTTGTATTAAAAGCTATTTAAAAATGATTAAAAACTAATTAAAATGCAGAAAAATACCAAACAAGCTAGGAAAAATCTGAAAAATTCAGGAAATGCTTAAAATAATATTAGGAAGCTAAGAAAAATGAGAAAACAAGTGCTTATGTGGAGGATTTAGAATCTGATGTGGAAAGTGCTTGTGAAATAAGCACTTGATAAGCCAAAAGCTCACCAAAAGCTACCAAACTAATATACAGGCTATGATAAGCTAAAATAACACAAATGGAATAAGTTTCAACAGGCTAAACACTCTGATTTGCAGGTTATACCAGATTTGATTACTTGAACTAAATAGCTAAACCAGGTTCTGAGCTACCACTTTAAGCTTATACACAAGCTTCTCAATAAGCTCAACAGGAAAACCACAAATGGGAACCTCAAGAGGACCTGGATGGCTAACTGTAAACCAAAAACCAGACCATGGGGAGCTCTTTTGAGCCTTGTGCAAGCTGCACAAGAACTGAGAAAAATCTCAGTGACTGCTGAGATCAGTGAGCAGGGGAGAAAGGCTCACATTCACAAGCTTGTTTGAAGCTTTTAGAAAAATGACAAAAATCAGTAAAAATAGTAATAACAAACTAGACCAAGAGAGGTTTTTGAAACACCAAATCTCACTAAATAAGACCCACAGATGAATCAAGGAAAAATGCTTGTAGTTGGGCTCAAATCAGATATTCTGTTTTTGACTTTTGAATGAAAAAACTGCAACTTTGACTTTTGCCAACTTTGAATCCAATTTTATGGTTGATTATGATGTTATTGATTAAAATAGAGCCTCTGCAAGCTTTGTTTAACACTTTTGAACACAAAACAAAAGATTGTGTTTCCAAAAAATCCAACAGGTAACTGTTGAGAGTTTTTAAGTGAAAATTTGACTTTAGGTGTTATTTGATGCAACAATCTGACTTGAATGAGTATGTTATTGATGATAGAGACTAGAGCAATAATAACCTTATACCAAAACAGTTTCAAACTCAGCTTAAGCAAGCTATCCAAACACCCCTTAAGGAAGATATAATGCAAGATTTACAACTACAAACACAAACTTAGTCTAACCTTTCATCAAATCAGTCTTAAAACATTGAATTAAAGCTAATGTGACAGTAAAAACCAGTACCTAACTAGATCTAAGAGAGATGCTACTTTTACTACTTATAAGCTAAATATGAGATGAAGGCTAACACTTACAAGAGATCCAGAGAATTTTGAGCATAGTAACAGTATCAAAAACACCAACCAATAACCAAAACCATCATCAATATCAACCCATATCCATTTCTAACCCAATCATGAGCACTTGTTGACTTTTGTTGACCAACATTCAAATGTGATTGAAACTTAAACTTCAGCTTATAACAAGCTATAAGAAGCTTGTATAAGCTTGTATAAACTTGAAAAGAAGCTTTATGAAGCTTGGATACAAGGCTTTGAGAATAAAATTGTAACAGTGGACTTGCAAAATGAAAATGATATGATAACTGAAAATTGGAACTTGAAACTGATATATATTAATCAAACAACTTAAGAGAGTACAATTTTACAAAACTTAACAATCTTACAACTTAAATAAAACGTTTACACTAAAAACGACATTTAACTAAATTTTTAAAAACTAAAAACTGCCTCTCTCTTCATCTCTTGCTTTTTTTTTATACCCAATCTCCTTCTCTCTCTTCTATGATGAAATCCCACCATTCTTGACCCTTGGATTGCTTTGAAATAATCTCAACCATTCAAATGGTGTTTTGGCGCCAAATTTCTTTACTGCCCATTGGGGGTTGAGTGATAGGGGGGGGGGTGTAATTAATGAAGCTTGGAAGCTTGCTAAGGTGGAGGGGACATGGGAGAGTGGTTTTGAGGAGGGGGGATGGGTATTACTGAGTTTCAGGGAAAGCAGGTGAAAGGGGAAGACTTTGGCGCCACTGCTTTGTTTGACTATTTGATCAGGCAAGTGGTTAATACTAGGGGGGTTCAAAACTCATTTTGACAGGGGGTCAAAGGTGAGCAAGGGTCCAAAATGATGTTAAAGGGTTTTAAATTGGAGGGACTAATGGTGTAAATCTGAAACTTGCAAGGACTTAGGCTGCCAACATCTCAAACTTGTTTCAAGGGACCAAAAGTGACACTCTCAGAAAGTATAAGGACCAATGTTGCCATTTTGCAATTTTCCAGGGACCATTTCTGCCAATTTTGAAAGTTGAAGGACTAAACTTGTAATTTCTCAAACTTTTGATAATTTTTCACCAAAGGACTAAATTTGACAAGTTTTGATTTTAAAAGGACCTTTGGTGACTTTACTTTTGAAATTATGTGCTCAGGGACCGTTTTTGACAACTTTTGATACTTGGGGGACTGAAACTGCAATTTTTGCAAATTTGATATGTTTTTCATCTGATTTTGATATTTTTGAATTTAAAACACATAAAACACTGATTTGTGATATTTTGATCATTTTGATGTGTTTCTGAGTGTTTTCAGATGAATTTGCAGTTTATTTTGTACAAAACTGATGAGTATTTAGACACTCATCAGTGATCAGCAAGGATTAGGATGAATAACTATACCTAAAGAAAAAATTTATAAATTACAGCGACTTAAATGCAAATTAAAGAAAATTAAAAAGTTAAAATATATTAAATAAATGCTATCACTATTTTTACAATGATGTTTTTCTTGATTTATAAAATAAAATAACTTAAATAAACTATTTTAACTAAAACGTAAACTTATATTATCTAAAAACGTGGTTTAAAATGAAACCGAGCGTTATGTATAAAAATTACGCGAGTGCGCAAGGAAAAACGTAAAATTTATGAAATAAAAGTCCTACAAGTGTAAAAACAATTTTCTTACTTAATATATGACAAAAGAAAATTTTAGAAAAAAGATTTATATTTTTTTGACTTTTATATTTTTTATTATGAATTAAAATCTATTAAACACTAATTAATTAATTAAAAATACTAAAACATTTAGGAAAATTACGAAATTTTGCAGGAAAATACTTAAACTAAATCTAATCCTAGGAAATATACAAAGACTGAAAAAGCTGTAAAGAATAAGCAGTTGATAAGCAAAACACCTTATTTAGCTTTAAAAGTAAAAACGTATATATGAGATTAAATGGTGCAAGATATGACAGTCAAAGACCCAAGGGCGCAATGGCATACAGGTACTATCCTATCACTCTCCCAAGGGTGGGAAGTCTCAGGTTCGAGCCTGCCTCCCCACCCTTTTTGCCATTTATTTTTTTTTTCGATTTTTCTTTTTGAAACTTGTTAAGCTAACTAAGATAAGCACTTTTTATAATTAGAACTTTTATTGAAAAACACTAATAAGCTCAGTTTGAGCTTATTTTTACCAACAGTGAACAAAATTAAGATAAGCTCAAAGAATTAGCCAAGTGGCTTAATAAGTTAAAAATAAGCACAAGGTAAACTGGAAATAAGCTAGACACTAGTAATAAGCTAATTTATCAATTGAATAAGCACAATAACTTGGAAATAAGCACTTAAAAACTCCAAATAAGCACAAAGTAAACTGTTGCACAGGGCATTTTTCAGAAAAGGGTAGTCAAAAGAAGCTAAAGAATAAGGAGTCTATAAGCTAATTATATATAAGCTAGTATTTTTCTAATTTAGTTGAGCAGCTAAATATTACTATCCCAAAAGCATTTAAGCTAAATCTTAATAATGAGCACACACTAAAATTCTAAAGTTTATTCAAAAACTGACATTGAAAAATTTTGACTTTTAATTTACACTAAGATGTTGACTTATATGAACTTTGATCACCTCTAATTAACTGAATATGTTGTTATAGGCTAAATAGAAGTTGTATCAAGCTACTCTAACATTTTCCTAACACAAATCAAGCTTTTAATTTGCAAAAGCTCCAACAGTAAGCAAACTAAGACAGATTACATGTGAATTTGACTTTGGCTATTCTAGGGTGCAATCTACTTACTAAAGCAACTCTATTTTACCTAAATAAGACTAAAGCAACTATTTTTAACCACTGAACTAACCTACAACACAGTCTAGCACCCAATGCCAAACACTAGTTACCTAACAATTTCCACTACTCTAGACCTTAAATGACTACCCCAGCTTATGCCAACTCTGAGACTGAGTCAATGTGACCAATAAGCAGCTTAATTGACAGACGAAAACTAATCCTAACCACAGATTCAGATTATGCAATGTACTTGGAAATGGACTTACATTTGGTCCTAGCCACTGTGGCTTGTAACAAAGATGAGAATACCATTTCCTTGCCCATTTTCAACCCAAGCTCAGCTCATCCTAACCCAAACTGACCCAGTTCTGAATTTCATCCCAAATAAGCTTCTATCCTTCACCTTTGACTTTCATTGACCAGTTGAAAATTTTAAGTTTATGAAAGTGGAACAGAACTAAGCAATAACAAACTCACCAAAAGCTATAAAGAGCTTATATGAGTTCAATGTAAAAGTGAAAAGAGCTTGTGAACATTAATTGATCATATGTGAACTTAAAAGAACTTGAAAGTAAGAATGAGACAAGAGGTTCAAATTAAAACTGAGATTGCATTGATATTGAAAATGGATTACAAATAATTTAACAACTTAAATTCACTACAGGAAAGCTTAAAATTACAGTTTTAAAACTAATTAAGACAATTTAAAAAAACGACATACATAAAAAAAAACTAAAACTAAACTACTCCTTTTGCTCTTCTCCTCTTTCTTCTATTTTATAGCAAAAGGTATTCCCACTAGCCTCTGCGCATATCCCACTTTCATTTGCAGCCATAGGATCACTTGAGGCAATTTTAGCCGTTTGATGATTTTTGGCGGGAAAAACTAATATAGCCACTGGGGGGGTTTGAGTGAATGAAAGGAGAAGCAATAAATGATTTTTGTTGTTTGGTGGAGGTGGAGGGGACATGGAAAGGAGAAGTTGAGCTGGAGGTGAGGGGAGAGGTTGAGTGTGTTGCAGACAGTGGGTGAGGAGGAGGACTTTGGAGGGAAAAAGGTGTGTTTGTTTGACCATGTTGACCGGTGGGTTTAATATTAAGGCAGGGGTTCAAGGGGTCAAGGGTCAAGTGGATATGGCAGGGGTTCAAGGTTCAAAAAGGGTCAAGGTCCAAAGGTGTTTGGTTTGTTTTAATAACATAAGGACCAAAACTGAATTTTCCCAAACTTGAAGGACCAAATCTTCCATTCTTCTAAAGTTGTTTCAAGGGACCAAAAATGACAAGCTTCAATAGTACAAGGACCAAAATAGACATTTTCAAACTTCCAAGGACTATTTTTGCCACTTTTCAAAGTTGAAGGACCTTTTCCGCCATTTGACCAAAGATTCATTCAAGGACCATTTTTGACAATTTAGACTATTTCAGGGACCTTGAATGATATTTTTCTCAATTTTGATTTACCAGGGACTGTTTTTGACAACTTTTGAAACTTGGGGGACTAAAACTGCCAATTTTGCAAACTTGATACATTTTTCATCTGATTTTGATCTTTTTGCATTTAAAACACATAAAACACTGATTTGTGATATTTTCATCATTTTGATGCATTTCTGAGTGTTTTCAGATGTTTTTGCAGTCTAGATGGTACAAAAATGATGAGTATTTAGACACTCATCAATCCCCCACACTAAGATATTGCTAGTCCCTAGCAATGTTTTGAAATTTTAATGGATTTTAAAGAACTCTTTACCAAAAGCCATTACTTCTGGAGTAGCCAATTGTTTCAGTTCAAGTAAGAACCTTGGTACAATGATAACCAAATGATTTTGAGCAAATCATAAGCTGTAAACGGATTTGATTTGTCTTTACCAGAAGCCGTTTGCTCTGGACTAGCCAACTCTTAGATAAATTATCAATATTATCTTTGGTGAGCTGATTACCAATTATGGATTTTCCACTGCCTTTACCACAAGCCATAAACTTGCGGGCTAGCCAACTCTTCACTTTTTAGGATATGGTGAGCTGAACACCATACAATTTTGGGCAAATTGCAAGCCATAAACGGATTTGATATATCTTTACCAAGAGCCGTTTGCTCCTGGATTAGCCAATCCTTTTGTTTATTAGACATGGCGGACTGATAACCATAAGCTGAGTAAGTGTAAAACACTTACTCCACAAAAAAAAAAATTTTGGCCAAAAACGGGGGAATTGGGTGGATAATACATGATAAAATTCGTGAGAATTCCCCCCCACACTTAGAAATGAATATTGCCCTCAATATTCAAAGTACCGGCGGTTATGCCGAAACATAGAACGTAAAAGGGAAATACTACGGCCATTATTTTGAAAGATTTTTTTTTTTTTTTTAACTGATATATATATATATATATATATATATATATATATATATATATATATATATATATATATATATATATAACATGTGGGGCATCTCCCCCACACTAGGGTGGTAGAAAGTAGAAAGAAGTCAGAAATATGGGTGAAAACCCATATGGTGTGCTACTGTTTTTGATTACCGAGTCGCTAGCTTGACTCGACCCCGAATTCATTTGTTCATGGGGAAGTAAAGTGGAAGAAACAATCTCCATCAGACTTTCATTCAAGATGTTTGTATAAACATTGAATGTGTTGAAAGTTCCACTCCGATGAGATATAGATAGAACCGGCTCAAAAATGATAAATGAAAATGCCGGGATCAAAAATAGTGTCCTCATTCCCGAAGGAGAAAAGGGAATGAGAAGTCACACCATATGTGAAGAAAAGAAAGAAAATCATGATACAAATCATGACTAACTCCTCATTATCAGAAGGGGAATTCATGATTTTTGGATCATGAATCTCATCAGTGAGGATAGAATCGTCATCACATGATGGAAGAGATAAGTTAGAATACAGAGGTGGGACAAGTGGTGTGCTCTGAGAGCTAGCAATTTCCACCACTTCCGTGATGGTCTCTGTATCGGCCTTAGACATTTTATCGAAAAGAGGATTTACTTTCCCAAAAGTGTAGTCATTATTAAATTCAAAAAGAGGATTTGAGAAAATCCCGGAAGTAACCTCAGAAATGTCAAGAGAATCACAAAAAGGCAAATCACAATCACTATCGGATATATCCTCAGACTCACTTGGGATCGGGACGAAGTTCTCAACATTAGACGATTCCATTTCCGGTATAGTGCTGAGATGCTTATCCCCCATGGTGAGAGTCTTTGGAAGCAATAATAGGTAAGATAGGTGTGATAGCAATAGACTGAGGGAGTTGAGAAATGATATCTTTCAAAGGAATAACACTCTCCTCGTCGTCCTCATAATATTCCCTCATTTGAATAGTATCCTCATCATCATCGTCATCATATCGGATTCTTATATTCATCTGTTGAAGCTTACATACCATTCTTTTCATTTGTAGTTGCTTTCGAATGCGTATTTCTTCAGAACTTTGTGGAAGATTACACTCCTCGTAATCATTGAAATGCTGTGAAGGCTCGGAAGTCTGAGTACTAGGATTAGCCGTTCGTTCCTCAGCTAGTAACTCTCCAATAGTTTTATCATGAGGATATTGAATGAAGGAATACTGTGGGGGTTGGAAATTGTCAAAACCGGGAGAATTGGAATTGTGAAAATTTTGAATCATCGGTTGACATTCAAAAGTCGCATGAGGACCCCCGCAATTCTCACAACAGAGATAATTGGGAAAATAACTTTCACCAAAGTTCTGATTGTAACATGGTTCTGGCTCATAGACAAGCGGGACCCGTGGTGGACAATCAAAACCGTAATGAGAATCATTCCCACAAAACTCGCATGAGTAGGATTCGTATTGGGGCTGTGGAGGTAGGTAGGAAAAATCGGGTGTTTCATTATTAGAAATGGGATCGGGATTACCGACAAACTTGTCTCCAAAACTCACATTGGTACATCGCCGACAATTTCCACCGTTAAATAGACCTCCACACCAGGAACATGTCGAAAACCATGACATAAAGAATTAAACGGATAAGAGGGATAAGAGATGAAGAATTAAACGGTTATAGAGGATAAGGAATGGAGAATTAAACAGATTAGATGATAAAGGATGGATATTTTTGGATTTTTGAAAAACATGCTATAAAAACAAAGAATGAAAATATTTTTGGTGTTGTTAACACTTTAGGAAAAGTGTTAATGAACTTTTTGGATTATTGATAACTTTACAAAAGAAAACTGTTTACAAAAGGTGGTATATGTGCAAGAATGGATCTGAAAAAGGTTTAACACACGCTAAAGCCTCCCCGGCAGCGGCGCCAAAATTTGATTGGGTCCCGAAAACAGTCAAGCTTAATCACACAAGCTAGCCACTTGTGAATGGCTAACCGTAATAAACTTAAAACTGCTCAGAAACCAATACAATGAAGATCAGAGAATATAATGAATTCCCGGGTCGTTAAGTCCCACGGAGACTCAATGGTGTGTAAACACTTGATCAGATGATAGAATGATCACTAATGATAGTGATCAGCAAGGATTAGGATGAATAACTATACCTAAAGAAAAAATTTATAAATTACAGCGACTTAAATGCAAATTAAAGAAAATTAAAAAGTTAAAATATATTAAATAAATGCTATCACTATTTTTACAATGATGTTTTTCTTGATTTATAAAATAAAATAACTTAAATAAACTATTTTAACTAAAACGTAAACTTAAATTATCTAAAAACGTGGTTTAAAATGAAACCGAGCGTTATGTATAAAAATTACGCGAGTGCGCCAGGAAAAACGTAAAATTTATGAAATAAAAGTCCTACAAGTGTAAAAACAATTTTATTACTTAATATATGACAAAAGAAAATTTTAGAAAAAAGATTTATATTTTTTTGACTTTTATATTTTTTATTATGAATTAAAATCTATTAAACACTAACTAATTAATTAAAAATACTAAAACGTTTAGGAAAATTACGAAATTTTGCAGGAAAATACTTAAACTAAATCTAATCCTAGGAAAAATACAAAGACTGAAAAAGCTGTAAAGAATAAGCAGTTGATAAGCAAAACACCTTATTTAGCTTTAAAAGTAAAAACGTATATATGAGATTAAATGGTGCAAGATATGACAGTCAAAGACCCAAGGGCGCAATGGCATACAGGTACTATCCTATCACTCTCCCAAGGGTGGGAGGTCTCAGGTTCGAGCCTGCCTCCCCACCCTTTTTGCAATTTTTTTTTTCGATTTTTCTTTTTGAAACTTGTTAAGCTAGCTAAGATAAGCACTTTTTATAATTAGAACTTTTATTGAAAAACACTAATAAGCTCAGTTTGAGCTTATTTTTACCAACAGTGAACAAAATTAAGATAAGCTCAAAGAATTAGCCAAGTGGCTTAATAAGTTAAAAATAAGCACAAGGTAAACTGGAAATAAGCTATACACTAGTAATAAGCTAATTTATCAATTGAATAAGCACAATAACTTGGAAATAAGCACTTAAAAACTCCAAATAAGCACAAAGTAAACTGTTGCACAGGGCATTTTTCAGAAAAGGGTAGTCAAAAGAAGCTAAAGAATAAGGAGTCTATAAGCTAATTATATATAAGCTAGTATTTTTCTAATTTAGTTGAGCAGCTAAATATTACTATCCCAAAAGCATTTAAGCTAAATCTTAATAATGAGCACACACTAAAATTCTAAAGTTTATTCAAAAACCGACATTGAAAAATTTTGACTTTTAATTTACACTAAGATGTTGACTTATATGAACTTTGATCACCTCTAATTAACTGAATATGTTGTTATAGGCTAAATAGAAGTTGTATCAAGCTACTCTAACATTTTCCTAACACAAATCAAGCTTTTGATTTGCAAAAGCTCCAACAGTAAGCAAACTAAGACAGATTACATGTGAATTTGACTTTGGCTATTCTAGGGTGCAATCTACTTACTAAAGCAACTCTATTTTACCTAAATAAGACTAAAGCAACTATTTTTAACCACTGAACTAACCTACAACACAGTCTAGCACCCAATGCCAAACACTAGTTACCTAACAATTTCCACTACTCTAGACCTTAAATGACTACCCCAGCTTATGCCAACTCTGAGACTGAGTCAATGTGACCAATAAGCAGCTTAATTGACAGACGAAAACTAATCCTAACCACAGATTCAGATTATGCAATGTACTTGGAAATGGACTTACATTTGGTCCTAGCCACTGTGGCTTGTAACAAAGATGAGAATACCATTTCCTTGCCCATTTTCAACCCAAGCTCAGCTCATCCTAACCCAAACTGACCCAGTTCTGAATTTCATCCCAAATAAGCTTCTATCCTTCACCTTTGACTTTCATTGACCAGTTGAAAATTTTAAGTTTATGAAAGTGGAACAGAACTAAGCAATAACAAACTCACCAAAAGCTATAAAGAGCTTATATGAGTTCAATGTAAAAGTGAAAAGAGCTTGTGAACATTAATTGATCATATGTGAACTTAAAAGAACTTGAAAGTAAGAATGAGACAAGAGGTTCAAATTAAAACTGAGATTGCATTGATATTGAAAATGGATTACAAATAATTTAACAACTTAAATTCACTACAGGAAAGCTTAAAATTACAGTTTTAAAACTAATTAAGACAATTTAAAAAAACGACATACATAAAAAAAACTAAAACTAAACTACTCCTTTTGCTCTTCTCTTCTTTCTTCTATTTTATAGCAAAAGGTATTCCCACTAGCCTCTGAGCATATCCCACTTTCATTTGCAGCCATAGGATCACTTGAGGCAATTTTAGCCGTTTGATGATTTTTGGCGGGAAAAACTAATATAGCCACTGGGGGGGTTTGAGTGAATGAAAGGAGAAGCAATAAATGATTTTTGTTGTTTGGTGGAGGTGGAGGGGACATGGAAAGGAGAAGTTGAGCTGGAGGTGAGGGGAGAGGTTGAGTGTGTTGCAGACAGTGGGTGAGGAGGAGGACTTTGGAGGGAAAAAGGTGTGTTTGTTTGACCATGTTGACCGGTGGGTTTAATATTAAGGCAGGGGTTCAAGGGGTCAAGGGTCAAGTGGATATGGCAGGGGTTCAAGGTTCAAAAAGGGTCAAGGTCCAAAGGTGGTTGGTTTGTTTTAATAACATAAGGACCAAAACTGAATTTTCCCAAACTTGAAGGACCAAATCTGCCATTCTTCCAAAGTTGTTTCAAGGGACCAAAAATGACAAGCTTCAATAGTACAAGGACTAAAATAGACATTTTCAAACTTCCAAGGACTATTTTTGCCACTTTTCAAAGTTGAAGGACCTTTTCCGCCATTTGACCAAAGATTCATTCAAGGACCATTTTTGACAATTTAGACTATTTCAGGGACCTTGAATGATATTTTTCTCAATTTTGATTTACCAGGGAATGTTTTTGACAACTTTTGAAACTTGGGGGACTAAAACTGCCAATTTTGCAAACTTGATACATTTTTCATCTGATTTTGATCTTTTTGCATTTAAAACACATAAAACACTGATTTGTGATATTTTTATCATTTTGATGCATTTCTGAGTGTTTTCAGATGTTTTTGCAGTCTAGATGGTACAAAAATGATGAGTATTTAGACACTCATCAATAACAAATATTTTTTAGAAGAATTTTTAGAAGGAAAAATACTTGTGAAGGAAACATTTGTCGTTTTAGTGACAAACATTTGTTTTAAGAATCAGAGCATGAGATGTGATAAATAAGATAAAGCATGGCTCTGTTCTATCTTTGAAAAACGGGTTATAGACTGAAATGACTATAAGCCTTTGTTTCACTTTTTCTCTATTTTTTTTAAAACAAATTATGTACATTCGAAGAACATCTAAAAGCCCGTGACATTCTTTGAATGTCAACACAAAGTCCGTAGATGATATCGAATAAGGAAAACATGACAGAATAACAATATTTTTGGGATTTTTCAAGATTTTCTAATTTTTATGGATTTTGAAAATTTTCTATTTTTCTATTTGCTTTTTGTTGGTTTTGTAATTTTGTATTTTACTTTTTGAATAACTATTTACAAAAGATGGATGAAGAAAAACCTTTTACTCCTCTTCTTCCTCTTGAAGACGTTTAAGTGTTTCCGGTTGTAGACTTTTTAGACCAAGTCGTGGGAGGATAAACTCAAAACGTTCTCTAGGAAGAGCTTTGGTGAAGATGTCTGCTAACTGGTATTCAGTCCTCACAAAATAAAGTTCCACCACACCATTTTCCACTTGCTCCCTGATGAAATGATGTCGAATGTCGATGTGCTTTGCTCTTGAGTGTTGTACGTTGTTGCATGAGAGAGCAATGGCACTTTTGTTATCACAATACAGAGAGATTTTGTTGAAGTCAAAGCCATAGTCAGATAATTGGGATCTCATCCATAGGATTTGAGCATAACAAGATGACATGGCTATGTATTCAGCCTCTGTAGAGGATATAGAAGTACTCATTTGTTTCTTAGAAGACCAGCTCACAAGCTTATCACCCAAAAACTGAGCACCTCCAGACGTACTTCGACGTGTATCTTGACATCCTGCATGATCAGAATCTGCATAGGCTGTTAGTGACATACCGGTGTCCTTCGGGTACCAAAGTACCATATTAATAGTTCCTTGGAGATACCGAAAGACCCGTTTAACCGCTTCAAGGTGCTTTTTAGTAGGCTTAGCCTGGTATCTAGCACACATGCATACAGCGAACAGAATGTCTGGTCTGCTGGCAGTAAGGTACATCAGGGATCCAATCATACTACGATATTTCATTTGATCTACCATGATCCCTGAGTGGTCCTCATCCAGTTTGGTACGTTCTACCATGGGAGTGTCAACGGTGTCACCAGTATCAAATCCAAATTTCTTTAAAATTTCATTTGCATATTTAGATTGATTTATAAAAATGCCTCCGGGACTTTGTGAAATTTGTAATCCCAAGAAAATGACATTTGTCCCATCATATACATTTGAAATTTGGAACCCATCTCATTAGAAAAATGGTCACATTCATTGGGGTTAGTCGAGGCAAAAATAATATCATCAACATAAATTTGAACGTGAATTAAATGTTTGCCTGACATTCTGGTGAACAATGTTGGATCAACTGCACCTTTGCTGAATCTAGTAGATAGAAGAAACTTTGATAGCGTATCATACCATGCCCTTGAAGCTTGCTTCAGACCGTAAAGAGCCTTCTTCAAGCGATAGACATGAGTAGGATGCTCTGGATTCACAAAACCTTCCGGTTGGCTGACGTATACGACTTCTTTAAGATCTCCATTAAGAAAAGCCATCTTTACATCCATCTGATAGAAAACCATGTTCTTACTTGCAGCATTAGCCAGGAAGATTCTGATTGCCTCGATACGTTCAACTAGAGCAAATGATTCTTCAAAGTTAATACCCTCCTCTTGACGATATCCTTTTGCAACTAATCGAGCCTTGTTCTTTAACACATCACCATGCTCATCAAGTTTTACTTTGAATATCCACTTTAGAGCAATGATCATAGCACAGTCAGGAGCAGGTACTAATTCCCATACATCTAGTCGATCGAACTCATGAATTTCTTCTTGCATGGCATTGAACCAGCTGTCTTCATTCATGGCAGTTTTAACGTCTTTTGGTTCGACCTTAGATAGTACGGAATTGAAGAAGCACCATAAGGCATCAGTTGCAAGTTGTTTACGAGTGGATACTGGACGAGAGAGGTTTCTAATGATGTTGTCCAATGGATGATCATGTGTCCATTTTCTAAGGTGTTCATGTGGTTGTTGTTAAGGAACTGAAGTAGCAGAGTCGTTTTCTCCTGATGAAGATGGATCTGATGATGGTTCAGGAGCAAATATGTTCTCAAAGGGGGCATCTTCAGGAGTAGCAAAGGGATTATCTCCATCATAGGTGCCAGACACAATTCAATGATGTACACTCGATGATTGATGATTTGTTGATGAGACAGAGTGATCAGCAGCAGGCGCTTCTTGACTTAATGACATGGAAACCGAAGGGTTAACTTCATTGACAGGGATAGGAGCAGCCTCTGTTGATGGAATTGACAGATCATTAGCAATTGGTTCATAGTGTTCATCAAACATTGGATCAAACAATTCCTTCAAATCATCTTTTGAAGGAGGTACATAAGGAGTTGCTCGTGAGAGATTTTGTACAAGAGAGGAGCTAATGGGACTACTTGATGAAGGTTGTGATACGGGTCCAGAACTTGATTGTCCTGGAGCCATTTGCCCGGATAGCTCATCGAACGTGACGTGAATAGTTTCCATGATATCTCGAGTTCTTTTGTTGTAGATTCGGTAACCCTTCTTGTTTGGTGCATATCCTACAAAAACTCCAATGTCCGCCTTAGCTCTTAATTTACCTAAATCTTGATCGTCATTCGTTGGATAACAGAAAGCACCGAACACACGAAGGTAGGAGAGATCAGGTTTTCGTTTATGGACAAGTTCGTATGGAGTTTTTTCATGAGAGGTGTGTATAAGGGAACGATTTTGGGTGTAGCAAGCAGTGGCAATGGCTTCAGCCCAAAGAAACATTGGAACCTTTGAATAAATTAGCATTTTTCTTGCGGCTTCCACAAGAGTTCGATTTCGTCTTTCAACTACACCGTTCTGTTGAGGAGTTCGAGGAACACTTCTTTGATGACTGATTCCAACACTTTCATAAAATTGACTTAAGTCTTTGTTAACAAACTCTGTGCCATTGCCTGTTCGAACAATTCTAACAGTATTGTTAAGTCGAACCTGAAGCTGCTTGATAAGTTTGATGATGACATCTGGAGTTTCATTGATGAGTGTCTAAATATTCATCATTTTTGTACCATTTAAACTGCAAAAACATCTGAAAACACTCAGAAATGCATCAAAATGATAAAAATATCACAAATAAGTGTTTTATGTGTTTTAAATGCAAAAATATCAAAATCTGGTGAAAAACGTATCAAGTTTGCATAATTGGCAGTTTTAGTCCCCCAAGTTTCAAAAGTTGTCAAAAACAGTCCCTGGTAAAACAAAATAAAAGAAAAATATCATTTCAAGTCCCTAGGGATTCATGAGTTGTCAAAATTAGTCCTTGAGATTTAAATTTGCAAAATTACAACTTAGGTCCCTAAACTTTGAAAATTGTCATAAATGGTCCTTAGAAGTTTGAAAATGTCAAAAATAGTCCTTGTACTATTAAAACTTGTCAATTTTGGTCCCTTGTAACAACTTTGATAAAATGGCAGAATTGGTCCCTCAAATATTAAGAATTGCAGTTTGGTCCTTGTATTTTTAAAAACCAAGCCATATAAACCATTGACCCCCTGCCATATCTCTTGTGACCCCTGCCATTTAGCCTTGACCCCCCTGATTTGGACCCTTGGACAAACCCCAGTCAAACTTCACCCCTTTCCCTCCCACTGGCTTATCCCCTTCTCCCACTTGCCTGCAACTGCAAAACTCAGGCCTATCACCTCATCCTCTCACCTTATCTCTTCCAACCCCCCTCCTCATCATCATACCTACCCACCACCCCCTAGTTGCAAATTCAGAAGCCCTGTGGCCAAAAACCACTTTTCCCGCCAAAACCAAATCAATGGCCAATATCAACTCAAGTCATCCAATGGTTGATTTTATGAGTGGGATTCACTCAGAGGACACGTGGAAGCTTTTTGGGTATAAAAGAGAAGGAAGAGAAGCTAGAAAGGGGTAGTAGTTAGTTTTAAATTTTTAAGTATGTCGTTTTTTATGTTTATGTTTTAATTAAATTCTAGGATGTAATCTTTTTGTTTCATTGTACCAAACTCAAGTAGTATTATCAGTGTAATGTACTTTTAAACATCAATTTCAAAGTTTAACCAAGTTTCAAGTTTATTGTTCACTGTTGCAAATTTCAGTTTCAAATTCTATTGTCCAAGCTTTTAGTAGCTTATTTTTAAGCTCAAACAAGTTTATGGAAGCTACTTATAGCTTTTTGTAAGCTTATAAGTTATTTTTAAGCAATATGTCATGTGGTCAACAAAAGTCAACTGAGGTGCTAAAATTTGAATCAATCATGAATGTGGGTGATGCAGAGCTTGGAATGGGTAGGATTAGCTTAAATTAGTGTAGGTATGGTTTGGATTCAAGCTACAATTTGGTTGGACACCTGTAAGTGTCTAAAGTTAGTTTTCATATTACTCTTTTCATTACTGTTACATTGCAAAAGTTAGTATAATTCTAATCTGTTGTTATAATCATTGTTAGTTCATTAGTTAGTTAATATTTGGATAATTAAACTTTTGTTCACCACTGCTTTGATTTAAAGTTAAATATGGGATAGAGGATATTGGAAATCAGTTGGAAACTTAGTGTTTGGATCTGCTAATAATCTGAGTGTGAGATTGGTTTAGGTGTTAAGTTTCATTGCTTTAGGTTCACATAGGCCTGAGAAACTCATTTCAGTCATCAAAATTCATTTGCATTCACTTATAGTCAAAATTGTCCATGATCTGTCCTTAACTGCATATCTGTTAGAATTTTCAAAAAGCAAAAGCTTGTTTTAGGTTTGTAATACATAGACATAGATTGCATTAGGTCTATTTCATCATAATACATCAACATCTGTCCACAAATTGGTTTTAAAGTTCATAAAAGTCAAATTTACAAAATTGCTTCAAAAGTCAAAACTTGCAAAACTCAGTTTTAGCCCGACTGAGATGATTTTTCATTGATTCAGTTTTGGGCCAAATCAAGTAAAACTCTGGGTTTTATAAGTTCAGCTGGTCTATTTTCTTATTATGATTTTTGTAGATTTTTAGTTATTTTTTTTAAGCCCCAAAATAGCTTATCAAAAAGGGCTTGTTTGCCCTGTGCACTGACTCAGTTAATACTGAGTCTGCACAGGGTCTTGCAGAGCTTGGCAAAAGCTCATAAGAGCTTGTCCAAGGCTCATCTTTGGTTTACAAGTAGCCAACCAGGTCAACTTCAAGTTCCAATATCTGTTTTTCAGTTCCAGCTTATTGGGTAGCTTATCTTTAAGCTACAAAGTAGCACCCAAAATCTGTTTTAGGCACTTAATTCTAATTCATCAAAACTGAGTAGTTTGCATTTCAGAGGTTAAGGCTTGTTGTAATAAGTTGTTTTAGAGTAGTTTTAACATATTATAGGGTCTGTGATAGTTTGGTAGCTTATTGTTCTCCTTTAGCTTATTTCAAAGTGCTTATTTACAAGCACTTGCATTGCAGTTCCATATTCCTTCACACAAGCCCCTGTTTTTATATTTTTCTCAGATTCAGTATATTAAATTAGACTTTTCCTGAATTTTTCATATTTTTCTAGCACTGTTTACTATTTTTCTTCATTTAAAACAGTTTTAGGCAATTTTAATTAGCTTTTAATACAATTAATTCAGAAAAACTTCAAAAAAATAAGTTTTCATTTTTCCTAGGTTAAGATAAATATAAAAAGTCAAAAAAATTATTTTTCCAGATTTTTCATAGTTTAATTTGTAATTTTTAGCAATTTAATTAGTTTTAAATAGTTTTTAATTCATAGAAAATAGAAAAATAATCAGAAAAATACAAAATTAGTTTTGAAAATTCTCTTTAGTTATTTTAGATTTTTCCAAGTCATAATTTCATTTTTCTAGCTTTATTTCATATTTTCTTGTATTTTAGGCTATTATTAAATAAGTAAAAATAGTTTTTAATTAATAATAATTAGATAAATAGTAAAAAAAATAATTTTCTTTTTCTAAAAATTTTCTCTTATCATTAGGTTTGTAAAAACATCATTTTTATATTTTTAGGATTAATACTGTTTTAGTTTCACATTTTCTTTTGTACGTCACGTAGTTTTTAAAGTTAAATTTTATAACAGAAAAATCAAAAACATCATTTTAAAAATAGTGATAGCATTTATTTAATATAGTTTATCTTTTTAATTTTCTTTAATTTGCATTTAAGCCCCTGTAATTTATAAACTTTTTCCTTAGGTATAATCAATCATATCTCTTTTTCCGTTCAAATTCTCTCGATCACTATTCGTTTGACTATTCTCGCACAGCTCGTTGGGACATAACGACCTGGGGAAACACTATACTCTCCTGGACTTCATTGCATTGGTGTCTGAACTATTTTAAGTTTCTTACGGTTAGCCATTCACAAGTGGCTAGCTTGTGTGAGATAACTTGACGGTTTAGCACCGATCAAATTTTGGCGCCGCTGCCGGGGAGCTGTGCTAATTATCTTACGTTTAGCAGATTAGTGATTTGAATATTCACTCCTTGTTTATACCAATTATATATGTTTATATTTTCTTATAAAAATCCAAAAGTCCAAAAACATCTTAAAAATCAAAAACCCAAAAAGATTTTCTTTCTTATTTTTACAAAATGTTTATCCAAAAATCCAAAAATATTCATCTTTACCCTCTTACCCTTTTTTCTTTATCTCTTTACCCTCTATCCATTTGATTCTAACTTCTTCTATTCTCATGGAATCTCTCGACTACGACGAATTCTGGGACGAAGTTGAAAAACTTCAGACTTTATCACAAATGTCAAGAATTCATGTTGTTCGTGATGATCCATTAATTCTGCGTAGGGAAATGGAACGAGAAACCGGGGTGACAAAGGACCAGTTACTTCCCTCTAATAATGGAAGTACTAAATACGTCCAACCTACGGTTATCCAAAGATCTAACCCCTCAATTGCTCCTAAGCCGTCTAAAATTGATCCTAAACTTTCACGATTTACGGTTAAAAGCAATCATGCAAAATTTAGACCGGTGACTAGCAAGAATGACTTGCCTAATCTTCACGTTTCTCAAAAACCAGAACCAGAGACCATAACGGAAGTGGTGGAAATTGCTAGCTCTCAGAGCACACCACTTGTCCCACCTCTGGATTTTTCAAAATGTTCTTTGAGACTTGATAGTCATTCGGATCACCATGTTGGTTTTGTTGATTCTTTGAATAAACTGATTCCTTCTCATAACTCTCAAATGAAATCGTTTATTCCTTGTGTCGATTGTGGTGAGCCTCTTTTTGGTTCACCCTGTCGTTGGTGTACGTGTGTGCAGTGTGGTAATGATATTCGTAACGGGAGTTGTTTGTTTTGTGGTTCGAGGAATTCATTTGATTATGATCCTAATCCGAACTCATTTAACGACCCCTCAAACTTTTCCAATTACCCACCACAGCCCGACTTATCTTCATATAATCAACATAACTGCTGTGAATTTTATGGAGGTCCTCACCAAGGATTTGAGTGTCAATCCGGAAACACGTTTGTCTATGAACAGTTTTCCGGTGATGCTCAGAACTTTGGTTATGACCAATATCCATATAATTCACCAGTCCAGACTCAGCAGTTTTACTGTTGTGAGTACTGTGGAGGTCCCCACTTCAGCTCTGATTGTCAAATAGGGAATCCATTTCCTTGTAACAATCATGACTCTCACAAGTTTGACAATTTCCACCCTCCACAGCACCATACGGTTCAAACTCCACCTGAGCCGTTGCCTAAAGAAATTTCCCAAGATTTTGAAACCGCAATAAAAACACTTGATGATATGATTCAAAACTTTAAGAATCAAGTGAGTGGTGAGAAAACCATGGGAGAATTGCTAGCCGAAGAACGAGAGGCTCGCAAATCTAGGGAAGAATTATTAGTCCTAGAGCATGCAGCTCTAAGGCGTTCCCAATTTCTTAAGGCAGCTATGGATGATGATGACGAGGAGAGTATTCCTTTTAAGGATATTAGTTCTCAACTCCCTCAGTCAGTTGATATCCCAGCAGTTGAGATTCCATCTCAAACAACTGCTATCACACCCGAAGCTCCCACTTACTCTCTAAACATGGGGGACGAGCATCTTGACACTGTTCCTGAAAAGGAATCGGACGAATTCATAAAGTCTAGTGTTGAGAACCTTGTCCCAATCCCGAGAGAGTCACAGGGAACTTCTGATCATATGTGTGATTCTTTTTCCCCTCTTGAGTGTTCAAAAGATCATTTTGAAACTTTCACCGATGTTAGCGACGATTGTACTTCTTATGGAAACATCGAGTATGTTGAGGCATCACTCCCACAGTCTGATGCTGATCATCATCTTGAGGAGTTCACCGATGAACTCACTCACATCAATCCACTTTCATCGGAAAGTAATGATAGTCTTTTTGATTTCAAAGCCGATCTGGGAGAGACTGAAAGTATCCTTGATAATGATCGTTCACTCACTTCTTATCCCAACAGTCCAATAGAGAATGTTAATCACTTTGTTCCTGAAGCATTCAAAACAACTCTCACTAATCCTCTATTTGAATTCGACTCTGAATTCACTTTAATTTATGAGAATCCACTCTTTGATACTCAGATTGAGGATAGTGATGAGTCTACAGTGGAACAAGAAATCACAGATTTACATCTTGTGATTGATTCTCTTCACGAGGAGTTCGCCGGTGAACTCACTCATATCATATGTCCGCTGGAGTATGATAATTTCTACTTTGGTCTAGACACACCCATAATATGTCTTGATCAAGCGAGCTTAACTGATGAGATTCATGAAACTATGAATTCTCCTATTGAGGATGAAGAGTTAGTCATGATTTTTATCATGATTTTCTTTCTTTTCTTCATATATTCTGTCACTTCTCCTGTTCTTCACTCCTTCGGGAATGAAGACATTATCTTTGACCCCGGCATTTCCATGTACCATTATCTTGAGCCGGGTCTGTCTATGTATATCTCGTCGGTGTGGAACTTTCACGTGCTTCAAATGTTTGTCCAAACATCTTGAATGAAAGTCCGATGGAGATTGTCTCTTCCACTTACTTCCCCATGAACAAATTAATTCGGGGTCGAGTCAAGCTAGCGACTCGGTAATAAAAAACAGTAGTTAAACATGGGTTTTCACCCATGTGTACCACCCTAATGTGAGGGAGATGCCCCACATGTTGTATGTATCTGTCTGGGCCGAGTTCTATTACCATGTACCTTTACGGCCCCAGTTTCTATTACAGAAGTAAGGGCTTCCTCACTTCTTGTCCTCTTCACTGTCTTATATACTTCTTTTCTTTCTTTTAGTACTATTTTTAGTACTGATTGAG
>BPTQ01000006.1:231069843-231120063 GCA_019973895.1 Chrysanthemum seticuspe | reverse complement strand
GCTTTTGGTAAAGAGATGAAATCCATTAATTTTTCTCAAAACATTGCTAGGGACTAGCAATATCTTAGTGTGGGGGATTGATGAGTGTCTAAATACTCATCATTTTTGTACCATTTAAACTGCAAAAACATCTGAAAACACTCAGAAATGCATCAAAATGATAAAAATATCACAAATAAGTGTTTTATGTGTTTTAAATGCAAAAATATCAAAATCTGGTGAAAAACGTATCAAGTTTGCATAATTGGCAGTTTTAGTCCCCCAAGTTTCAAAAGTTGTCAAAAACAGTCCCTGGTAAAACAAAATAAAAGAAAAATATCATTTCAAGTCCCTAGGGATTCATGAGTTGTCAAAATTAGTCCTTGAGATTTAAATTTGCAAAATTACAACTTAGGTCCCTAAACTTTGAAAATTGTCATAAATGGTCCTTAGAAGTTTGAAAATGTCAAAAATAGTCCTTGTACTATTAAAACTTGTCAATTTTGGTCCCTTGTAACAACTTTGATAAAATGGCAGAATTGGTCCCTCAAATATTAAGAATTGCAGTTTGGTCCTTGTATTTTTAAAAACCAAGCCATATAAACCATTGACCCCCTGCCATATCTCTTGTGACCCCTGCCATTTAGCCTTGACCCCCCTGTTTTGGACCCTTGGACAAACCCCAGTCAAACTTCACCCCTTTCCCTCCCACTGGCTTATCCCCTTCTCCCACTTGCCTGCAACTGCAAAACTCAGGCCTATCACCTCATCCTCTCACCTTATCTCTTCCAACCCCCCTCCTCATCATCATACCTACCCACCACCCCCTAGTTGCAAATTCAGAAGCCCTGTGGCCAAAAACCACTTTTCCCGCCAAAACCAAATCAATGGCCAATATCAACTCAAGTCATCCAATGGTTGATTTTATGAGTGGGATTCACTCAGAGGACACGTGGAAGCTTTTTGGGTATAAAAGAGAAGGAAGAGAAGCTAGAAAGGGGTAGTAGTTAGTTTTAAATTTTTAAGTATGTCGTTTTTTATGTTTATGTTTTAATTAAACTCTAGGATGTAATCTTTTTGTTTCATTGTACCAAACTCAAGTAGTATTATCAGTGTAATGTACTTTTAAACATCAATTTCAAAGTTTAACCAAGTTTCAAGTTTATTGTTCACTGTTGCAAATTTCAGTTTCAAATTCTATTGTCCAAGCTTTTAGTAGCTTATTTTTAAGCTCAAACAAGTTTATGGAAGCTACTTATAGCTTTTTGTAAGCTTATAAGTTATTTTTAAGCAATATGTCATGTGGTCAACAAAAGTCAACTGAGGTGCTAAAATTTGAATCAATCATGAATGTGGGTGATGCAGAGCTTGGAATGGGTAGGATTAGCTTAAATTAGTGTAGGTATGGTTTGGATTCAAGCTACAATTTGGTTGGACACCTGTAAGTGTCTAAAGTCAGTTTTCATATTACTCTTTTCATTACTGTTACATTGCAAAAGTTAGTATAATTCTAATCTATTGTTATAATCATTGTTAGTTCATTAGTTAGTTAATATTTGGATAATTAAACTTTTGTTCACCACTGCTTTGATTTAAAGTTGAATATGGGATAGAGGATATTGGAAATCAGTTGGAAACTTAGTGTTTGGATCTGCTTATAATCTGAGTGTGAGATTGGTTTAGGTGTTAAGTTTCATTGCTTTAGGTTCACATAGGCCTGAGAAACTCATTTCAGTCATCAAAATTCATTTGCATTCACTTATAGTCAAAATTGTCCATGATGTGTCCTTAACTGCATATCTGTTAGAATTTTCAAAAAGCAAAAGCTTGTTTTAGGTTTGTAATACATAGACATAGATTGCATTAGGTCTATTTCATCATAATACATCAACATCTGTCCACAAATTGGTTTTAAAGTTCATAAAAGTCAAATTTACAAAATTGCTTCAAAAGTCAAAACTTGCAAAACTCAGTTTTAGCCCAACTGAGATGATTTTTCATTGATTCAGTTTTGGGCCAAATCAATTAAAACTCTGGGTTTTATAAGTTCAGCTGGTCTATTTTCTTATTATGATTTTTGTAGATTTTTAGTTATTTTTTTTAAGCCCCAAAATAGCTTATCAAAAAGGGCTTGTTTGCCCTGTGCACTGACTCAGTTAATACTGAGTCTGCACAGGGTCTTGCAGAGCTTGGCAAAAGCTCATAAGAGCTTGTCCAAGGCTCATCTTTGGTTTACAAGTAGCCAACCAGGTCAACTTCAAATTCCAATATCTGTTTTTCAGTTCCAGCTTATTGGGTAGCTTATCTTTAAGCTACAAAGTAGCACCCAAAATCTGTTTTAGGCACTTAATTCTAATTCATCAAAACTGAGTAGTTTGCATTTCAGAGGTTAAGGCTTGTTGTAATAAGTTGTTTTAGAGTAGTTTTAACATATTATAGGGTCTGTGATAGTTTGGTAGCTTATTGTTCTCCTTTAGCTTATTTCAAAGTGCTTATTTACAAGCACTTGCATTCCAGTTCCATATTCCTTCACACAAGCCCCTGTTTTTATATTTTTTTCAGATTCAGTATATTAAATTAGACTTTTCCTGAATTTTTCATATTTTTCTAGCACTGTTTACTATTTTTCTTCATTTAAAACAGTTTTTAGGCAATTTTAATTAGCTTTTAATACAATTAATTCAGAAAAACTTCAAAAAAATAAGTTTTCATTTTTTCTAGGTTAAGATAAATATAAAAAGTCAAAAAAATTATTTTTCCAGATTTTTCATAGTTTAATTTGTAATTTTTAGCAATTTAATTAGTTTTAAATAGTTTTTAATTCATAGAAAATAGAAAAATAATCAGAAAAATACAAAATTAGTTTTGAAAATTCTCTTTAGTTATTTTAGATTTTTCCAAGTCATAATTTCATTTTTCTAGATTTATTTCATATTTTCTTGTATTTTAGGCTATTATTAAATAAGTAAAAATAGTTTTTAATTAATAATAATTAGATAAATAGTAATAAAAATAATTTTCTTTTTCTAAAAATTTTCTCTTATCATTAGGTTTGTAAAAACATCATTTTTATATTTTTAGGATTAATACTGTTTTAGTTTCACATTTTCTTTTGTACGTCACGTAGTTTTTAAAGTTAAATTTTATAACAGAAAAATCAAAAACATCATTTTAAAAATAGTGATAGCATTTATTTAATATAGTTTATCTTTTTAATTTTCTTTAATTTGCATTTAAGCCCCTGTAATTTATAAACTTTTTCCTTAGGTATAATCAATCATATCTCTTTTTCCGTTCAAATTCTCTCGATCACTATTCGTTTGACTATTCTCGCACAGCTCGTTGGGACATAACGACCTGGGGAAACACTATACTCTCCTGGACTTCATTGCATTGGTGTCTGAACTGTTTTAAGTTTCTTACGGTTAGCCATTCACAAGTGGCTAGCTTGTGTGAGATAACTTGACGGTTTAACACCGATCATTTGTCCTCAAAAACTTTACCCAAGTAAATCGAGAGTAGTCATCCACAACGACTAAAATATATTTCTTCCCATTTATCGTTTGCACTCTCATTGGTCCGCACAAAACCATATGAAGGGTATGAAGAACTTCCATTACTGAGTTTGTGGGTTTGGGTTTGTGGGCATATTTCTTGCTTTTTCCAAATTGGCATGCTGAACAAAGATGATCTTTTTCAAACTTTAATCTGGGTAAGCCTCTTACGAGATCCTTTCTGGAAAGATTATTAATGGTGCCGAAGTTCAAGTGATTGAGACGACGATGCCATAACCATGATTTTGTTTTCGATGCCTTTGACAACAAGCAGATTGGAGAAGACTTCATCATGTCTTCGATAGAGATGGTGTAAAGATTTGAACCACGAGTTCCTCTTAACAATTCCACACCATCAAGTTCTCTAACGAAACAAGTATGTTTTCTAAAAGCCACTTCTAGATCGGAATCACATAATAGACCAACAGAGAACAAGTTATGACCAAGACCTTCAACATAATATACCCTGGAGATTACACTTTCACCAACAACATAGTCTCCATAACCCATAATTGCACCAAAATGGTCGTTCCCGAATCTAACAGTCCCGATGAATTTACTCACGAAGTTCATGAGCCGCGAGCGATCTCCAGTCATATGCTTGGAACAGCCTGAGTCCAGGTACCACAGAACGATTTGAACGATCTGCAGTTGAACACAGACAAGAATGGATAACTGGATAATTGGGATCCCCATGCAAGAATGGGTTCCATTTGGTTAGTAACAGTGATTGGAACACCCACATCAGAAGTGGAAACAATGGAACCATCAGGGATAGATGCAGTGCTAGTGTCCGTATTTGACCTATTCAAAGTATGTTCACTTCTTAAAGGAATGGTTCTACCAGTAGGCATCCATTAAGATTGAATTTGCGGCCAGTAGGTATCCATTGATAACCTATGTTACTAAATTTCCTTCCTGTGGGTTTCCAATGTTTTCTAACCTTCTTCTTCCATTGCTTTCTAGCCTTCTTAGCTTGATTTTTTGCATTAATATCTGAACGGGGCATTTAACAACATTAATCAAATCATTCATACCACATTCATGATTAGTAACATAAACCAAGCACTCATCATTACATGTTTTGCCAAAAGTAGCAGAATTTGAATTAATTACAGTACGCTTATAGCTAATACTAGAATCAACACGATTCGTTTTATTCAACTCAAAATTAGTGTTTCTAGGGTGGTCTTCTACTCTCTTCCAATGCACATTCTTAGCTTGCGAGGTCCTATCTTGCTTTGTACTGCCTGGAGGCTTTGACCCGCTTGCTTTAATGTCACTGATTACTCCTGTAGAGGGAATTATGGGAACATTAGTTGGTTGGGCTACCTTTTGCATTCCTGAACTAGAAGTGTAGGGATCTGAACTACTTGAAGGCACATTAAAATTCACTTTCTTAATGCTGGGCATAGAATGGTTTGTATACTTAGTACTAGGCATGAAACAAGGCATCACAGCTTTATCTTTCGCACCTAAGGATTTATGACATGTTGCTATTAAAATTTCTAACATCTCCTGAATGCAAGCAAACCTAATTTCACTATCAAGTGGTTTATTTATGAAGTCCTCTTCTACAATCTCACGGAGACATTCAAGACTATCCTTAAGGTGAGCAAGATAATTATGAAATACAAGTTCGTTATTCCTAAGATGAGGAGGAATGTATTTAACAGTTACAGTATATTTGCAGTCTGCAGATGACTTTGATGCAACATTCTCATAAAAGACAAGTGGTATTTTCCCCTTTTCCTGACTCTTCAGATTCTCAATTTCTTTTTGTAAAGACGTTATTTTTTTCATTGTTCTTGTCACGAGTGACTTTCATTGAATCATATAACTCTTTGAAGTGTTGTTTAACTTTTTCATTTTCTTCTAGAAAACTCTCATTTTCCTTTTGTAAAACATTAACCAAGTTTTGACGATGAAAAGTTTGAGAACACTGAGAATCTAAAGGAGGAGGCATTTGGGAGCCAGTCATGTTGTTCTTTTCACCCTTTAATTGTGAAATTTGGGCTTTCAACTTTCTGATCGTGTTACAATGACCTTGAATCTGTTCGTCACGTTTGTTTATTTCAAAAAGTGCATCAAACTCTGGAACATTTGAGGATGTCTTGATGTTTGAGGTTTTGACATTTTCCTTGAGATGTTGATATTTTAGTTGCAAATCAAAATGTTCAACTTCTAGCTTAGAAAAGTATTTTACCAAATTATCGTGATCATCCTGATCAATTTTCTCATTTAGTTATAAGTTTTTGTTTTCAAGCTCAATGACACGATCATGGGAAACTTTCAAAGCAACAGTTAATTCATGAAATTGAGAGGCAGTAATAGAATGCTTAGTAACAGTATAAAACACTTCTTGAGCCACACAACGTACTACTAAGTTCTCATTTAGGATATGCAAATTCTTCCTTTCAATTTCATTATATTTGAGTTCCCGTTCATAATCATTGACTTCAACAATCATTGCATCAAATTCCTTTTCCATTTCTTTAATATCCGAATTTATCCCCTTTTGAAGACTTTCAAATTGACCTTTTAATTGTTTAAAGAAAGGCATGACCTTAGTTAAATAGCATTCTTTAGTTTGCTCAAAACCCCTTTCCCCTTCAGTTATCCCAGTGGGTGTGATCCTTTTCTTACACGTTTTCTCAAAATCAACAAATAGTTGATAAACAACATACAGGCTAATTAAGGTCTTGCTATTAGTGGAAATAGTTCTAGGAACTAAATGCATTGGTGTATTTGGAGGATACACAGTAGCTGCAGGCACTTTCCTAAGGGGAGGGTTTGTTTCAACAAGTTCACTTTCCTTTTGGCTTATCCATATCTTTCTTCCAAAAAATTTGTTCTGGGGTTAATTGGGTTTGAGGCTTAAACCTGTTCAGGGAGATCCAATTTTCTTTTGTGTAATCATGAGGTTTGAACGTTATGTTTTGATTTTTACACTCAGGATCTTTTAGCTTCTTATCCATTTTCTCCTTATTGACATCTTCAAATTGCATATCTTCCTCAGTGCACTTAGCGCAACTAGGTTTCTTCCTAGGCTTAAGGATCTCATTACCATCATAGATTACCATCTGAGCCTCTCTAGCCTTTTTACCATACCTAGGATTGGGTTTCTCAACGAGGGGAATACTATGCTTATCGCTTAAGACTCTATGCTTTGTGATCATGTGAGCAGTCTGAATGGTATTCCCTTGTACGTACAACTTATTTTCAAGCTTGTTTTTCAAATTTTTTAGATTGGAAAAATCATTCAAAAGTTTTGATTCCTTATCATTAATTCTTGTTTAAGCACTTTAACATTATCTTGAAGTTCTTGCTTTTGCTTAACAGTTTTAGACAACTTTTCTTGTAAGGAATTTAACTCTTGTTTTAACACTTCTTCTCTAAAATTACTTTTTCTAATGATTGTACGCACTTGGTCATCCATTTCCCGCTCACGGCTAGTTAACTCAAACTTAGCACGTTGTTCATAAATAGCAACTTGTTCTTTATAGGCATTTAGTTCAGAGATAACAGAATCATCAGGGGCACATGCAGTGTAGTCATTATAAACATAATCATCATTGACTGCAGAAGATACATCACTTGGTACAATCTCACTTTCACTTTGTGTCACATATTGATCATATGAGACAATATTACTATTACCCTTATCATCAATATCTGATTCATAAGTTTCAAGAGATTGTACTTCGTTATTTATCTTTTGCTCATCAACTTCATCGTATAGTTTTAATACCTCTGAAATGATTGATTCTTTGGATGGACCAGCCTGTTGTGGTGATGAGACCTTTGGGGAGACCATAGGTGAGATGCTAGCCATGAAGATTGTCTGGGCAGTAGGTTCATCATCGACATCAGAGTCAAATGCATCACAGCCTGCAACTTGAAAGGCATTTTGATGATTGTGACCTATTTCCTGAATTGGCTGCTCATCCACATCAGCATCATATGTCTTAGCATTCCCTTCTGCAAGAAACAACAACTCCTCTTCATCTAAAGCTGCTCCATTATCCTGAGCTTGCACAAGCAACATCTTGTCTCTGAAGTATTCTGCATTCTGTGGACGTTTTGGAGATGTGCAGTTCCTCGCAATATGTCCATCACCACCACAGTTGTATTACTTGATTAGCTTTACTTGTCCTTGATTGACATTCCTTCCACGATTCTGATTAACTACATACCCTCCACCAACTCCACCTCTTCCTTGTTCATACTACCTTCCTTGAAAAGGTTGCACCATAACCTTCCCATCTCTGACGGTAGCTTGATTCTGTGGATTGGATGCTGTTCTGAGGTTATTGTTTGTATGTGGGAGGGAATTCATATTTTGACTGACCATGAGAGATAGTTGATTGATGAGGTTTTCCATGAATGTGTTTGAATCAGGAGGCTTGTATGATGGATCTGGAATGAGTTTGTAGTTACCATTTCCCGTTGGTAAGACTTGAGAAGCTTTGGTGGTAATTCCAACATTGGTGTAAAAGGCTGTTGAATCATTTGACGAACTTGTTTCTCCCTGTTTAGATTTGAACTGTTCAAGAATCATTCGTTCAAACATAGCATGTCTCTCATTTTGAAGAAGGAAGGCATACAGTTGCTCATAGTTGGTGTTCTTTAATCCTTTGGTTAGCTTCACAGAGGTGACAAATTTGTGCCATTCGGGATTCATATTGTTCACAAACTTTGTGTTCAGCTGAATATTTGGCATGGTCATTTTGATATTCCTCATGTCATTCACAAGCTTGTGGAATCTCACGTAATATTCATAGAAACTTTCTTTTGGTTTCATCTTAAAGTGCTCAAATTCATCATACAGTTGTGATTCTCTGTCTTCCTTGGTTAATTCAGAATCCGAGAGAAGCATCTTTACATTGTCCCAAACAGCCTTAGCTTCAGTGTTGTGATTGATTAGCTTGTAAATGTCCTTAGGTAAGCCCTGAAGTACGATGTTAGAAGCCCTGATGTCTGCATTGTATCTCTTCTTCTCCTTATCAGTCAGTTCATCATACATTTTGGGTCTGTCCAGTCCTAATATCATCGTGCCATCAGCAGCAGTATCGAGTATGTCTCTGATTGTCTCAACTTGATACGGTCCTTCATCAATTGACTTGAGAATGTTGACTCTATTTTCTTTTCCCAAACAGTACAACCTAATTCGTTGAGCCCATGAGTCATAGTCTGTTCTGTCAAGCATAGGTGGACGAGTATCTGATCCAGCTGCTTGAACGTCCTCTGCAACAGAAGATATGATTGTAGGTACGTTGGTAGACATGATTACAGATTTCACGGGATTTTAAAACTCTTGGATTAAACCGGGAAATAGATTCTTTCACGGGATTTTACTAAATCAAGAGAAAACCGTAGAATGTAATCAAGAAGAAAAGCACTAAGTCACAAAAGACAAATCGCTCAACAATACAAATCGCACAGACCACAAATCGCTCAAAAGTGACAAGTCGCATCCACTACCAAATCGCTTAAACCAAGATAAGTCGCTTGATCAAGACAAATCGCTTAACCAAGACAAGTCGCTTAATCTTACAACTCGCTTCAATAAGCAAGTCGGATAATCCAACAAACCTCTTAAACTGAAAAATCGCTTGATGATACAAATCGCACAAATAAGACAAATCGCTTAATACTGTCAACTCGCTTAAATAAGCAAGTCGCTGAAAAAGTGACAAATCGCTTCTCCGAACAAATCACGCAAGTACAACCACTATCCGGACAAATCACTTAAATAAGTGATTTGTTATTGACACGAATCGCTTCCAAATTAGGACAAATCGCTCACCTGAAATATTTTATCGAGACTCAAATCGCTAACACGCAAAACACACAAAATGCCACTTTAAATTCCAAAAACAATCCAACCAAAGTGATTCAAGCCTTCCAAATCAAAACCTAAGCACTTATGATGATCCTAAACACAAAAGTACAATAAAAATCCAAACTTTAACACAAGAAATGGTCCAAATGATGCAAATACCACTAAACTTTTTCAAACCCAAAAACCATATAAAACTACTAGAAATCCAAGAACATGTAAGAGAGATGATCAAACCATGGCTCTTGATACCATTTGTAACATATTGGATTTCACAAACACATCAAACCATGATCAAATGGGCGTATACTATAAGGTTTTAGAGAGAGAAAGAGTTAGAGGTTTGGGAACTTAGTAAGAGAAAGTGAAAGTATTATTATGAGCTCCAACCCTCTACCTTGGGAGGTAGAGGGTATTTATAGTCTTACATGAAACGCCACCTACGGGCTGTGGATCAGGCATACAGTGGGTAAAGACCCGTCCGTCCTCCACGGTGTTACTTAACTAAACACTACTTAACATTAAATAACTACGACTACGAGCTTTCTAATGATTACATATACTAGAGGTGACCGACACTTTAATAAATGGATTTACTAAATCCTAACAACGTTCAAGCTGCAGGATCCGATACTCATCCTCCCATGCTTGATAGAACCGATTATGACTCTTGGGCTCAAAGAATCATATTTTATTGCTTAGGAAAAGAGAATGGTGTTAACATCCTTAAGTCAATTGATGAAGGACCATTTCAAATTGGAACTACCAAGGATATTCTCGAAACTAGAACTGATGGAAATGTTACGTTAGGGTTGGATAGACCAAGAATGTATGATGAGCTTGATGATAAGGAGAAGAAGAGATATGATGCTGGCATTAGAGCCTCAAACATCATACTTTAAGGTTTGCCAAAAGACATTTACAAACTGATCAATCACAACACTGAAGCCAAGGCTATCTGGGATAATGTCAAGATGCTTCTCTCTGGTTCGGAAATAACTAAGGAAGATAGAGAATCTCAATTGTATGATGACTTTGAGAACTTTAAAATAAACCCATAGGAAAGTGTTACTGAATGTATGTGAGATTCCACAAGCTTGTGAATGATATGAGGAATATCAAAATGACAATGCCAAATATCCTGCTCAATTCCAAGTTCGTGAACAACATGAATCCTAAATGGCATAAATTTGTTACTGCTGTCAAATTGAACAAAGGACTTAGGTACACCAATTATGAGCAACTGTATGCTTACTTACTCCAACATGAGAAGCATGCTGCATTTGAACGTATGATCATGGAAAAGTTCAACACTAATGCTGTTGCTGCAAGCTCTTCAAATGATTCAACTGCATTCTTCACAAATGTGGGAATAAGCACCAAAGCATCACAAGTCATACCAACTGGGGATAGTAATCACAAACTCATTCCTGATCCAGGTTACAAGCCATCAGACATGTTCATGGAACACTTTGCAAATCAACTGACCCTGATGGTTAAGCAAAACTTAAACCTCACTCCCCATACCAACAATCATCTTAGAACTGCATCTAATCTACAAAATCATGCTACTGTTAAAGATGTAAGGGTTGTAGTGCAAAACGTGCAAGGGAGGCAGAATGCTTATCTTCCACATAATGAACAAGGGAATGTAGGTGTTGGATCTGGTTATGGGAATGTAGGAGCTGGAGCTGGTTATGTGGGTAATAGAATCGAGGAAGGATTGCAGTTCAGGGTCAAGGAAAGCCAATCAAGTGTTACAACTGTGGAGGGAAGGACACATTGCTAGGAACTGTACTCAACCAAAACGTCCATATAATGCATAGTACTTTAGGGATGAGATGCTACTGGTGCAAGCTCAAGATAATGGAGCAGTGTTGGATGAGGAAGAGTTGTTGTTTCTTGCTGAGGGAAACGCCAAAGCTTATGATGCAGATGTGGATGAACAACCAGTGCATGGTGTAGCCCAGAACAATCCCAACGTCTTTCAAGTTGCAGATTGTGATGCATTTGACTCTGATGCTGATGATGAACCAACGGCACTAACCATCTTTATGGCTAACATCACACCAATGATCTCTCCACCTCAACAAGCCAGTCCCTCCAAGGAATCCATCATATCAGAGGTATTAAAACTATACGATGTGGTTGATGTGCAAAAGATTCACAACAAAGTACAACCAACGGAAATCATTGAATCAGATATTGAAAATATGGGTAATAGCAATGTTGTCCCATATGATCAATATGTGAAGCAAGATGAAAGTGTAATTGTACCAAGTGATGCATCTTCTGCTATCAATGATGAATGTATATTTAATGAATACACTGAATATGCACTTGATGATTCCACGACCACTGAACTAAATGCATATAAGTAACAAGTTGCCATATATGAACAATGTGCTAATTTTGAATTGACTACCCGTGAGCAGGAGATGGATAACCAAATGCGTACACTCATAAGAAAAAGTAATTTTAGGGAAGAAATATTTAAATAAGAGTTAAATTCCTTACAAGAAAAACTTAATAAAACTGTTAAGCAAAAGCAAGATCTTCAAGAAAATATAAAAGTGCTTAAATAGGAATTCAATGATAAGGAATCAAAACTTTTAAATGATTTTTCCAACCTCAAAACTTTGAAAAACAAACTTGAAAACAAGTTGTACATACAAGGAAACACCATTCAGACTGCTTATATGATCACTAAGCATAGAGTGTTAAGCGATAAGCATAGTACTAGCCTTGTAGAGGAACCCAATCCTGAGTATGGTAAGAAAGCAAAAGCTGCTCAAAAGGTGATCTATGATGGCAATGAAATCCTTAAGCCTAGAAAAAAGCCTACGTGTGTAGAGAGCACTAAAGAGGATAGAGAATTAGAAGATGCCTCTAGAGAGAAAATGGAAAAGAAACTAAAAGATCCTTGGTGTAAAGAGTATAATATTACATTTAAAACTCCGAATTATGCTAAGGAAAACTGGATTGCCTTCAATAATTTTAGACCTCAGACTCAATTGACCCCTGAACAAGTGTTTTGGAAGAAAGATATGGATAAGAAAAAAACTGATGATCTGGTTGAAAAGAATCCTTCCCTTAGGAAATTGCTACCAGCTACTTTGTATCCACCCAATACACTAATGCATTTAGTGCCTAGAACTCTTCCCACTCAAAGAAAAACCTTAGTCAGTTTATATGTGGTTTAACAACTATTCATTGACTTTGATAAAACATGTAAGAAGAGAATCACTCCAACAGGAATCACTGAAGGGGAAAGGGGTTTTGAGCAAACAAAAGAATGTTATTTAACTGAGGTCATGACTTTGTTTAAGCAATTAAAAGAACAATTTGAGAGTCTTCAAAAGGCTATTGATATAGAGATTAAGGAAATGAAAAGGATGTTAATGAAATGGAAAACGAGGTTAAAGATTATGAATGTGAGCTTAAAAGTAATGAGATTGAGAGAAAGAATCTTCATATCCTAAATGATAATTTGATTTCTAGATGTATTGCTCAAGATGTGTTTTACACTGTTACAAATTATTCCATTATCGCTTCTCAATTTCATGAATTATCTATTGCTCTGAAAGTCTCTCAAGATTGTGTCAATGAGCTTGAAACTAAGAATTCAAATTTGCATGAGATAATCGAAAGGGATGATCATGATAACATGGTCAGACATTTTTCTAAATAGGAAGTTGAATATCTTGATTTACAATTAAAATATTAACATCTTAAAGAAAATGTTAAAACCTCAAATGCCAAGACATCTTCGGATGCTCCTAAGTTTGATGCAGTTTTTGAAATAAGCAAACGTGATGAACAAATTCGAGCTCATTGTAACACGATCAAAAGGTTGAAAGCCCAAATTTCCCATCTGAAGGGTGAAAAGAAGGAAGTGACTGGCTCCCATATGCCTCCTCCTTTAGATTCTCAGAATTCTCAAAATTTTCATCTTCAAAACATCATTAATGTATTATAACATGAAAATGAATGTTTTCTAGCAGAAAACGAAAAGGTTAAACTGCATTTCAAAGAGTTATATGAATCAAATAAGGTCACTCGTGACAAGAACAATGAAAAGGTAACTTCTTTGCAAAAAGAAATTGAGAATCTGAAGAGTCAGGTAAAAGGGAAAATGCCAATCACCAGTGGTGAGAATGTTGTACCAAAGGCGACGGCTTGTACTAAATAGGCTATGACTGTGAAATATATTCCCCCTCATCTTAGGAATAATGAACTTGCATGTGAAACATATTTCTCATACCTTAAGGATAGTCTAGAATGTCTCCGCGAGATTGTAGAAGAGGATAAGATAGAGAAACCACTTGATAATGCGGTTGGGCATGCATGCTTATATGCCAAACGATCTCAGGAACTCTTAGAATGTTTAATAGCAATATGTTCTAAATCGGCTACTAGGAAAGAAAGTGTAGTTATGCCTTGTTCTATGCCTAAAGTCAAGCATGTGACTTTTGATGTGGCTCCTAGAATCTCAGATCCCAGCACTTCTAGACCAGGAATGCAGAAAGTAGTGAAACCAACTAATGTTCCCATCGTTCCTTCTACAGGAGTAATCAGTGACACTAAGGTAAGCGGATCAAAGCCTCTAGGCAATACAAAGCAAGATAGGACCTCGCGAGCCAAGAGTGATCAAGGGAAGAAAGTAGAAGATCACCCTAGGAACAATAAGTTTGAGTTGAATAAGGCGAATCGTGTTGATTCTAATATTAGCTATAAGCGTACTGTAATTAACTCGAATTATGCTACTATTTGCAAGACATGTAATGAATGTTTGGTTTCTGGTATTTACCATGAATGTGTTGTGAATGAGTTGAAAAATGTTGTTAAATCTCCAGTCAAAAATGTAAGAAATGCTAAACAGGTTAAGGATGTCAGGAAGCCAATTTGGAAAAAGGTTAGTAATTATTGGAAACCTACAGGGAGAAAATTCAATAATGTGGGTTATCAATGGAAACCCACTGGCCGCATATTCAAAGTTAATGAATTTTATCCTAATAAGTATAGATCTGTGCCTACTAAGGAATGGAAACATAATGGTAGGATGATCCCCTTAAGAAGTAGTCATACTTCGCATAGGCCTAGTGCTTCTACTAGTATTGCCTCCACCACTAATGATGTCATAGCTTCTATTACTGATGTGGGTGTTCCAATCTTATTTGCTAACCAAGTAGAACCCATTCTTTCATGGGGATCCAAATTATCCAGTCATCCATACTTGTCTGTGTTCAACTGCAGGTCGTACAAATCGTTCTGTGGTATTTGGACTCAGGCTGTTCAAAGCATATGACTAGAGATCGCTCACGGCTTAAGAACTTTGTGAATAAATTCATCGGGACTGTTAGATTTGGGAACGACCACTTTGGGGCAATTATGGATTACAGAGATTATGTATTTGGTGACAGTGTAATCTCCCGGGTATATTATGTAGAAGGACTTGATCATAATTTGTTCTCTGTTGGTCAATTCTGCGACTCTGATCTTGAAGTGGCCTTCAGAAAACACACTTGCTTCATTAGAGAATTGGACGGTGTTGAGCTTTTAAAGGGATCTCGTGGCACTAATTTGTACACCATCTCTATCGAAGACATGATGAAGTCTTCTCCAATTTGTCTGTTGTCAAAAGCATCCAAAATAAAGTCATGGTTCTGGCATCGTCGTCTCAATCATTTGAACTTCGGCACCATCAATGATCTTTCCAGAAAGGACCTCGTAAGAGACTTGCCCAGATTAAAGTATGAAAAAGATCATCTTTGTTTAGCTTGTCAATTGAGCAAAACTACAAAGTATGCCCATAAACCCAAACCTACAAACTCCAACATGGAAGTTCTTCATACCCTTCACATGAATTTGTGCGGACCCATGAGAGTGCAGACTATAAATGGGAAGAAATATGTGCTAGTTATTGTTGATGACTACTATCGGTTCACTTGGGTTAAATTTTTGAGGTCAAAGGATGAAAATCCCGACGTCATCATCAAACTTATTAAACAGTTGCAGGTTCGGCTCAATAAAATAGTTAGAATCATCCGAACAGACAATCGAACTGAGTTTGTAAACAAAGAACTAAGTCAGTTTTATGAAAGCACTGGAATCAGCCATCAAAGAAGTGTTCCACGTACTCCTCAACAGAACGGTGTTGTTGAAAGACGAAATCGAACTCTTTTTGAAGCTGCAAGGACTATGCTGATCTATTCAAAGGCTCTAATGTTTATCTGGGCGGAAGCCATTGCCACTGCATATTATACCCAAAACCGTTCCCTAATTCACACCACTCATGGAAAAACTCCATACGAACTAGTCCACAACCGAAAACCAGATCTTTCTTTCTTTCATGTGTTCGGTGCCCTATGCTATCCAACTAATGATGGTCAAGATTTAGGAAAATTAAAAGCTAAGGCGGACATTGGAGTTTTCGTTGGTTATGCTCTAAATCGGAAGGGTTACCGAATCTACAATAAAAGAACCCGAGACATCATGGAATCTATTCACGTTACGTTCGATGAGCTGAATGAGCAAACGGCTCCTGGATAATCCGGTTCTGGACCCGCACCTCAATTTTTGTCAAGTAATCACATCAATTCTTCTCTTGTACAGAATCAATCCCCTGCAGTTCCTTATGTACCTCCATCAGAAGAAGAATTGATAAATTGTTTGATCCGATGTTTGATGAATATTATGAACCTCTGGCTAATGACAATTCCGCACCACCAACTGTAGCTACTTCTAATCCAACCAATACGAATGGTCCATCCATTTCAATGTCTTTATCTCAAGAAGCGCCAGTTGCCGATCACTCATCATAATCTTCGAATCCTTAAACTTCGGCTGTATATCATGGAAATGTAGCTGCTAATTATGATGGAGATAACCCCTTTGCCACCCCCGAAGATCCTCCGTTTGAAAACGTATTTGCCCTTGAACCGACACCTGAACCATCTTCATCAGGGGATCCAAACTCTGCTACATCAGTTCCTCATCATCAACCACATGAACATCTCAGAAATGGACACATGATCATCCATTAGACAATATCATTGGGAACCCTTCTCACCCGATATCCACTCGTAAAAAACTTGCTACTGATGCCTTATGGTGCTTCTTCAACACTGTATTATCAAAGATTGAACCTAAAGATGTCAAAACAGCAAAGTCTGAGGACAACTGGTTTAGTGCTATGCAAGAAGAAATCCATGAGTTCGATCGTCTTGATGTATGGGAATTAGTACCTGCTCCAGATTGTGCTATGATTATTGCTCTCAAGTGGATCTTCAAAGTAAAGCTTGATGAGCACGGTGATGTTCTGAAGAATAAGGCAAGGCTAGTGGCTAAAGGATACCGACAAAAGTAGGGTATTGACTTTAAGGAATCATTTGCTCTGGTTGTACGAATTGAGGCTATCAGAATCTTCCTGGCTAATGCCGCTAGCAAAAACATGGTGGTTTATCAGATGGATGTAAAGACTGCTTTTCTTAATGGAGATCTCAAAGAAGTGGTTTACGTCAGTCAACCCGAAGGTTTTGTGAATCCAGAGCATCCAACCCATGTCAACCGCTTGAAAAAGACCCTTTACGATTTGAAGCAAGCTCCAAGGGCATGGTATGATAAATTGTCAAAGTTTCTTTTGACAAATGGATTCAGCAAAGGAGCAGTTGATCCCACATTGTTCACCAGAAAGTCAGGCAAACACTTAATTCACGTTCAAATTTATGTTGATGATATTATTTTTGCCTCGAAAGACCCTAATGAATGTGACATATTTTCAAAGGAGATGGGCTCCAAATTTCGAATGTCTATGATGGGACAAATGTAATTTTTCTTAGGATTACAAATTTCACAAAGACCCGGAGGCATTTTTATTAATCAATCTAAATATGCTAATGAAATCTTAAAGAAATTTGGATTTGATTCTTGTGACCCTGTTGACACTCCCATGGTGGAGCGTACAAAACTGGATGAGGACCAGTCAGGGATCATGGTTGATCAAATGAAATATCATAGTTTGATTGGATCCTCACAGCCAGTAGACCTAATATTTTGTTCGCTTTATGCATGTGTGCTAGATACTAGGCTAAGCCTACCAAAAAGCACCTTGAAGCAGTTAAACATGTATTTCGATATCTCCAAGGAACCATTAACATGGGACTTTGGTATCTGAAGGACACCGATATGTCACTAACAACATATGCAGATGTAGACCATGCAGGGTGTCAAGATACACGTCGAAGCACATCAGGAGGTGCTCAGTTTTTGGGACATAAGTTAGTAAGCTGGTCCTCAAAGAAACAAATGAGTACGTCTATATCCTCTACAGAGGCTGAATACATAGCCATGTCATCTTGTTGTGCTCAAATCTTATGGATGAGATTCCAATTATCTGACTATGGCTTTGTATTCAATAAAGTTCCTCTGTATTGTGATAATAAAATTGCCATTGCTCTCTGCTGCAACAATGTTCAACAATCAAGAGCAAAGCACATTGACATTCGACATCACTTCATCAGGGAACAAGTGGAGAAAGGTTTGGTTGAGCTATATTTCGTATGGACTGAATATCAGCTGGCAGACATCTTCACTAAAGCTCTTCCTAGAGAACGTTTTGAGTTTATCCTTTCACGACTTGGCTTGAAGAGCCTACAACCTGAGACACTCAAACATCTTCAGGAGGAAGACGAGGAGTAAAGGTGTTTCTTCATCTATTCTTGTACATATTTTTTTTTTATCAAAAAGTAAAATATAAAATTATAAAACCAACAAAAAGAAAATAAAAAAATCTAAAAATTTCAAAACCCCTAAAAGTCAGAAAATCTTGAAAAATTCAAAAAGATTGTTTTACTTATCATGTTTTCTGTTTTCGATAACATCTACGGACTTAGATCTGTCATTCAAAATTGACACGGGTCTTTAGATGAAGTTCGAACGGAAGTAATAAATATTTTTATTTCGTTTAAAAAAATGAGATAAAGAAAAATGTTGGTTTATTGTCATTTCAGACAGTAACCCGTTTTTAAAAAAAGGACAGAGCCATGCCCAATCTAATTTTAAAAACCTCATGCTCTGATCCTAAAAACATATGATTATAAGGAACATTTGTCGCCAAAAAGACAAATGTTTCCTCACAAATATTTTTCCGACTAAAGATTCTTCTGAAAAATATTTGTCATCTAATGAAAACAAAACTGTTTTGAAAATAACTCGGAATTAATTTTGAAAATCATCTGGACCTATCATTTTTCAAAATATCTATCACTCAATCAACAACTTCGGTCATTGATTCAGGGGGAGAATGATTTCAATCAAAACAAAAAGGTTAGTTCTCAAACAATTGGCACGATAATGAGCAAGGTCTACATTTTGATAATCAAAAAGAATTTTTTTTGTACAATTGGATCAAGACCAAGGCTAATATTGTGTTTTCATAAGATACCTAAGCATGTTTGATCATTGGAGTTTAAAGTCTCAAAATATGATCCTTATCAGTTAAATGTTTTCAAAAGCAGGTCACACTTCTCCTCAAAAAGTTTTCAAAAATAATTTAAATCAATTGAGATCACAAATCTCAAAGGGTTTGAAAATTGTGATCGAGGGAGAATTTGTGATTTAAATTGGATATAAACTGATAATTCCATAAGTGGTCTTAGAAATACAATAACAAGAACTCCTCCTTACATGTGCCAAACGATTTCAACGATTTCAAATTTTCCATGCACATGTTAAGGGGGAGCATTTATCCTAAATCTAAAAGGATTGAAATGTGATTGATTTGTCTCTAAGTGCAGGCTCCCTCGAATATGTGCAAAACTCTTTTGAATCTCGATGCACATATTAAGGGGGAGCAATCAAAAGAAAACCACCTCCTTCCCAAAATGTTTTATCCAAAGTATTTTAAATACTAGATTTTATCGGGGAAGTGATGATGATCATTTTAGAAAATGTTAATCAAGAGTTGGATCTTTCATTCTTAATCTAATATTTTAAAGACCTCTTGCCTCCATGTGCTAAATGATTTCTAATACTTGATGCACATGTTGAGGGGGAATATTTCTAAAAGGATGAAAACAATTAAGGTACAAAATGCTTTGATTTTATATAACAAGTACCTTGATTGATTTTTTAAACGGTTTCTAGTTGGTTTTTAGGCGGAAAGAACAATACCAAAAGACCGACCAATTTACTTTAAGCATTGGAGTTATAAGGATGGTTAGGTTAGGTATTCGTTATCATGATCACGCCAGAGCCGGAGGGATCTACCTAGGGATAATCCACTAGTTAGTGTAGAAGTCCTTAGGTATGATGAAAAAAAGGAGAAAAGTGAGAATAAGGGAAGAGTGCGGACTGAGATTGAGCTAGAACTGGAAAAACCCAACAAGGTTCTAGTAATGAAGTCTCGGTAAGCACTGAAGGGTTTGAAGAATGAAAAAGAATTGAATGAGAAAAGGGTGAAAATAAATAGACCTCCATTAATTCAACCTTAGGGCAGAAACCGGGTTTAATTCATATGCTACTGGTGGTTACCAAGGTGACGTCGGTATTGAAGACAAGACGTCATGGACCCAGTGACGCACTGTACTAAACTTCCCAAGCTACTCAAGTTCCTTTTAAAAGGACTTGTTTCATTCTCACGGGGAAACTACATAATCTATCGACTTTCTTTTAGAGATTATTGATACTGAAAAAGGAGACCCTCTCTCTAGTCTCCGGCATAGGAAACCAAAAGTGCACTATTGAGTCTAGAGCCAAGAGATCATCAATAAATCTCATTAGGACACACAATTAATGAAGACTTACTGTTTCACGCAATGTGGAAAGTAAGAAATTTTATATTGAGAGTCCTACGCATTATCCTTGTGGTATTGCCCGAACATCCGAGTGATATGTCAAATATTCACGATGAAGATGGAAATCCTTCTAGAGCCAACATCAAACAAGCTCTTGGTGGGTGACATATGAGATCTTCTCGAAAGATCAAACTTGTGACAACTGGATAGAAACGATGGGGCGATTCCCTCTTGAAGCAACCTTGGTCCAGGAAATAGATTGACGGATACCTTTGAAAAATCGGTCGTGGTGGTCAACAAATCTTTTCTCTAGCACATCGACTGTGTATTAAGTTTTCAAAAATTAAAAGGGTATTTATGATTGATAATTGAATTTCCATAAAACCTTCGTTGTATTGCAAGACCCTTTCTATTAAGCAATACAAGATTGTTTTTCAAATCATTTTTCATCAATCAGTGAATCTCAATTCGCTGGTTCACTAACTCCGTGCTGTCTTCTTTGAGACGTTCCGGTTTGAGAACGGCTTGATTAGCTACGAAACCCTGTCAAGGAGATTCTTAGGAATTCTACCTGATCACAGGCAGTACTTGTACTGATCAATGGGGAACCGTGGTTCTTGCAACCCTATTCAACGAAAGTGATCAAATACACCTTCGTGCACTTTATTTCTAACTGTTGTTTGCAGGGACACCCGACGGTTGCAGCTGATCAGAACTGAGGAGTCAATCCGTTAGCGCTTGTTCACATAGCACACTCACATCTAAAGAAATCATGATAAGTGCATATCTTTATAACTGGCTTTGATATTTTTCAAAACATGCTTCTGCTACGCTGCTTGAAATATCATGAATCAACAAAGCTTCCGCTACTCTGATGAGAAGATATCATGATCCAAAGATGTGAGCATGTCGGTCCAAAAGTAACAACTTCACATAATGGCGATAAAACAAAGGATGAGTCAGAGATTTTCTGTGGCTGATGATCTCAAAGCTGACTCAAAGAATCACCCACACGTGGATCAGTTAAAGACCTCCACTTGAATTACAATACATGCGAAACATGAAGAATCAAAGACTACGAGCTACAGAGCAAATAAATTAATCAAGAATTCAAGAACACCAAAATGTAATATCTGTTTGTAATTGAGGTGACCTCCCTTAAGGGGAGATTGTTGGGATTTAGAAATTCCGGTAGTTAAAGACTCGGTCACCTCAAGGATATGTATTCGTTAGAAAGCTCGTAGTAGTAGTCATTTAGTTGTAGTTAGTAGTTAGTTATGATACACCGTGGAGGATGGACGGGTCTTTACCCACTGTATGCCTGATCCACAACCCGTAAGAGGCGTCTCCTGTAAGAACCTATAAATACCCTTTGCTTAGCAAGGCAAAGGGTTGGAGCTTTCAATACATTTTTCTTTGTCTCACTAAAGTTCCCAACTCTCTTCACTTTCTCTCTCTAAAAACCTCAACTTATTCGATCTATATGGTTGTTTGATTATGTGTTTATGAAAACCAATATGTTACAGTTTCGCTAATGTGTATATAAATAGAGGATTAGGTTTTTTAGACCGCATATATCTTTATCCACTATCATCCTCCTACATCTATTTTATTTAGGGTTTGCTCTGCTCTATTGTAACCATCATCAAGCCATGGCCAACACTCCCAATCTGAATGAGCTTAAGTACCAATCCGGATTCGATGCGTTACAAAAGTGCTTTAAGTTCTTTTTCACTCAACAAATGACTGAGGAGGAGGGTTTCATCCAGAAACTTGATGAGGAGCGTAATAATCTACGTATGAAAATCAAGAAGGAAGAAGAGTATGTGCAAGAGCTTGCGTCCTTTGGCCCGTTCCACGATGTTGCTCCTGAGATCACCGAGTGCATCAATGAGACTCTCCAAAGGGAGCGTGACAAGCCGGCTAATTTGGTTAATGTACTGGTTGAGGCAAGGGAGGGCTTGGAGGAGAAGTAGAGGCATATCACAGTTATGGACTTTAGCGATTAGATCTAGGCGGGGTTTTAGTGTTTTGGGTTTAGAAGTGGGTAGGGATGGTTGTGAAGTTGTCTGTGTTAGGTCTTTGTCAAGAATAATGTGTATGTTTATGAAGTATGTGGTTGTAGGTTGTTGTGTTTAATGTTTATGTATGTTGAATGGTGGTACGCTGTAAGTGCGTTGCTTTATGTTAATATAAGTAGTAGTTTACATCTATGAGTAAATGTTTATTGTGTTTCTTTCTTGGCGTCACGATTAGGTTATAATGTATCTGTGTGTGCATGTGTGGGTGTGAAATATGGTGAAAAGTATTTTAGCTGTTAGATATGTTCCATGATCGGGACCATTTCTGATACCCATTCTTTTAAGGTTACCCCACAGTCCTGGTGCATCCTTTGTTTGTATATTAGGTAATTGTGCGGAACTCGTAAACCACATTATATGTATCACATGCTAGATATTACTCCAATAAGGCATTAATGTAATTGTATAGAACCCGTAAATTACGTGGTTTAAGTCCTAGTTGTGATTAAGGACAGTTTGTGATTAGTCTTGTATCTATTGTTAGCGAAAGTATTTTTGTTACGGCATAATTTTCTTTCCGTTTTTTGAAAGAATTTGTATATACTATAGCTGGGGATTGATACCTATGTGTTTGACTATGCGTTTGTATGAAAGCTTGCAAACACATTTTTTTCCGTATCTAGAGACGTGCTATAACAGTAGCTGCCTTTTTTTTGTTTGTAAATGTGTTCTTGCAATTACTGAATGTTCTTTACATCAAATAAAATGTGAACACCAGTTTCAAGTTATGGCACATGTTATTAGAACTGGGCAGTGCAGTAATACGATACATATACTAATTTACAGCCTAGATTATCAGAATTGCACTGCATAGTAACAACGCTTTTGTTTTTGGTTACGTATAGAAGGAGTTGTTATTTCTGCCGCTAGACTGCATTAACCTATACAGAAATGTTACCCGCAGGAAAATTGTCCCAGTTACGACTAAGCTATTACGGTCACTAATATGCTAATGGCATTATTCTTGTCTGCTCTTTTTTGTGATTGTGCCTGACTGGTCGACCGCTTCATCTTTTAGTAATTGTCTACGAACATATACTTTTGTGTCCCGTGTTTTAGTAGTAATTTGTTGCACTTCAGAGCTGCTCTCTGCGGTGACTGTAGTCGACACTTGCAGGATTTCAGTAGAAGGGGGTGTGGCAGGCAGTGTGTTTGTTGCAGTTCTGAGGTGCCTTCTGTGGTAACCGTAAGGGGCACTTGTAGGATTTTGGCTGAAGGAGATGTTACAGCTACTGTGTCCGTCAACGACGGCATTTCATTTCCCTTTTCTGTATCGTCTTCAGGACCAGTAAGATAAAGCACCTCATTTTCCGGCTGCACATCTGGTTGATTAGTTGCTGGGTTATCCTGAGGTACTAGCAGCAACTGTTGTCCACTTTCTATTACTGCGTCGAGTATGTATACTGGATTTTCCTTTGTTGACTCCGATGCAAAGTGCAGCTGAAACATATGGGTTGTTCCTTCCAGCGTAATGAGAACTGAAGGCAATATATACGGATCAATGTGGCCTTGTTCTGATACTACTTTATTTCACTCGGTCACCATTGAGTGAGCCTCGTTACTGAAACATGTAAGTATCAGCGTCCCGGTGGCATCAACGATAGATATCCTAAAGCAGTAAATGTAAAATATCTAGAGCAAAATGATCAGATCAGAATATGCACGTGCCTATGACACGGTAGTGCGTGCCTGTGCAAGTAGTATAACTTTTGCAGTAAGAAAGTAGGCATCTGTAGTCTTTCGGTTCCTGAGGATCCGGTTGTTTGCAGTGCCTGTGCGGGCGGTCGTCAAAGATTTTGTACCGACAGTCTATGCAACGGCGAAAATACCACGCCCGCCCACCAAGAACAACCGTAACAATGGCAACGACTGTAAAACTTACGTTCTGATAAAGTAATTGATAATTTAGTGCTTTTTCTACGGTTATAGTTTTTGCATAGGATAAGGATACTACAGTTTGATTGCGGGAGTCTGCTCGCAGCAATTCATCTATTGTTGTTCACTTCCTTAGTTTTTTTGTTCGATGTCATCGCATCGCTGCGCTTGAACATTTTGTATCACTGATGCGCGTACGAAGCGCGTTCGGGGTCAAAGAAACTTCCTTTTCTTCGAGCAAGTTTTTCAACCACCTAGGCAGTGAACCTAATTGTTGTAGTGTAGTATTGGGTAAGCCTCGGGGATTGATATCATTCTCGAGAGGAATAGGAATGCTAGCAAGAAATGTATTACGCTAAGGTGGGGGTTGAAGATGATTCTTTATTTATTTATTTATTTTTTATCTTTATCTTTTATATGTTTTTTTAGAAAGCTAAGGGTAAAATCTCGGGGCAATTGGTTTGGGGGGGGGGGTGGTACTTCTACCGATTACTTCTACTATTCTAATTATCTATTACTATGGGTTGCTATGTCTATTTGATGTGTGTTCGTATGATGATTAAAAATGTGTTTACCTAGATACTATTACTCCCTAGTTATCTTTTATTGGTCGGTTGAATTGTCATACCTTATCTTAACCGCGTTGTATTTCCTAAGGTCGTAGGGTGTGCCTATGCCCTAACTCTTTGAGGTTACCTTTGGGTTTAGCTTACGAAATCCACAAATTCATTCATAAACCAACTTTCACAAAGATTATTCAAGCATTAAACACAACGAAAGCCTAGTTGCACTCCTAAGCCAATTATAATTAAGATAACAGACAACCTAACAATAATTAATAACCAGGTTTCATAGATCTAAGCAAACACACAAGAAATTTAGCTAGACATGTTAAACAAGCAAGCATACACACAATCAATGGAAGACATAATGATACTTTGGATTAAAACACTTATCTTGATGTGTAAAATAGGGTTTGGGACCCTAAGATACTGTCCAAGTTGGACTACAAACGTTTAGGGTTTTTACTCCAAAAGTCTACCTCCTTAAACGCAGAAAAATCGAATTCTATATATAGATTTACAAGTGCGGCGGCGTCGCCTTATAGGTGGGACGCCATCAGATCGCCGTCATTAGGGTTTTCGTCTTGGCCAAGTCATCGATGGGACGGCGTCACCTTAGAGTTGTGACGCCGTCAGTCTTCAAGTGGGACGTCGTCTTGGTTCTGGATCTGGGCCATCTGAGATGAAAAGTCTGAGTGACGCCCTTCTTCTTCAAAGCCTGACGCTGTCAGGTTGTGTGAGCAAAAATTCCACTGAGCCGTCTGGTTCATGTTTTTATCAAGTCTGTATAGAGGGACGAAGTCGTCCTTTGATAGGGACACCGTCAGGTTCAATTTGAGCAACTTGAGTGGCTTCGATCTTAACTTTGTGATAACGCTACACGCGTCGTTCGGGGTCAAGGAAACTTCCTTTTCTTCGAGCAAGTTTTATAACACCCTAGGCAGTGAACCTAATCATTGTAGTGTAGTAATTAGGGTAAGCCACGGGTATTGATATCGTTCTCTAGGGGAATAGGAATGCTAGTGAGAAGTTGCTACGCTAAGGTTAAGGTTGAGGAAGATTATTTTTGTATTTTTATATTTTATGAAATGGAAAGGTACGAATCTCGGGTATTGGATTTGGGGGGTTTGGTATTTCTACCGATTACTCTACTATTATCTAATTATCTAAACTAAGGTTGTGGGAGTCTATGTCTAATTAATGTGTGCTCGTATGATAGTTTAAAGATGTGTTTACTTAGGTTATACTACTCCTTAATTATCTCCTATTGATGGTTGAGTTGTCACATCCTTATTCTTAGTTGCATTGTGTGTCTAAAGTTGTAGGGTATGCGTTTCTCCCTAACTCTTTGAACTTACCAAAGGGTCTCGTCTACAAAACCCACTAGGGATGATAAACTCTTACTCTAAGGCACTCTTTGGATAATTTAGCCTACAACTACTCAGGTAATCATATTCTAAGGTTCACAAAGATGAATCAAGCATTAAGTACACAACGAATGACCTATCGCATTACTAGATCATTAATCAACTAAGATAAGAAACAACCAATCAATATTCAATAATTAAGTTTCATACTTCCTAAGCAAACACACAAATAAATTAGCCGGACATGAAGAACATGCAAGCATACACACAAATAATCAAAGACATAATTGAATTAATGAAGTAAATACTTATCTTGATGTAAGATAGGGTTTAAAACCCTAAAATATTGTACAAGACACCTTAGGTTCGGTTTTAGGTTTTCACTCCAAAAGACTCTCTCTAAAACTGAAAAATTCGGATTCTATATATAAGATTACATATGCGACGGCGTCACCTTATGTTTCGTGACGCCGTCGTGTCGCCGTCATTAGGGTTTCGTCTTGGCCACGTTAACCTTGCGACGACGTCACCTTATGTCCGTGACGCCGTCCTCTTCAGCTTCTGACGCCGTCTGAGTCACATCTAGGCCGTCTGAGTTGCGACGGTCTACTCTTTTAAAGCCCGACGCCGTCACTTGTAAATGAGCAATTTGGCTACTGAGCCGTCACAAAAGTGATGCGACGGCATCGCAGTTAACACCTGACGCCGTCCCCTTCAGTTCCAGCAGTCTGAGTGGCTCGATTCTTGACTTTGGCCATTTTCTTCGTATATTCGCGCCTTTTCGTCCAAATAAGCGCCATTCCAGCATTTTGCCTTCAAGAGACCTAAAAAGTGAAAAGGAACGAAATTAAGCAATAACGGATACAAAAGTGATCAAATAAGGGCTAAAACGACCCCTCAAAATGGTACCTTTTGAAACCTTATCAAATATCCCTACACTTGTTATTTGCTTGTCCTCAAGCAAATGTGCTTTTAGCCAATTAATTTATAAGTTAGGGGTCATGAAGCATTAATTCAAAACGGTCCACAACACATATAAGCCCCGCAAAAGTCATAACAAGCACGAAAATTACATACTAGCACCTCACATGGGGTGTTTGGGTACTCACATCTCTCTCGGGTGTATATATGAAATATAACAAATAGGAAATGGAAGATAAACACTCATTAACCGGTCCTAGTACATAGATTACCATAGGCTTGAGAATATATCAAACCTCCATCGCTTTGGCGTAAGCACCTAGGAAAGACTATCAAAGAGGTCTTTTAAAGGGTTGGAATGTTAGGCTTACGGTAGGGAAACAAGGGTTTGGTGGGATAGGCTATTTAGTGGTGGCAAGTCAAAAATCTCTATCTTAAATGAATACGAAGAATGGCGTTGCTAAGCCAAGACTCGACACTCTAAAACTCTAGGTAACGGAAATAAACAAACATAAATTTAAAGGAGAGATGTAGGATGGTAGCCCGTATATATATATATACTTTTTTTTTTCATACACTTTTACTCTACCATTCTCTACGGTAACATCAAAATGATAGGGATTTATAGGCACATCCCTACACTTGAGTTTTTATTCTTCTAACACTAATTTGACCCGAATTGAAAAGATCAAAACACTTGGGGTACATTATTACGCAAACAAAGGGAATTTGAATTTAACGTTCCCTTCCCGTCATTTCATAAACTTTAACTTTTACCATGAATCCCAATCGTCCCAAAACTGTATACAAAGGATATGACTCGACTTAGCAACTTATGCAAGCAACTAGATAATTGAACTAAGGGTTTAGGGTGATAACAAACATTTGCACTAAAAGTGAGTGCATAAGGGGTAGGCTAAGGCGATTTGGGTGTATATTTGGGGGTGGGGTGTAAACAATGCTCTTCATTGATATTCCGGAAAAACCGAAACATCACGAGAACCGCGAAAAAGATAGGCTCTGAGGGGTTAACTAGGGGTATCGTGTACTAAAGATGAGTACAACGCAAACGTGTGGGGGAATTACTCAACCGATGTGGAAGAAGTAATTATATTACGGGTATCAAACAAGGGTTATCCTAATGCCTTATATCATTTAGTTATTCCTAACTACACAAGTGTAGCCTCACTTGCGATCTCGGAATGCATCACAAAACAAGTTCTAGAATCTAATATACTACCGGTTCACACTCTAAGCATTAAAGATGAATGCTTTTAATTCCTACTAATCTAAGGGCGATCCTCACATTTTGGGTGGAATTTAGGTGGTAAAGGGTTTTGTGCTAGTCATGCAACTTCCTATCCATGAGACGCTTTTGTTAAGACTAATGGCCCACTCCTATATGTCATGAAAATTTTTGAATTTGGTGCCAAAATTACCCTAACCGACATTTTCTCATGGTTTATTACGCAAATGCAATTGGACAAAGCAAATAATCAAGGATAAGCATAGTTTCAAAGTTCCCGTTTTATTTTCCCTCCCTACACTTAAACTGAACATTGTCCCCAATGTTCCCCGAAAGTATCAAAGTTATGATAATGGAAGGTAATTAAAAACGAAAGAAACTAATACTCCCCTGATTAGCTCGGTAGGATCCGTGTAAAGTGGTGGTTAAATCCTTTTCAAGAAGAATTATTGCGTGAAAAGCTCCTTCCAATCTTATGTAACTTCTTCTTGACAAACTAAACCTGCACACTTGAAGAAAACAAATGAAACCTTCGCGTAAAATCGGCGGTAATAATATATATAAGACTCGATTTAAACTAGGATATAATGCTTGTAGAATGGATGTTTACAGAATTTCTAAGAAAATTAAGACCTGGAAAATTCCAAAAATTTATAAGTAGCTCAGAAAACGAGAAAAAAATAATCTGATGTTTTTACTCCTTCCTGACGCCGTCAGGTTGCAATCCTGACGCCGTCAGGTTATCCTGACAAAAACTGGTCTGCGATTTTCTGGAAAAAATTCTGGAAAATTTACATCTTTAGAATCTGGAAAAATTTCTGCAAAAACATCCATTATGACTCGATACAAGCATTTGACTCGAACAAACAAACATAAATATCTTTTAGTTAATTGTTATTCTCATGTTTACGTTTCTTTTGAAAACGTGTGTAATCCTCCCTACACTTATCCCTTATGTAAAATACCTTTATATGCAATTAAGACGAGGTTAAAAACAAAATAAAGCATTTTTACAAATTTAAACATGAGAATAAACAATTAATAAAAGATACATGACACTAACAAGGACAATCCAATCACACAAGCTAGAAAAATCACACCACATTCAAATATACATAAACACTACAAAGTTCAAAGTTCATCACAAAGTTAAGATGTCTAGATTATTACATGCCCAAATAAAAATTGTTTCATAAATAATCCATATAAACTACATGAGTCACTGGGGAGGGGGTCCATAACGATAGTCATAACCAGGGGGAAGATGGCCTAAATATCCGTAGGGTGGATAATCCTCCTCTCGCCCTGGGAAAGGATCGATCTGGAGATGTGGGTCAAGCTGATCACGCATAGACAGATGCTGCATTTGCCTGACCGTATGGTCATAGGTCCAGCTGGCCCTCTGGTCTTGCTGTGCCATCCATGTATCCATGCGTCCCATCCATGCTCCCTGGTAGGCCTGCCAATCTCCACTAGACATGTGCCTGTAGGCGTCAGTGGAGCTTCCTGCTTCACCCCCCTGCTGGTGTGCTGGTACCTGTGGCTCCTCATCATTGTCGTCATCATCACCTTGAATAGCGGGCTGAGAATGGAACCAAGTATAACCTCTACCATAATCCATCAGGACATTCATAGCTTTCAGAGACTTAGCCTTGACGACCCTGGGTGCTGCCATCGTACTCCGGTATGAAGGTACCTCCCCTGCCAATACACCTAAGGATCGAGCTAACCGAGTGATAAGCATGCCTCCATACACCCTATCCTCCAACCTAATCCCACTTGCAGTTCTTAAGTAATCGGCCAACCAGAATGGGATGTTGCAGTGCACTCCCTCGGCCAATATGCAGTAGAGATAGAATAGGTCTGGTAAGGTGACACGATGGCTCGTGGCATGTCGTCATGTAATAGAGAAAGTGAGGCAGCGATGTATGAGCCTAACCCTTGGATCCCGGATTTGTGAAGCGAGGGTACCCCCAGTAATGTACTCCCCATCAGCAATCGTGTTCCAGAACTGAATACCCAACATCTCGTCCTTATGGGTAATTCCAGCTGCAAATCGAGTCCTAAAAACATCACTCTCAGCATCCTCAGATCTATACAATCCCAACCTCCATCCAAACTCGAGTGTCGACATTTGCCTCCAGTCCCCTCCTAATCTAAATCTGACCCCTTGGAAATCAATATTATCTTGACATGCATTGACATTTGGCAGATATGATGCGTGAAACTCACGTACCAACTCGCCATACACGGGCTCTCTAATCTTAAACAGTCTTTCCCATTGGGGATCAGTGAACTTATCCCTTCTAAAACTATTCGAAAATTCCCTAGCCAAATCATTCTCCTCCAGAAAGGCCCAGTCCAACACAGCCCCTGAATCAATAGTTTGATGGAGTAAATCGTTGTAACTGGATTGACATCCTTCCTCAGTAAATACCCCCCACCCAATGATCGTGTCCGCAATGTTTTCTTGGGTGTCAGAAGATTGTCCCCTGGTCCTTTTTACTCTTCTGCTCATCTGAAACAAGAAATCAAATAAGTGGAGAGCAAATGAATATCATTTGCGATGCAAAGGACGACACAAGCAGGTACTGACGGCGTCGCAGAATACACCTGACGCCGTCAGCTCGACCAATTTTTGAATCCGACATTTGCGAGGGAAAAGGCCAAGTTTCTAACCATAACCCTTGACCCAAACACCCTTGTTGCAGCAACAATGGCATAATGGCTAGGTGGTTTTGATTCCTAAGCCGTCAAGGCTTCTCGCAAAGTTAACCCCCATATGGTAATACTACTACTTCGCCTAATCTTAAGCCTTAACAAGATTTCAAGGGCGAAATAGATCAAATTAGTTAGGGTTTTCGGATTGAGAAAAGAGGGGAAAATGAAATTGAACATGAATTAGAACAATTGATTAGACAAAGATCAATGTAGATTACTTACCTCGTGGAGATTGTCGTGGAAAAATGGTGGATTCGATGTAGGAAATACGTTTTTGTGTGGTGTGGGGCGCATAAAAAGTGTGTAGGGTAAAGAATGAAAGAGATGGGTGATGTATTTATACGTCTGATCTGGCTTAGCAACGGCGTCACTCGTTAAAGTGTGACGGCGTCACGCCCAAATTTTCGTAAAAGAAAACAGTTTTGTCAATCCGCCCGGATCAAAAATCTGGTTACTATTTTTGACAAGAAACTTGGTTTTTATTTTAAAATCAATTTGGTTATTCCACCAGTAATCTCCACTATGGTAAGCAATGCATATGTCAAATTGTATTTCAATCGTGATCTCAGAGGTTCCGAAGTCTTGAGGGTGAGGTTCTTTTTTTCCAGGTTTAAAACCGAAAGAACTTTTCCTCGCATTGGGAAAATCTGGAAGTGATACGTGCACCATTCCAATGAATGTGTTTCTAGGGAGCAAGTGGGAAACGTTGAGACATGGGTTCAAGTAAGAATATGAATCCTTGACGAGGTTTACTAAGGAGAAGGTTCGGGAGTCACCCCGGTGTGTCCTGGTATCGCATACACATTTTCTAGTTTTTTTGGTATATTGTTTTTTACGATTTCACCACGGATGTTCAACATGAAGTTGTTAGCTAGGCCCAAGAAAGTGTCATGAGTTGTTCGCATTTGAGCTTTGAGGCGTTTTATTTCCTCTTCTTGCTTGTAGACAAATGTCAACATAATGTCCTCGAATTCATCCTGCCGAGATTTTCTTGGGATCAAAAATTCCTTGACCGCATTCACATGTTCATCATCACGCGTGGTTACTCCCATTAACGCCTTCACTTGGGCCTCCATACTCATAATTGCTTGTGCTCTGGAAGTTGATCCGTTCTCTTGAACAACTGGAGTTTCCCAACCTTCCTCTTCATATTGAGCTAGGTCCTCAATGACCTCCCAGCATGCCTCAGCATCGAGGTTACTTAGCCTTCCACCGGAGGCATAATCAATGGTTTGTTGGAGGGAGAGACTGACATGTTCATAGAAAATTTGGACTAGGAGCCAAAGATCAATGCCGTGATGAGGGACTTTATGAAGTAAGTCCTTGAATCAGGTCCATGCTTCGTAGAGAGATTCACCTTGACGTTGTTGGAACATCAAGATGTCATTCCTAAGCTTAGTGGTTCTCCCCGGTGGGAAAAATTGAGCAAGGAAGCGAGAGGTAAGATCATCCCAACTTGAGATGGAGCCGGCGGGAAGTCGCTCAAGCCAATTACTAGCTTGGTCCCGTAGAGAGAATTGGAAGAGACACAGGCGCGTGGTCTCCCGAGTAGTAGCATCAAGGTCGATGGAATCGACAATTTTGAGGAAATCCCTCAGATGCTGATTTGGATCTTCGGAACGAAGTCCATGGAATGCACATCCGTTTTGCACCAACCGGATGGTGTCGGATCGCAGGGCCGTAGTTTGGGCTTGGTCGGGAAGCTCAATGGTGTTCCTATAGCCTAGGTGGCTTAGTCCTGAGTATTCACCAAGAGTACGGGCTCTTGGCGGGTCATTTGGTGGTGGGTTGATGAGTGGTGGTTGGTTATCATCCTCCATGATGAAAAGTGATGGGTGTTACGAACAAAGGTCATGAAGAAGGGGGATAGACTAAGAGAAAGCTAAAAATGAGAAAAATTTACTTGATAGGAATCAAGCAAAGAACCTAAACGAGGTGGACTACTAACTAGCTATTCTATTCCCCGGCAGCGGCGCCAAAAACTTGATAACGCTACACGCGTCGTTCGGGGTCAAGGAAACTTCCTTTTCTTCAAGCAAGTTTTATAACACCCTAGGCAGTGAACCTAATCGTTGTAGTGTAGTAATTAGGGTAAGCCACGGGTATTGATATCGTTCTCTAGGGGAATAGGAATGCTAGTGAGAAGTTGCTACGCTAAGGTTAAGGTTGAGGAAGATTATTTTTGTATTTTTATATTTTATGAAATGGAAAGGTACGAATCTCGGGTATTGGATTTGGGGGGTTTGGTATTTCTACCGATTACTCTACTATTATCTAATTATCTAAAATAAGGTTGTGGGAGTCTATGTCTAATTAATGTGTGCTCGTATGATAGTTTAAAGATGTGTTTACTTAGGTTATACTACTCCTTAATTATCTCCTATTGATGGTTGAGTTGTCACGTCCTTATTCTTAGTTGCGTTGTGTGTCTAAAGTTGTAGGGTATGCGTTTCTCCCTAACTCTTTGAACTTACCAAAGGGTCTCGTCTACAAAACCCACTAGGGATGATAAACTCTTACTCTAAGGCACTCTTTGGATAATTTAGCCTACAACTACTCAGGTAATCATATTCTAAGGTTCACAAAGATGAATCAAGCATTAAGTACACAACGAATGACCTATCGCATTACTAGATCATTAATCAACTAAGATAAGAAACAACCAATCAATATTCAATAATTAAGTTTCATACTTCCTAAGCAAACACACAAATAAATTAGCCGAACATGAAGAACATGCAAGCATACATACAAATAATCAAAGACATAATTGAATTAATGAAGTAAATACTTATCTTGATGTAAGATAGGGTTTAAAACCCTAAAATACTGTACAAGACACCTTAGGTTCGGTTTTAGGTTTTCACTCCAAAAGACTCTCTCTAAAACTGAAAAATTCGGATTCTATATATAAGATTACATATGCGACGGCGTCACCTTATGTTTCGTGACGCCGTCGTGTCGCCGTCATTAGGGTTTCGTCTTGGCCACGTTAACCTTGCGACGGCGTCACCTTATGTCCGTGACGCCGTCCTCTTCAGCTTCTGACGCCGTCTGAGTCACATCTAGGCCGTCTGAGTTGCGACGGTCTACTCTTTTAAAGCCCGACGCCGTCACTTGTAAATGAGCAATTTGGCTACTGAGCCGTCACAAAAGTGATGCGACGGCGTCGCAGTTAACACCTGACGCCGTCCCCTTCAGTTCCAGCAGTCTGAGTGGCTCGATTCTTGACTTTGGCCATTTTCTTCGTATATTCGCGCCTTTTCGTCCAAATAAGTGCCATTCCAGCATTTTGCCTTCAAGAGACCTAAAAAGTGAAAATGAACGAAATTAAGAAATAACGGATATAAAAGTGATCAAATAAGGGCTAAAACGACCCCTCAAAATGGTACCTTTTGAAACCTTATCACTTTGCCATTTTCTTCATGTATTCTCTCCTTTTCATCCAAATATGTATCATTCCAGCATTTTGCTTCCAAGAGACCTAAAAAGTGAAAAGGAACGAAATTAAGCAGTAACGGATATAAAAGTGGTCGATTAAGAGCTTAAATGACCCCTTAAAAGTGTACGTTTTAAATCCTTATCAAATATCCCTACACTTGGTATTTTCTTGTCCTCAAGCAAATGTGCTTTTGGCCAATCAATTTATAAGTTAGGGGGTATGAAGCATAGGTTTAAAATAATTTACGAAAAGTAAAAGCACCGCAATAGTCATAACAAGCACGGAAATTATACACTAGTACCTCACAAGGGGTGTTTGGATTCTCTCATCTCTCAGGTTTATATGAAATATAGTAAATGGAAATGGAAGATAAACACTCATTACCTGGCATAGTACATAGATTACCATAGGCTTGATACTAGATCAAACCTCCACCACTTTGTCGTAAGCACCTAGGAACACCTATCTAAGAGGTCTTTACAAGGGTTGTAACGTTAGGCTTACGGTAGGGAAACAAAGGGTTTTGTTGGATAGGCAATATTTAGTGGTGGCAGTTAAAAAATCTTATGTTACAAGCATGAAAAGCGTGGCATTGCTAAGCCAAGACTCGACTCACTAAACTCTAGATAACTTGAAACAAACAAAAATAAATATAAAAATAGATGTAGGATGGTATCCCGTATGTTTTTCTTCATTATTTTTTTTATTTTTATTTTTTTACACTTTTTTTTGCATACATTTTTACTCTACCATCCTGTACAATAACATCAAAATATAAAGGATTTATAGGAGCATCCCTACACTTGAGTTTTTATTTCTCTAACATTAATTGACCCGATTTGAAAAGATAAAAAACACTTGAAGCATTTAATTACGTAGACAAAGAGAATTTGAATTTAACGTTCCTCCCCATTACTCCATAAAATATTACTTTTACCCATGAGTCCCAATCATCCCAAAACTGTGTACAAAAGATATGACTCGACTTAGCAACCATGCAAGTAACTAGATAATTGAACTAAGGGTTTAGTAATGATAACAATAATGCACTAAAGGTGAGTGCATACAAGGTAGGCTAAGGCGATTTGGGTGTACATTTGGAGGTGGATTGTAAACAATGCTTTTCATTGATATTATGGATAACTGATCTGTGCTGAAAACAGTCAAGCTACCTCACACAAGCTAGCCACTTGTGAATGACCAACCGTAAGAAGCTTAAAACTGCTTAAAACACAAATACAATGAAGATCAGAGAATATAGTGGATTCCCGGGTCGTTATGTCCCACGGAGACTCAATGGTGTGTAAAACACAAACTCAGATGATGGAGTGATCACTAATGATAGTGATCAGTAAGGAATTGGATGGATAATTACGCTACTGAAAAAGTTTATAAAATAAAGCGACTTAAATGCAAATTAAGAAAATTAAAAAGATAAAATATATTAAATAAACGCTATCACTATATTTATAATGATGTTTTTGTGATTTTATAAAATAAAATGACTTAAATAAACTATTTTAACTAAAACGTAAACTCAAATTATCTAAAAACGTGGCTTAAAATGAAAACGTACGTTATTTATAAAAATTACGCTGGAGCGCAAGACAAAACGTAAAATTATTGAAATAAAAGGCCTACGAGTGTACAACTAATTTTATTACGTACTATATGACAAAAGAAAATTTTAGAAAAAAGATTTATATTTTTTAGACTTTTATATTTTTTTTATGAATTAATTACTATAAAACACTAATTAAATGTTTAAAAATACTAAAACTAATTAGAAAAATCTGAAACTTTTTTATAAAATACTTAATACTAATACAGATTTATGAAAAATACAAAACTGGAAAAAGCTACTTCGAATAAGCTACAAATAAGCTAAGTAGACGTATAAGCTAAAATGGACAAAGTGTGGTTAAGTATTTGATTTTGCAAACCATGACAAGAAAGACCCAAGGGCGCAGTCTATCCAGGTACACACACTAACATCCTCTTGAGGTGGGAGGTCTCAGGTTCGAGCCTGCCTCCCCACCTTTTTGCAAAACATTTTTTTTTTCAATTTTTATTTTACAAACTAATTAAACACACTGAGATAAGCATTTTTTACAACTATGACTTTTTATAAAACTGACTAATAAGCACTTATTTAGCCTAAGATTTTATCACAGTTTACAAATAAAATGGAATAAGCACAAGCCTTAAGCTAAAAAGGCTATAAGCTATGAATTAGCAAAAGCTAAACTGAAAATGAGTTAAGTAACTTTAAATAAGATATTTTGGCTACTGAATAAGCTAGATTACTAAGAAATAAGCAATACAAATTTCAAAATAAGCACTTTATCTAAACTGTTACACAGTACACTGTGGGTTTTCTAGGCAACTTCTAGCTAAATTTTAAGCACTAAAATCAGTTTGAAAATGAAAAAGAACAATGGCACTAGCAAGATAACCAACTACACTCTCTAAAAAACTATTTTACAAGATTTGGCTTACACTAATAAGCTCTTGAGGAGCTTATAAAAAAACTGATGAAAACTGACTTATTAGTATACTAGATAAAATGGGACAATCAAAAAGCACTTAGCAGTCTAGGTAAATAAGCTAAAAATGGAAAATGAGTACTTGTAACTTAGAGACAGCTAGGTGAGCTTCTCAAAAAGCTAAATTACACAAGTTAATGATCACTAATAAGCTCTCTAAGAGCTTATGAACTAGGCAACCAATTCTGTGCACAGGGGAGCATTTCAGTTAAGGGGGTCAAAAGAAGCTACAAAATAAGCTATCTATGAGCTAATTTTATTAAATCTAGTATTTTTATATTTTTATTTAGCAGCTAAATATTACTATCCCAAAAGGAATTAAGCTAAAACTTAATAATGAATCCTATATAAAATTATACATTTTATTCAAAAACGACTATATTGAAAAGTTGACTTTTTTATTACACTAGCATTTTGACTTTATTGAACTTGTGATGATCCTAGATGACTAAATATGTTATATTAAGCTATGATAGGATGAATTTAAGCTACTATATTAAGTTATAAGCTTATGTGATGAGATTTGCATTCTAAAGACTTAACAGTGAACTGTCAATTAAGATTAGAAACTTACTTTGACTTTTCATGAAACAAGGACTAGTTTTCATAGTTTAAATGAGCTATTAGAACCTAATAGGACTTGTAGCAGACAAGAACAAAAGCTTGAGCAATCTTATAACTAGTTTACACAGTAAACCAAACACTACTTATGTGACTACTTATGCAATTTACTAAGAAAATTCTAACCTTATTACTGACTAACACTGAAATCAGATCCAACAGTAATATATTAGCTAAATTTTGCAGATATTACAACTAAACTATAAGCTAAAATAGTTTACGCAGTTTGACGGAATTGAGATAAATAAAAACTTACTAAAGTCCTAGCCACAATGGCTTGCAACTTAGATCAAAGTAACCCTATCCTAGACTGATCTCAACCCATATAACTCACAAACAACCCATTTCCAGCTCTGCATCAACAAGCTCTCATATTCAAACCAAGATTAGCTTCAACAGTTGACTTTTGTTGACTGATATTGAGATATGAGTAAAATCTGAGTAAGGGACTTTCTGAGTAGGTAATAAGCTAAAGGGAGCTTATAAAAGCTTATATAAGAGCTTATGATTGCATAACAACAACTGCAAACAACATTCAACAATTTTGGAAATTTGAACATTGAAATAAGCAAAAACTGAATTAGTAGACAATAATTTAAATTGAGACTGAAAGTGAGTTTTTATTAAACTGAGACATGATTACAAACTCTTTTAAAACTTAAACATACATTAGAGAACTTAAAAAGCTTAAAACGACATAAGTAAAAATAAAACTACACTACTTGCTTTTCTCCTCTGCTTCTCTCTTGATATATATTGATCTTTTAGACTCCCCACTTGATTCTGAACAAATCCCACTTTAATTCTTAGCCATTGGATGAGTCAAACTCATCTCAGCCTTCAAATCAGTTTTTGGCGCCAAAATTGAGACTAGTGGATTAGAACAGTTCTGCTGTAATTAAAGAAGCTTGGGGTGTTGTGGAGGTGGAGGGGGACATATTAGATAGTAGGCATGGGGTTGGGGTTGAGTTGGAAAGCAAAACAGGGGTTGTGAGGTAAGGATAAAGTGTTTCATGGTGGAGATGCATTAAATGCAGTTGTGGGCTAATGATAGGAGGGGGGTTAGCTGGAAAGATGGTGAGGTGGAAAGGTGGTGGCCAGGTGGTGGTGAAAACCACTGGTATTGGCTTAAACAGCCATAGGGGAGAAGGTGAACAGTACCCCGTGGTTTTTGGCGCGTTGACCGGTATTTGACCAAGGGATATTTAACAGGGGGTCCAAATCAGGGGGTTCACAGGGTTGGCTGGGTTCTTTTTGGGCTTTGGCAGGGTTCTTTTTACACAAAAGGGTCTAAAGGGCTTATAATATTACAAGGACTAGTTGTGTAATTCTTGAAAGTATAGGGACTGATCCTGTAACATTTCCAAAGTTATAATAAGGACTAAACCTGCCAAATATGGTTAGTACAAGGACAAATGTTTCATAAAATTTCATTTTTTATAAGTCCAAGGACTAAAATTGTCAACTTTGAAACTTTAAGGGCCTAACTTGTAATTTTCCAAAAGTTTATCATAAGGACCAATTTTGCCAATTATGAATAGTACAAGGTTAAAATTTGATAATTTTCACTTTTTAAATTAACCAAGGACTATATTTGACAATTTTCAAAGTTCAGGGACTAAAGTTGTCATTTTGTAGATTTTAAACTTTAAAGGGTTTATTTTGACAACTTTTGAATCTCATGGACCTTAAATGACATTTTACAAGTTTTTGATTTACCAGGGACTAGATTTGACAACTTTTGTAACTTGGGGGACTAAAACTGCCAATTATGCAAACTTGATACGTTTTTCACCAGATTTTGATGTTTTTGCATTTAAAACACATAAAACACTTGTTTGTGATATTTTCATCATTTTGATGCATTTCTGAGTGTTTTCAGATGTTTTTGCAGTCTAGATTGTACAAAAATGATGAGTATTTAGACACTCATCAATAACCGAAACATCATGAGAACCGCGAAAAGGATAGGCTCTAAGGGGTTAACTAGGGGTATCATGTACTAAAGATGAGTACATCGCAAGGGTGTGGGGTAATTACTTAACCGATGTGGAAGAAATAATTATAATACAGGTTTCAAAAAAGGGTTATCCTAATGCCTCTTATCACTTAGTTATTCCTAACTACACAAGTGTAGTCTCACTAGCGATCTCGAAATGCATCACAAAACAAATTCTAGAATATATTATACTACCGGTACACTCTCTAAGCATTAAAGGTGAATGCTTTTATTCCTAAAGATCTAGAGGCGAACCTCACATTTTTGGGGTGGAATTTGAGTGCTAAACGGTTTTTGTGCTAGTCATATAACTCCTATCAATGAGACGCTTTATTAAGACTAAAGTTTTAGCTCGTACATGTGATAAAAAAAAATTAAATTTGGTGCTAAAATTGCCCTAACAAATATTTCTCATAGTTTATTACACAATTTATCAAGGACAAGACAAATGATCAAGGATAAGCATAGTTTCTAAGTTCCCGTTTTATTCTCCCTCCCTACACTTAAACTGAACATTGTTCCCAATGTTCCCCGAAAGTATCAAAGTTATGATAAAGGAAGGTAAGTAAAAGAGAAAGAAACTAGTACTCCCCTGATTAGCTCGGTAGGATCCGTGTGAAGTTGCGGTTAAATTCTTTTCCAAGAAGAATGTATACGTGATAAGCTCCCTCCAATGTTGTGTTTTCTTCTTCTTGCCAAATATAACCTGCATACTTATGAAAGCAAACAAAACCTTCGCGTAAAATCGGCGGTAAAACAATATATGACACAACTACACTAGGATATAATGCTTGTGGAATGGACGTTTGCAGATTTTCTAGAAAATTAAGACCCGAGAATTTCCAAAAATTTATAAATAGCAAAGAAAACGAAAAAAAATTGTAAAGATGTTTATGCTTGACCTGACGCTGTCAGGTTTTAATCCTGACGCCGTCAGGTTGTCATGACAGAAACTGGTCTGCTGCGTTTTCCTGGAAAAATTCTGGAAAAATTACATCTTTAAAACCTGGAAAAACTCCTGCAAAACATCCATTATGACTGGATACAAATATTTGACTCTAACAAACAAACATATATATCAATTTCACTAATTGTAATTCTCATGTTCACGTTTTTAAAAAACGTATGTAATCTTCCCTACACTTATCTTTTTGTAAAATACCTTTATATGTAATTAAGACGAGTTTAAAGACAAAATAAAGCGTTTTCACAAAATCAAATAAGAGAATAAACAACAATGAAAAAGATATATGACACACAAATAAGCAAATAATTAAGCATGGGTTGCCTCCCACGAACCACTTTTCTTTATTTATGAGTCTTGTAGCTAGACTCGAAGTTGTGCTCCTACGTGACTTCCTTACTATTATTACTTTCATTCACTATGCCTTCATCATAAGGTTGTACGCGTTGTATGCTTACCGTTAACTCCATCCCATCTTCGTCCAATATGATAACGGTTTCACTATTTAGATTAGTCTCTTTCACCGTATAGGGTCCAAACCATTTTGGCCTATTCCTTCCCCTTAATGCTTTTAATTTTGATCTATACAAAAGCACCTTTTCTCCTTTCAAAAATTCTTTAGGGTTCTTTTGAGGGAGTGGCTTCGTGGTGTAGTTATTCCCTAATTTTTTTATCACGTTTCCACAATGTCAAATCTATCCCTTGACTCATGAAATCTCTAAGCCCTTTTTCCCATTTAATAATTTTCTTCTTAACGGCATTTGATGGTTGCCTTGGCAGTGGCCAGGAAAGGTGTTCCAAGGATTAATGGCATGTTTTTATCTTCCTCAATGTCTACGATTGCGAAGTCCACCGGATAGACAATATTGGCAACCTCAATTAAGACATCCTTTGCTATTCCTATGGGATCAACATATGAGTGATTTGCTAAGGAAAGTATAAGATTGGTCTTGGTTGGCTCCTCCTTAGTCAACTTACTATAGACTGATAGCGGCATTATGTTTACATCAGATCCTTGATCGGCTAAGGCATTTATATTCTCTAAGTCACCAATGCTACATGGTATTACCAAGTTCCTAGAAATCTCTTGTTTCTTAGTTACTGGTTTTATCAGAATTAACTCGTACATAGGTTCCATAGGCATGGTGTCATATTCTTCTTCTTTTATTTCACCTAAGAGGGCTTTCCTAAGAACATCATTGTACCTAAATTTGTTCACTTGGTTAACAATTATTTTTTTATTGATCTCATGCTTAAGGTAGTTGTTGGGAATTAAGGTAAACTACTGATTCTGCCGAAGCATCTACCGAATGGATTCTGCCGAAGAAGAATGGATTCTGCCGAAGTTATACTTCAGCAGAAGTGTTAAAGCAGATATCGTGTTGCTGCTGAAAGTGTGAATCCACGTAGGAGAGATAAGCTCAGTATAGAGTAAAAGTCAGCGCCGTATTGAAGATAGGTTGGCGCCGTATTATGTAGAGCTTACTCAGAATAAACAATATGATTAACAAAACAATATGATTAGTTGCATGCTTGTCTAAAATGCATGCTTAGTCTATGTTAGTATTAGGAGCGTAAATTGTCAACGCTCATTAGGGTTTCTTGCCTATATAAGAAACCATGATAGTTTGTAATAGATAAGCTTTTCTCAAGCCTTTCAAGTCTGGTAATATATCAGAAACATAGAGTTTCTATAATCAAAAGATCCATAGAGGATCAAAGAGTTCTTAGTTATTATAACTTGTATTTACTTTCCGCTTCAAAATACGAGTTGTAGAGATCTTCCATTAGTTTGCTTGTGATTACATAGGCAACACTAACGATCTCCGAGTGCTTAAGATCTATCAAGGTCTGTGTGTTCAACAAGTGGTATCAGAGCCTCGGGAAAGTCTCTACGATACTAAGAACCAATCTCACCCTCATACAACCAAACATAACCTCACCATGTCTGGATCTGATAATGAAACAGAAGTCACCAACACAAACAACACCAACACCACTTCCATGCAACAGCTCAGTCTCTCAAACAACAATGGTAAATTTCCTTATTTGAAAAGGGAAGAGTATGACCTTTGGACTATGAAGATGGAAAATTGGATTTCCAATATTGATTGGAATCTGTGGGAGGTAGTAAAGAAAGGGAACAGTCTCAAGAAAATGATTCCAGACAGGGATGGGAAGTTCATCATGGCTCCTCCCAAAACTGCTGAAGAGGTGCTGGCCATGCAGAGAGAGCATAAAGTAAAAACTATTCTGCTTCAAGCCATTCCAGAAGATCATCTGTGTGATTTTCACCATATGGATGATGCAAAAGACATATGGATGGCTCTCAAAGCAAGGTTCGGTGGAAATGAAGAATCAAAGAGAATGAGGAAGTCCATGCTAAGACAACAGTTTCAGGACTTCAATATCTCCGAAGAAGAAGGTATCCACAAGGGATACGACAGGTTCCATAGGATCTTGAGTCAGCTGAACCAGCTGAATGCTAAACCGGATAATGATGATTGCAACTCTAAGTTATTGCGATCCTTGCCGCCATCATGGTTGCATGTTAGTATAGCCCTCAAGGCTAAAGGTGGGTTGGACATGCTCACCTTTGATGAGCTGTACAACAGACTCAGAACTCTTGAACCAGATGTCAAGACTCCCTACCGTACATCTTCTTCTGGCCATGCCGCTTTTGTTGGAACATCTCACTCCAACACGATGGTACCTGCTCCAAGTTCCAACTACTTTCCATCATCTCCCAGTTCCAACTACTTCCCATCATCTTGCACTCCCACTCCACCACATAACCCTCGTCCCACTCCACCATGTTCTCAAACTAGGACTAGTAGTGTGATGGAGGATGTTCTTCACTCGTTTGTTGCTGATTATGATACTCAGCAGTATCTTGCATATGAAGACTTTGATCAGTTGGACCCTCTTGAAATGGAGGAGATGAAACTAAAAATGCAGGTGGCATTGCTGTCAGTGGACATCAAAAGGTTTGAAGAGAAGTCTGGGAGGAAGTTTGCTTTCAAAGGAAAGGAACCAACTCGATTTGATAGGAGAAAAGTCAAGTGTTTCACTTGCCATCAGATGGGGCATTTCTCAAGGGAATGCAAAGACAAGAAAAGTGGAGATGGAGCTAACTACCTTTCATATCAGCAGAAACAGCAGGAAGCTGGAGCTTCAGCAGCTCTCCTCACCATGGATGAACAGGTCAACTGGACTACACATGAACCTGTTAATGAGGAAGCTCATGATACTGATAAGCTTGGATTGCTTGCAAGGTGTACTTCGGATGAAAGGCATGATCAGTTTGCCTTGATGGGACTATCTCAGGTACACAACTGTATATTTGGTTGTAGTCTAAGATACAATGAACTTAAAGAAGAATTTGATGCTATGAAACCTAAGTTTGATGAATGCTATGTTGATAATGAAGCCCATAAACTAGCATTAAAAACAGTAGAAAGACAAAAAGTATGGTTTCAAAAGAATCAAATAGCTTATGAAGAAAAGATAAAGGTTTACAGTTTGATCTAGAAGTTGCAAATAATTACTTAAAACTGTCTGAGAAAGCAAAGGATGAAGCTGTGTCTGAGAACCTAGAGCTTAAGGCAAAACTAGCTGAGGAAATAGCTAGGCATAAGGAATGGTTAATATCAGGTGATAATCTGGCTAGTGAAATCTATAACAGTCAAACAGTAACCTCTGGCTTAGGACTAGGCTTTCAAAAGTATGTAGGAGTAGAAGCTAAATATGATGGTCGTAAATCCACACCAGCAGGGTTAGCTAACTTTGTAAAAGAAGGTGAATTGCATGCTGTCCCTGGACCTATTAGAGGTGAATTTATGCCCATTGACCTATCCATCACTGTTGACTTTGATGGATCACATCATCTATATGGCAGAAAGTCAAAAGACTTGCCAGACCCTGATTCCTCATCTAATGACTTTGTCTCTTACTCTGACAGTGACAATTCATCGGATCAAGGGTCTACTTCCTATGAAAGCTGTGATTCAAATGAGAAGTCTGACCTTCCCAAGCCTGAACCTACACCCAAGCATGCACCCCAGTCTACTTGCAAGCCTTCTAAGGAAGCTGCTGAGGAATCAACTTCCAAGACAGTTCCCTCTGAAGACTTATCTTTTAAATCTTTGAATAATCAGTCTGTTAAAAACAATTCCTTAAATGTTTCCAATTTAAGTACTTCTTCATGTAATCGAACATCTCCCCATTTTAATAAATCTTCCAAGAAGAAGACATGTTTTGTATGTGGAAGTAAATGTCATTTAATTAAGGATTGTGATTTTCATGAGCAAAGATTGGGTGCATGTGCTACTCACCAGAACCATAGATCTAGGTGGACCAAGGTTGCTAATATTCCACCTTATGTCCCACAAGCAGCTAATACTGACTCTCATTGGAGAGGTTCAGTTACCAGACCTTATAAACAACCAACTATCCCATACTTTAAACATGGTTATTGGCCTACATATGTTGACTCTATGTGTGCTGGGATGGGATATGGGAGCACTGCTGTGAAGTCCTCAGCAGGTTGTTCTTGGACTAACAAGGGACCCAACCATCAAAAGAGGACCAAGAACAATGGTGGATCCTCTAAATCTTCATGTCCTCAACCTGTGATCCACAAGGCAGGTTCAAGTCAGTAATGACTTGAACCTCCTTTGTATACTAACAGTATGTATATATATGTTGTTGTTGTTTGTAGGATCATCCCTTTAAGCATAAGAATATTGGTATTGTTGATAGTGGTTGTTCCAGAAGCATGTCTGGAAACAGAGATATGATGCACAACTTTGTTCCCATAGAAGGAGGAGGCAATGTAACTTTTGGAGGAAGTGATGGGAGTATCACGGGGAAGGGGACCATAAAGACACCTCATCTGGATTTTGAAAATGTGTACTTTGTTAAGGAACTTCAGCATTTCAACCTGTTCTCCGTTTCACAAATCTGTGACACTAAGAACAAAGTTCTCTTCACTGAGAATGAATGTCTTGTGCTGTCTAAAGACTTCAAACTCCCAGAAGAAACTTCAATTCTGCTGAAAGTTCCTCGAACTCACAATTTATACACATTCAACCTTAATGAAGTGCAACCAGGTGGTGACCTCACCTGTTTGGTGGCTAAAGCATCTCTTGATGAGTCCACTAAATGGCATAGGAGGATGGCTCATGTGAATTTCAAGACCATTAACAAACTCTCTAAAATGGGTCTTGTTGAAGGTCTTCCCACCAAAGTATTCACAAATGATCATAATTGTATCGCTTGCAACAAAGGAAAACAACACAGAGCTTCTTACAAAGCTATCAATGCTATGAGCATCATTACTGAACCTCTTCAGTTGCTCCACATGGATCTGTTTGGTCCAACACAAGTCAGAAGCATTGATCATAAGTTCTTCTGTTTGGTTATCACTGATGGCTATAGCAGATTTTGTTGGGTTTTCTTTCTCAGAACCAAAGATGAAACATCTCAAGTGCTGACTGAATTCATCGCTCTCGTTGAAAATCAGTTGAACAAAAAGGTCAAGGGTATTCGGTGTGATAATGGGACAGAGTTCAAAAATGCAATTCTAATAGAACTCTATGGGTCAAAAGGTATAAAAAGGGACTATAGTAATCCAAGAACCCCACAACAAAATGGGGTGGCTGAAAGAAAGAATAGGACCTTAATAGAGGCTGCAAGATCAATGCTTGCAGACTCTAAACTACCCACTATGTTCTTGACTGAAGCTGTTGGCACAGCGTGCTATGTGCTAAACAGGGTCTCCATTACAAGACCTCAACTCAAAACACCTTATGAACTTCTCTTTGGGAAGGTTCCTGTCATTCACTACCTAAAACCTTTTGGTTGTCAAGTGACCATTCTGAACACCAGTGATCCATTAGGAAAGTTTGATGAAAAGGCTGATGATGGTTATATTGTGGGGTATTCAGCTCATACTAAGGCATACAGGGTGTACAATTTGCAAGCCAAGAAGATAGAGGAGACGCTGAACCTAAGATTTTTGGAAGATAAGCATAATGTTCAAGGACAGGGTCATACGTGGTCCTTTGACCTTGACTACTTAACTGATTCCTTGGGTTACACTAGACACTTGGCTAACCAAAATGCAGGTCCTCAAGCTTCTCCCACTAACAATGCAGGTCCCTTAGATGATGACTCTGAAAATGAGTTTGAAGATGATGAGCAACCCATACTGGTGCCTTCTTTCTCCCCTAACAATATTGCAGGTACCACCTCCAAGGATATTGCTGATACGAGTGATGAAGATGGCTCTCATTATGCTGAGGACCTTGCTAGGCTTCAGACACAAGAATTTGCTGCTAAGCTTGAAGCAGAGAAACTGAATGGAGAGGTTACTAATGAAGGAGTCAGCAGAAACCACGTGTCTGCTGAAGTTGACTATGTCACACCTACCATCCACAAATCTGCTGAAGGCTATGCTGTTTCTTCTCATGTTCCTTCTCAAGCGTCTTCAGACTTTGGAGAACCTCATACACGCTTTCCAAAACCCTCCGATCTTGGAAATCATCAACCCAAAACTGGCATTTTCACCTCACCCTCTTATGATGCTGAATTTGAACCAACAATCACTAATCTTGATTCATCCATTGAAGTCAGCCCCACTGCCACTCAGAGGATCAACATTGCTCATCCTCAATCCAACATCATAGGTGATCTTCTGGCACCTGTTAGAACTCGTAGGGCTATAACAAGTCCTCAATTTGGGCAGATTGCTTTTCTCTCTTATGTCTCCAACCAGCAAAGAGACAATCACACAGACTTCAAACATTGTATGTTTGCTTGTTTTCTCTCTCAAGTGGAACCAACTAGTGTTTCTCAAGCTCTTAACGATTCAAGCTGGCTAGAAGCAATGCAAGAAGAAATGCAACAATTTCACAATCAGAAGGTTTGGATTTTGGTTCCACTCCCTGATGGCAAATATGCCATTGGGACAAAGTGCATTCTGTCACAATTCTCAATTTCCGGTCATTTCTCAAACTCCATATTCATCATTTCATATCAATTTATTCATGATTTTTCATTTCACCTTAAACGCGTAAATTTTATATTAAATAAACGTTATCGCGTGAGTTTTTATTTTGAAAATTTAATCCGATACTTCCAAAAATGATCCCGATATATTTTTATACTTACATTTAGTTTATAAAAACTATATTTTGAGTCTACCTAGTGTTTTAAATTTATTTTGTATATAGATCGTTGAATTTATATTATTACGACGTTTTTCTTAAAAACTATACGATAATTATTATATCGCTCAAATTTTACAAGGAATGTATTTTTATAATTTTTATGATATCATTATACTCTACTTTGATCTATTAAAAATTACTTTTACCTAAAATTACCTTAAATACACAAATGTATATTAAATCTTACAAGTTACCTTTTACCTATACATTTACTTACACTTTTAACAAATTATATACTTATAAAAGAAAAAAAAAACTTGTATTATTGAAAAACATCCCCCCTTGGCCGACCAAGGGGGTGATGCATTTATGGTTTGGTGAAAAATCTTCTTACACAACAAGATTTATACTCAAAGTCTTACACACTCATTTCAATCAAAAATAATTCACACACTAGCAAAATTCTCTCTTCTCTTTGTTTTCCTCTCCATAACCGGTTCTACCAAAGGGTAGCAAGGGATCATCAATTTTTCCAAGCTCAAGTTAAAAACGATCTAGAATTACACTCTTAATTAAGGTTTTGAAATAAAAACCTAGGGTGTTTAGGTTAAACCTTTGTTCTTTGCACCTCATCATTATAGCTTGTAAGCATATTTCTATCATTTTCATCTTTTCTTATCATTACATATGTATCTCTTCATTTTTGGAGCAAACATGCAAGACTTGTGTTAGTTATACCATTTTTACATGATTTTTAGAGTTATATATATATAAAGTCATCCTATAATTATTCCCTTGGTATATTTTGGTCTTGATGATGTCTAGGAACCCATGACACCCTAAGAAGGTGTATGGTAGGATTAGATTAGCTTTGGAGTTGATTTGAAGGGATTGGAATAGGTTTAGTACGAGAAAAACTATTTTCGACAAATATATAAAAGTGTTCTGTCCTTATTTTGTTTTTCTGGAAAATCCGACAGTAGGCTCGAATTTTTGGCCTTGATATTTAGAAAATATACTTTAAAACGAATCCGTGGCCGCTTGAACGGATTAAAACGGAGTTATAACGAAGGAGTTATGAATTTTTCAAGTTTGACGACGATATATACATTTTCAGAAAATTTCAGCAACATGTTTTTATTTTGTACGAGTCAAAAACGAGTCCTAAGCTTTACAAATTATTTCGACTTATCAAAAATATAATAGTATATTTTGATACGAAGCTAAGGACGTATTATACGTAGAAAACGGATTTGAAACGACTAAGATATGCACGTTTTCATAAAATTGCCGTAACTATTATTTTCAGAAAAACTATATTATTTTTACGAGACAAGTGTTACGGTAACTAAAACGACCATGTTGAAGGCTGTTTTTAACGATGATGTAGAACTTTTTGTAACGAAATGTCTTCTAATAAAATCGAGATCACCAAACATATTTTTCAAAACGACCAACCGTTTGTATAGCGGAATTGTAATAAATTATTTGCGGATGCTTAAAATTGGCCGAAACTCATTTTTAAACAACATTTTGGACAAAATCACCATCTTTAACCCTTATTATCTTTATGTTCGAGACCTTTATGTTGAAAATTCCTGAACTGAAACTTCTAGATTTTGATACAAGCTTTCCAAAACCATCGAGTTCGTTTCCTAACATTCGACGTACACCATTTTACGACTAGTTTTTCGAAGCCATTTTGTCACTTTCATGAAATTTCCGACGACATTATTTTACGACGAAAAGTTAAAATTTCACAATAAATCATTACGAAACTATTGTAGGATGACATTTTGACGTAAATACTTGTAAAGTAATTTAAGAATGGTCAAGACGTCAAAAGAGTATTATTTTCAAATTTCACAAGTGGTATAAATAACATACGAATTGCATGCATGACATTACATCATAACTCATTGCGTATCATAACATTCACAATAGGTCAAGGTTAAAGCATCACACTACATCTCGGTGTACTCACTCTTGTCATCATACCAATTCATCAAGTGAGTTTTCATAGCCCCACTTTCTATTACTTATTTGTTTTATAAACTCTTTGGGGGAGATACATGCTCAATTACTTGCTTTTACAAATACAAATACTCAAAATATTTATACTTTATGTTACGCTATACTTTTTATACACGATTGCATAATACTTTATAACATTTATACTTAATACATTTACACTTGATTGCATTATACTTGATTGTGTTACGCTAAACTTGAAAGTCTCCTTGGATAACACACGCATTTGGGTTTCGGAGATGAAGTAGAACCAATGCTATTACTTTCCTTGTGAGTTCATACCCCGCTTTTACTTGTTTAAATTCCTATAAACTATTTGGGGCGAGATACATGCTTACTTATCAAAACATTTAAACCAATACTACATTACAGTACGTACGTTAAGCATACAATAAATATGGTGAACACTTTAAACTTTTATTATGAGAAAACTGCAGAACTGGTAAGAATTTAATGAAATGTTCATAAATGCAGTTTTACAGTAGGATGTTATCAAAGCA